>CM062820.1:1142537936-1143137936 GCA_031772625.1 Pinus tabuliformis | reverse complement strand
AGACTCAGATTGATCTCCTTATTGTAAAACTCTGTTTTAAAGACATAATAAAAATGCCACCACTAAAGGCTAGACCAAGAGACGTAGCCCAGGAGGATTGGGTAAACTCCTTATTAAATTTTTGTTATGTTTATGTTTTGCTTACTATGATCTCTTACTGTTTCAAGTGTCTGTGTATTTTGCAATCTTATCAATCCGTTGCCTAAAATAACATAGACACACACCAGCACATGAGTTTGTAATACCTTCATTAATTTCCTGAGGTTACCTAGGGGTGATTTCAGATCATTGGTGTTTCACTTTGCAGCGTACTTGGATAATTACTCGCTTGATTGTGCGATATTGTCCTATTATTTGTTGATGGTGTTACTTCCTGCCTGCTTTGTTGTGTTAAATAGGAATAGAGGGAGTCACTATTGAGGAATTTCTTGTTGCTGTCAATTCCTCTTTGTCCTCATGTGGTATACATGCTTTCACATTGAATTTCTTCTCTAAAATTCCATCCCATGCTTCCTGAATGTATGAAATGCATATCTCTTCTGATTATGACCTTCTTGGTTGATGGATTGTAGAGTTTGTATGCCTTGGATTCATCACTATATCCAATAAATATGCATTTCTCTCCCTTGTTGTCCAACTTCTTCCTCAAATCATCCAGGACATGTGCATACGCCACACATCCAAATACTCTCATGTGAGTGACATTATGCTTTCTTCCACTCCATGCCTCTTTAGGAATCACATTCTTGACACTTAATGGACAATCTCCAAGGGTGCCTTTCCCTTATTGACTTTCCTACTAGAATTGTCTCTCTATGTTGTTTGTCCAAAATGCATCCTTCACATAGACTGTCTGGTTTTTCTATGAGTGGTAATCCCTTCACCATGCCTTTTCTATGTGGCAAATTCAAACCTCCAAAGTTGAGATGACCAAATCTCAAATGCCATAACCAATTTTCATCTTTGACCTATGCTTGAAAGTTTACTTATGTGACAGTTGCAACTTATCTTTAATCTTCTTATGAATTCATTGACAGTTGTGTTTGTGAAAATTCTTCCTTCAAATTTGATTTTATCTTTAGGGGAAACATTCTATTGCTTGTCATATGAACTTTTGCAATCAGCTCTTTGCTTGGAAGCTTATCTAAAATTGTGTAGTCATAATTTTTGAAAAAGACATTGTATCCCTTTTGCTTGAGTTGTCCAATGCTTATGAGGTTATGCTTTAAACCAGGGACAAAATAAACATCTGAAATATACTTATTCTCCTCCTTATTTGTTAGAAAATTGACGCTTCCTTTGCCCATGGCAAAGACTTTGTTATCAGTCCCTAATGTAACTTCAAATTTCCCACTTTCATCTAAATTAGAAAACAATACAATGTTCCCTGTCATGTGGTTGCTGCACCCTGAATCTAGAAACCATACATCACTTTGTTTTTCTTATGCTACATTACAAGCTAAAAGCATGTTATTTTCGTTATGATTTTCCTTTGTGAAATTTACACTTGGTTTATTACTTATATCATGCTGCTTCTTTCTACATTCATTTGCATAATGACCATACTTCTTATAGTAATGACATTAAACTTGAGTTTTATCATACCTTTGACCTTGTGCTTGATTTTGGCTTGGGCCTTGACTTGGGTTTTGATTTTTTCCCCTTCCACTTGAGTTTGAAGGGTTGCCTCTTCCACCTTTGTGTGGGATTCTTCCTCTTCCTCTAACATTTGAACTTCCTCTCCCTCTACCTTGACCAAATGAAACTTGTGTCTTGAAGGCATGCTCTAATGAGGTGTTTGTTTCTCTATTCAATCTATGTTCATGAGAAATCCGTGATTCATGAATTTCATCCACTAAAAACTGTGAGAGATCCTTTGTCTCTTTTATGGCCACAATAATGGAATTAAACCTTGCTGGCAGGGTTCTCAAAACTTTCTCAACTATTCTCCTTTCCTCAGGTAACTCACCATGATACCTGATTTGAGTAACCCGTCTAATTACATGTGTAAAGAATGAGTCTACATTCTCAAACTCTTTCATATAAATTGTCTTAAATCCTCTCCTCAACATCTGTAGTTTTGTTGTCTTCACTTTTGCCATGCCCTGGTAGGCTATCTGGAGGGTGTCCCATGCTTTCTTGGACTTTGTTGTTGTTGCAATCCTTGGGAAAATACTTTCATGAACTGCTTGAAAGATGTTGAAGATGGATTTTGCATACTTCTTCATGTTTTCCCTCAACAAATCCTTTTCTTCTTATGTTGTTACATCTGCTGGTTCTTGGAAACCATTCTCCACTAAATCCCAAATATCTTGGGAATACAATAAAGTCTTCATTTTTATAGCCTAGCAATCATAATTTTCCCAAAAAAATTGAGGTATTTGATGATTATTCAAGCCTATGCTTGATACTGCCATTTCTGACTGTAAAAAAAACTCAAGCTTGTGCTTGATGCTGCCATTTCTGACTGTAAAAAACAACTTCCTCATTGCTCGAGAATACACTTTTTTTACACTAACAGAGTTTAACCTGCTCTGATACCATGTGAAAATAATTTTACGGGGGCAGAGGAGAGGATTCTTTCTCAACAAATCAGTTGCGGAGATCAATTCTTCAGTTGGGCGAACAAATCGCAATTGGACAGAGGCTTAAAAAACACAAAAAATTGACGCACAACAAAACATAGTAAAACAGAGTAAAATGGAGCAACACAATAAAAATTTTGGCTTATAATTATTAATGCATGAAATACATTCATATGGAGGATGCCCCTCCTTCACCAGGTAAATAAAATATCTTACGGCGATTTACACTTCACCAGGGGTTGTGGAGTAAAAAACAATAAAACCCTTTCATGCACCCACACATATTTGCTCCACTATTTTCTCCTCTCTACCTCTCAGACTTACACCCTCGACTTAACTATGCAAAAATTGATTTTATATACCAAAACATATAACTTTGACTCATTAATTCATGACAAAGCAAATCATTAAGACACGTGATGGACAATTATACAAAATGAATGATTTTCTGAACTTACAGAGGTTGCGTACTACAAGTAAGAGTTGCGGAGTAAATGTTTCACCATACATTTCACCAACTATGCATTAATACTTATTGGACTTTAATTATCTGATGTGTGTTGCTGAATGGAGAACTTGTATTCTTGCTCAAAACTTTTGTCCTTCATCCTGCACAAAATTGGTAACCTGCAATTAAGGTGTACCACACACATGGTTGTTGTCAGAGGTGGTTGGGATTAATTTTCCAACAAAAACCCACAGGAAAAGCTTCCAAAAAGTCTCACTAAAGACAACTCCTATGGGCTTGGCTTTGGGTCTGTAAATTATGATGGTGGAGTTGGAGCTAACTAGTGTAGCAAGCCTTAGAGTTTGTCTTTTCCAATGTGTCATTTTCCTATGAGCTAAGTATAATGAATTGTAAGCTCACATAGGGATTTCCATTTGCCTTGTTGTCATATTTATCTTTATCTGACACTTGGCTTCCTCCATTTCTATATAATAGAGGCTTTGTGTGTGTTTTAACACAATTTAGTGAGTAATTCAATACTCTTACGTGTTATCATAGCAGTGAAATAGATCTCACCAGCAGTGATCCCCGTGTGCAGTCTTCCCACAATGATTCAGGAAGCCAGAGTTGAACAACAACAACATCCAGTTGCAGGTGGAGAAGCTGCTGGAGACCCAATGCCAATCAAAGCACTATCATTCCCTTAGACAACGTGTTGTGGAAAGTGCCCTGAATTTCAGAGTGGATTTTTACCACGTTCAGATGCTAGGAGCGTTGCGTTGAACCTGTAGATTCTTCTTAGACTCCAACAAACTGGCAACATCAACAACATCAAATAGGTCCACATTTTGATGAGTTTCCCACAAAAATCAAGGATAGAATATTTGTGATTGGTGTGCCGTCTAGTTGTGTTGATAAGGTGCAAGTGTGTTTGACATTAGATGCAACAAAACAATTAGGTGGAAAATTTTCGTATCTTCGGGTTGAAGGTATGGTGATAAAGGTGGAGAGGTATATGCCAGTGGTTGTCGTGTGACACAATGCAGGTGTCTGCGACTCCGAGTTTTCATTTTTTAAAATCTAAATAACGTATTGTATTATAGATATCCAGATCCACTTCACTGAATCAGGGGGGCCCTTATTGTTTTGAACAAATTTTCCTTTTTAAAAATTTTCCCATTATTTTAAAAAGAAGGGAGAAAGCTATTTAGAAAAGGAGAAAGGAATGTATGAATATGTTTGTTTTTGGCTTACAGAAATGTGAAACGTGAAATATATAAGGAAAGTCTTTTTGGGATTTTAAAGGAGGAATGCATAGGGAGTCAACCCCTTATTATTTTTTTAAGGTTTTCTTGATTTTGGTGCAAATTTTATTACTGGTAATTTTCGAGGTAAATTTTATTGAGTTAAAACAAAATTATGGAAAAAGTTATTGGGTTTTAAAAAGGAGGAAAATAATTTACTAGATATTATTCAAAAAATTTCACTCGATAGAAAGAGATTTGGGCATTCTCTTGTACTAAACATAGAGTTATGAAATGATTTTTTGATTGTCTAGCCATGCAAATCTAGACGAATGGATATAATTTGCATCATGCTTTGAAGTGTAAAGCAACTTTTGTTGTCATCACCAGTCTTGTTTTGGAGCCATTTTTTGCTTTTGTGGCGAGCTTTGTTTTTTCAAGATGGGTAAAAGGTTGTAAGAGCTCTGTGAGAAGAAAGCAACATATGAACTTCGTAAAGAAGTCCTTCAGTTACAATCAGTGGTAGTTGTTTTGCAAGCAGAGAATGCAACTCTTAAGAATAGGTTGCAAACTTCAATAGCTGAGAAAATCCAAAAGGTTGACCATTTGGAATCAACCATGGGAAAATATCTCCAAATGCTTGCAGATGAATTTCAAGAGAAGATGGACCTTCTTGATGACTTGCAAGAGGAAGTTGAGTCTTTTTTTGACTCAAATTTGAAGAAGCAGTTGGAAGAGAAAAATAATCAACATGTTATGGAGATTAATTGTTTAAAGGAAACAATGTTGGAACAACATCAACTTTTGTCTCAACAACTAATTGAGAAGGATGAGGTCATACAAAAGCTACAAGATTCTAAGAAACAACTTGAATTGGAGGTTAGTCGTCTTCAGAAATCTAAGATGAAGACAATTGATGTTGAGCTTCCAAGCTCACCTTCTTCCACACTTGATGATGTTGATTATCAGATGGTTGATGTAGATGATCATGAATCATCACATGTTATTGTCACACCTAGTTTTGAAAAGCATACTACTGGTATTGGATCCCGATTGCTGAGTAAAATGGGATATACTGGAGGAGGACTTGGGAAGAATGGATAGGGAATTGTTGCTCCTATTAACCTTGTAGTGAAGACATCAAGAGAAGGTCTTAGATGCGACCCTATTGTTGCCTCACCACCTACATCCAACTGTGAGGTGCTTGAAGACAATGCTCATGATAAACATATTCATGACATAGCTACTAATGTCATCCTAGATGAAACTGTTGTGGCAGCGAATTTTGAATCTTCAAAAATAAAGACTGAGGCATCTCCACATCCTTATCAAATGAAATCATCCAGGTTCCAATATCCTTGGTCAATTACTAGTCCTGCATTCAGTTCATTACAAAAGAGACAAGAAACAATAAATTGTGGACGAGTGCCAACCATCAAGATAAATTATGGATGGATTGATGGATGGCCTTGGCATCATTTAAACCAATGCTTGAAGACTTCATATCGTCATGTTCCATCAGTTGTTCATTGTTGATTGCCACTATTCCCTCAATTGTGTTTTAGGGGGGGGGGGCAGTTAGATGGTGACAAATGTTGTCATTGCTTTATTGATAATTGTCATTGTGTGATGGTGACAGTGTTCAAACAACTCCAGGAATGTTGTTGTAAAACATTTGAGTTGAGTTTGTAATACTCGCAGGCCTCATTGTTTGTTTATTGGTTAATGGTGTTGCTTCTGTTTGAAGCCTTTGTCTCAGTTCTTTACTAACGCATATTTATCTGAATCTTTTTGGGAGAAGTTGACCGTGTTTTCCATCCTTGTGCCTCTGCAACAATCTTACTTCAGATATCGACCGACCTCATTGAGGTTTGAAAACTCTCATCTTCAAATTTTTGGTACTTCAACATTTTTTACTTCTTGATTGGAGCAGGCCTATGTTCTTGCAATTTAGTGGATGACTATGGTATCTACAGTTTCAGCTCCGTGATAATTTTAGCACTAGCATATTTCTCTCTTTTGGTGGGGATATTTTTCCTACGGGTTTTTCTGTCTTTCTCCACTTATGAGAGTTTGTACATGGGTACCTGGGCAAGCCTCATTGTCAGGACCCATTCTTTGTTTTTCTTTTTGTTCTTTAGTTACTCCCTATGTTTCTCTTAAGCTGGCGGGGGGGGTGTTGGAGTTTTCCTTTTCCAACGCTTCATTTCCCTATGAGCTAAGTATGGTGAATTGTAACCTCACATAGGGACATGCATTTTCCCTATTATCATAGTTATCCTTATCCAACACTAGGCTTCGTCCATTGCTATATAATGGAGGCTTTCTATGTGCTTGAACACAAATTAGTGAGTAATTCAATAATCTTACAATATGTGTGTGCTGACCTTCAGTTGAGTTGTACACAGTCTTGCCAATGAGTGTAAGAATTAACGCCACATGCAAATGAATGATGAGGAATCCATGTCACATGTAATGTAAATGTATGAGGAGGAATGTCAATGGCGTTTAAACCTGCATTTTTGTTTTAATCTTGCAATTAATTAATGAATATATTGTTAGATCCGAATTCTAGTGAGGAGGATCGTTGGAGGTATGAAAGTGATTTTTTCTTAGCTCCCATCTATTGAATGGGAGTCATGAATGAGTCGACAAATTGGAATTATGATTTAATGGCTTACTATTGTTACTGCACATTAGAAGAAGATAACTGGGGGTCACAGTTCTCAAGATTGAAATGAGAATGTAAATTCTATCTGAGGGACCCAAGAAACCATTTTCATCAGATACTTTCAAGCATTTGTGTTTAAGAAATACAATTTAAACTACTAGTCCCATGAATTTATATGTATTAAGCCACCTTGCTTGCGTCTACTATTCCAATATTGAACTTTAGACTTCTCTAATAATGGCCAACACATTAATAAGATGTACATGTATAGCTCTTGGTGTGAATTCCTTTACATTAAATTTAATAATCATGTGAATATTGTTTTTAGAAGAGTAAGGTCGAGATTGGTAAATTATATTGCAAGAGTTTATACTTCATGAATGATTGCATTTATTGGATATAAGAAACACGCAATCCTTTGCCATTTCTAGCATTCATGTATATTATTTTAATGGAATTTTATGAATCACTTGTTCACATGAGATTTAAGATTAGAGAAAATTAAGTAACAATAATAAACAAGATTAATTCACTAGGTACATTGTCATACAAAACATTCAACCAATTGCAAACTTTAAGGTTCTTTAATCGATCTCTAAGAGGATAATGAACATCTAACAAAAGACTTTATGCACTACCATGTTTATGTGCGTACTCCATTGGTTACTTCCTCGAAGAATATGAAACCCACGCGAAAGCATATGGAAACAAGATTAGAAAATCATATAGAAATAGAACAAGTTCTCTTCACGTGACCTTTTTTTGGGTTTAATATATGTTAACTCACACTCACCTAGGGGTAAGTAGAGGAGAGTTTTCTTTGATGATCCATATTTTAGACAATGATTCCAACCATGATGACTAACATTCTCTATATACAATACCTCACAGATGCCTTGTACATATCATGCTCAACATGCTTCACTAATAAGCTCTCTCATTTTATGATGGTGACTCAATGGACATGTGCTATTGTTGAGGGTGTTGGATGTTCCACCATCAGTAGAGGGTCTCCCAATGTGAAGTCTCAATTAGAACTCACACCTTTTGAGGTAGGAGCCCCATCCATTTAGTGGGCCAGGCTTCCTCCATGTGTGTGTGTGTCTCTTGGATTTCAAATGCAGAGAAATAAATGTGAGACTAAGTGTGAAATGCCTAAAGAATGAGGAAAAGACCAACCCTAAATTGATAGCTTGCAGAAAATGATACAAGGAAGTAAAAACATAATAATAATAAAATACATGTCTTAAGAAATAATTAGATAGCTAAGGCTAATTAAGACATACACAAGCAAGAAAGTGTTAGAAACAATTGCAAATAAGTGCACAATTAACTACTAACATTTACATGCAATAAATGGAAAGATCCAAAGTAAACATACACTTTTCTTGCAACAAAATAGTTCATTAACATGAAACCAATATGTAAACACACATGCATACATGATTAGAATACCATTTAGCTAATATAACCAATAGAGGAATGCATAGGAATCAATGCATGGACTGAATGAATTCTCATTAAATGTTGATAAATCAATTCACATGAGCTACAAGCCTTTAAAAATCCAATAGTGGAATGCGATTAGTTCATAATCATCTCTAAAACCCGAAACCATGGCCTCACAATCACTCCACCTATTAGCTACCAAGAGCAAAAGCGCTCAAATCCTAGAATATTATAGCTATGCTAAGATTCAAATACGAAAATCCCTTGCAAATGAGGCATGAGGGTATTTATGCAAGTGAACATGTGACTATTGACCTCTATCATGAGTTTCCATATCTAGTCATTACCTATTAGACATGCATGACTCTTTACATTCCAGGTAACTCTTGGATGACCCTTATTATTTATTATTGCCATAAAATATTACACTGTAATAAAGGAAATTAAATAGACTTTGAAGATTCAACAAGTAAATCATTATGATTGCCAACCATCCTAGCAGCGTTTCCTTCCAAATGGTACTCAGTTCATCTTGCTAGATATTTTTCATATTCATGAGCTTACTAGAGACATTTGCGATATGTGAACCTAAACCACATATACATGGTCTTTATAGTAATCCCGCACAACAATCAAAATAACTTATTAATTTCTTCATTTGAAACTAACTTCATCCTAATAATGTATGAGTTTGAATTTAAATGCCCTCATAATGATGTTGCACAAAAGTTAAGTCCTAATCATTTAAATCATTAAAAGAAGAATAAGAAAGGAGGGTGATCATTGCAATAATATAAATTATAGTTTCTAGTAAGTGCTTCACAATCATTCACAGTTTTCAAAGGAGTATTATATTTGTAAAACCTCCATTTTTTTTTAACATACTCCTATGCCTATTATCTTTAGGATTAATGGTATTCCATGCTCAAATCAACCACTAAAGAACAATGATATTTCTAATAAAAAAATTAAAACAAAAAGGGTCCAAATTTAAAGTGTGTGAATCTATGTTCTACAACAATCCTCAACAGACTTCATTCCCACAAGTATGCAACCAATAATTAAGGCACGAAATAGAACCACCTAAGTAAGAAAACTTATACAAAGTATTTTCTACGAGAATGCTCAAAGTAATACTTAGAAGTTGGGAGTTTTCATCTATGTAGTGAAATATCAAATAGGTAGTCATTATACAGTGGCATGTGTTTATCAACACATGCTTCAAAATCTCTTGGTGTGTTGATCAACACATGCTTTGAAATCCTTGGCGATCTCATAAAACATATCAGCGATGTTAATACCTAGACCTTCTGAGCCTTCTATTTCTTCTTTCTTTCATTGATGTGATATATCTTTGGAGTAACCTTATCAACATTCTTTGAGTGGCAAATGAGAGGGGATTTGGCATGGGCTACAACTTCATTTGGAAAGAGCAAAAGGGTGATGGGGACTTTTATTTTCATCATGATCAATTGGCTATTCAACTGCTACAAAATCCCTCAAAATTTCAAAATGCATCTTAAGATATCTCCATTAGTCATATGCATCTACTTTTTTCTTCAAATCCTCGAGCCATTGTTCAAAAATATGGTGTGAGTCTCTCAAAAATTGCTTTAATCAACAAATCAATGGGAAATTTCTTCATCTTTGTACATGAGCTACGACTATCTTTCCTTTCCTCATGAGAAACCTTGGGATGGACTACATTTCCCATAGGAAAAGGAATCATCTAGAGAAATAGTGAGGTTGGTAGCTTTTAGGGTTAGGTATTTGCTACACTGACGAAGGTCAACATTTTCATACCATATTCATCTCAAAGCTCACACAAATCGCTTTATGGTTAGTGATTAATAATGCCACACGTTACAAATGGTTTTGCTCCTTATGTAGCACATCAATTGTATTAATGCTCCAATGCAATAATTGTCTTCATTATTGTCCAAACATCACCATATTGTCAACTCAATGCAACAATATGTATATTGCTTCAACGCATTTCATATTTCCTTTGAATGCAATGTAACATATTGTAATATAGGGTTTTCAACACGGCCTTTTATGGCTCTCAACTCTGCCTTTGACGTCTTTCACATTATTCCAACACAACATAATACGTTCTTCCAACGATATTTAATGTATCATTGTATGCAGTTTAATGCTTCAATGTATTGCTTGCATATTTATTCTCGCAACACTTTATTTATTATCCCAAGGCATTGGATTTCAACGCCACTACTCTATTTTCAACGCACCGTGTTTTATAGATATCCCTTCAACCATTTACATTCAATGCATAATTTGATATATTTTTCTAACACAACATAATATGCCCCTTGCTTTTTCTTCGAACACATTGCTTTTAAAATGTTTTCAACACACTTTGTTAAGCCCTCCATCAACTCATTGTAATTTAGGGTTTTTCAACATATTGTAATTGCAATCACACATTGTATTGTTTGCATTGTCCTTTACCATGCATTGTAGTGTTTGTATTGCTTTTCCAATGTGTTTGCGTTATAATTGCATTGTGTCATAGCAATGTAATATCCATTCATTACATGGCATGTATTGGGAGGGATGTTGTAAACATATTCATAGTAAGAACAAACACTAAAATGTACCACCTTCAACATTGTCGCAATCAGCCTTTGGAATCATTGATTGATTCATTCTCGTTTTCAAATGGGAAGATCCATTTATAATAGTTGAACGTGTTAGGCATTGAAGCATTATCTTGAGCGCCAAACCATTAAAATAGAACCAACCAATAAAACTTAGAATCCTCATATTTTATTAGAGATATTGAATTAATACTTTTCTCATTCCAATCTATTTTTTTTTTTTTTACTCCATAACGAAGAATTAAAGTCTAACTTATTCTCTTTAATTTTAAACTTTGTCTCATTGAATTTTAGAGAACAGAGTAATGACAGATGATAGATAAGATGGCATCCATTCAAAAGTGAGGTTAGATTGCATTTGGAACTTTTTTGCTTCCTTTCAAAAGTTTATTTTGCATGATATCAAAATTAATTGAAAGGGAAATGACATAGAACTTTATAAATTAGTTCATGAATTCCTTTGAAACATTTAAAGGAAATAACAATAGAATTAAAAGTTCCTTCAAGTCTTTCTACTTCCCTTTAGATTGAGTAGAGATTGGAGCAAATTTATCATAAAAGTTAAAGCCTAGGGTTAGCTTCCTTTTTTTGGTACTACCCCAATTTCATAATAAAAACCTCAATGGTACCAATATCTTCAAAGGATCCACCAAGTCTAGAAGGTAGTTGACTTCAAACATCTTCGATCTGAAGACCTTTAAGTCTACTAAATCCACCAACCCACCATCAAGATATCTTTCCACGTCAAACTTATGTGGCCATACCTATAAACAATAACCAAAAAATGCCATGAGCCTAGAGACATATCAACCTTGCTTATTTACAAAGAAAAACTTGAACACTTTTATTTCCAAATGTAGAATTAACACTTTCAACAAAAATTATATCATGCAAGTCCCAAGGTGAGATGGGTCAATTGTAATGTGAGAACTAAACATGTCTACAGAGGGATGGAAATTGGATGAAAAGGGAATTTAATGCAAAATGCATATTTTGAAGATGCATAGAGGAACTTTTACTTGAAGCCAAGTCAAAATTTTATCATTTAACTAATTTGATGATGGAACATGACATTGATATGTAATGCAATTTCTACCATGACAATTCCATTAATATGACTAAAAATGTCAAGAAACGCTCATGAAGATTTAAGCTTAAAGATGCAAATCAAAGAATGAAAATGAAAGTAAAGAATAGCCAACAACACAATATGTTTTACTATAATTTGCAATGCATACATGGAGACATAAGGCTTGAATGTGCATGAATAAAACAACTACTACAAAAACCCTAATGCATTCAATATAATGAGAATCAAGATGAAGAAAGGTGTGCATGTGCAATATGAATTATGAAATAATGAGTGAGCATAACATTTGATGGCACTGATGTTATTGTAAAATATATTCAATTTACGACACAGACATAACCATTGAAACCTTGAAAAGAAGAGCGGGACCCAAAATTTGGGTAGTAGGCTAAAATTTTGGGTGTTGTTGTACCAACTATAATAGGAACTTTACCCATTGTTTTATATCAACTATTTACATTTACCATATTTGAACTAAGTAAGGATCATGGGTTGAAGTCAGGTAATGAATAATGATGCTTGGAAGTTATTCTTGTTGCTTTGTTTCCCCTTGGCAATTATCATATGTATTATAGTCAACTTTGGTTGCTCTTGGGGAAAGGGGGCAGTATTAGGAGGCCTTGATAGGGGTAACATACTCATGCCCTTCCATACTTAATACATTCCATCCTCCTATAATTTGGGTTTTTTATTACATGTATCCAATAAAGGTGTATACTTCATAATCATATGGGAATAAGAGGTTAGAATGTATGAGGTGTATGTAGCTATAAAAAATTAAAAAGAGCATGTTATGAATTTCAAAATGCAAAAGACAAGGTAAAATGTAACCTTTAGACCTTTCAGCATATCCAATGAAATACCCACTAATGGTCCTTGGGTCCAGCTTCTTCTCTTGTGGATTATAAATTCTCACTTCAGACGGGCATCCCCAAACGCGCATATGTCGCAAAATCGGATTCCAACCTTTCCATAATTCAAATGGCGTTTTAGGAACCGCCTTGGTTGGAACTCAGTTTAATATATACACTATCGTCTTAAGTGCTTTAGTCCACAAGGATTTAGGAAGATTGGAGCTGCTAAGCATACTCCGCACCATGTCCAATAAATTTCGATTTCTTCTTTCTGCTACACCATTATGGTCGGGTGAACTAGGCATGGTGTATTGGGCAACAATCCCATGCTCTTGAAGAAATTTAGCGAATGGCCCAGTTGCTTGTCCATCTTCTGTGTATCTACCATAATATTCTCCACCTCTATCTGATCTCACGATCTTAATTTGCTTGACACATTGTTTCTCTACTTTAGCCTTAAAGATCTTAAAGGCATCTAATGTTTCGCTCTTTTGATGAAGCATGTAGAGATACATATATCGTGAGTAATCATCTATAAAGGAGATGAAGTATCTCTGACCATGTGAGTCCATGTCTGGACTACATATATCAGTATGTATGATCTCTAATATGTTCGAACTCCTATTGGCACCTTTCTTTGACTTGTTGGTCTGCTTTCCCTTTATGCAGTCCACACAAGTCTCAAAATCAGTAAAATCCAGAGTACTAAGTACCCCTTCATTTACCAATCTTTTAATTCTCTCTATGGAGATATGACCTAGTCTCCGGTGCCATAATTTAGAGGAATCTTCATTAATAACACATCTTTTAGTGCCAGTGTGAACATGCATTGAATCATAAGTGACATTGTTTTGTAAATTAATGCAGTAAAGACCATTAGACAAAATACCATTCCCAACATAATCAGATTTATAAAATAGACTGAAAGATTTTTTTGAAAAGTTTAAGGAATATCCAAAAGGTACAAGCCTTGAAACTGAAATCAAGTTTCTAGAAAAACTTGGAACATAAAAGGTCTTTTCTAATTCTAAAACAAAGCCACTACTTCTAATTCAGCCAATGATAAAGTCAAAAGCCAATTAATCTTGAGCTCTACCACTTTGCTATGAGGCCATCATCCCAAGTCCTATGCAATTGATGCATACCTAAAGAAATGATTTAAATTCATTGTCTTGATCCTTGATGCAATGAAATGCATAAACCTAAAATTGGTCTCACAAAGGAAAAATAAACATAATGACTATAACGCAAAACGAAAGGAAAGGGTTGGAAATAAACTTTGTTAAGCGAAGGGTAATTTATTGCAAAAAGCACTCTCTCTAAAAAGGTACCCATGGAGATGAACATTATATGTGTCCTTGCATGTCATTGAAATCAATCCCATGAAGTCAACCCAAGGTTATATCATCACCATTCACATGTACACCTTGATAGATTTCTTGAGAAACACTCCTTTACTTGGGCAATAACATACTTAATAGGGTTCTATGATCATCCTCTCATGTCTAAACTTAACATATTTCATAAAATCATAAAATGGTGTGAATTTTGAAGAAGATACCTAATGTGATCTACTTACATGGCTTTTATATTAAACATAACTCATGTTTTATGTTACATTGATTCTTGTATACATGTTGGTTGGTCTCACTTTATCTTTTGATCCCATGCTTGATGATGATACATACATAGACATGGTCCTTTGGATGATGACATGATGACTCGATGAAATTTCGTAGCCTTGATGAACAATGTTTCAACCTTGATGATGAGTTTCAAGCTATGTCATGACTTGACACTCCTTTTGAAAAATCCATCACTCATTAGATCATAGACATTGCACTTTGTAGCTTGTATTTTTCATCTATGAGCTTAGCATGTCACTTCGAGAGGGATTGTATCCCCTTGATAAAATCACACTCGCTTAACGACATTAAGCCTTGATATGGTGGCATTACACTTGTTGATGATGACACCTCTTTGGAGAGGTCATAGAGCCACCTAGTTCGATGACATCACGAGGATGCTTGAGGATGTTACATTTGTGATGGGGTTTGCACCTTTATGATGATGTGACACTCATTTGAGTCGACCTAATATGTCATGATGATGATTTGGCACTTCTTGGAGATAATACATGACTCTTAGATGATACATTGCACTTTTGGGGAGAGACGTGACTTTTGGAGCTATAGTGCCCTATTTTGGATAAGATTTCACCTTTTCCTTAACATCTCTTCACATATGTGGAAATTATAGAGAATTTATTAAGGGGAATTTAATTATTTATCATTATTTCATATTTTTAGAAGAATATTGCAGTTATATTTATATCTCTCCACCTTGTATCATGGATTTTTTCATGTTTTAGTGGATTTTGGTGAATATTAGCCTTTGTAGAGAATAAAACACTTGGTTTCCTCATATAACCAAAGGAAGAACTCCCTCAATGTTACTTGTGAAGGATTACTACTACTTGTCAACTTCTATATTTTCTCTTTAGATATGGATATGTGGCTTATGTGACATATTGGAGAGAGAAATTGTGGATTCTTTCTCAAGTTTGATGGATGAACCTGGCTAGGGTTTTGTGAATGAGCATTGGTTTACCTAGTAAGTGTTATTTTTAAGTCTTTGTGAATTTTTTTATTCAATATATCAAGTGTGAATGTACTTAAGTGTTGAAGGTACATTTTCCCTTATTTATTTTTGAATAGATCCTTTATTGTAAATCCTAAGAATGTTTCTGGCGGAGAACCTTCCCTTGATATTGTCTTGAAAGCTTGTTAAATGGCAGATAAGGACCTTATAGGATTAGTAGTGTACAACCTTAGATATCACCTACAAGGATATCCTAAGGTTACTAGTGTACTACCATAGGTATCACCCAATAACTAGTATTGACCTTATTCAAGAGAATCCATTGTTTGAACTCCATTAACCCAAAAAAAATATACTAGGAACTAGTCTAACTCCTAAGAGTGAATAATTAAACCTCAATTTTACCTTATTATGTTTTAAGGTTAAATTAGGGTTTGTAACATCAAAATATGAATTTTAACCCATAGAGCAGTTAGACATGTACGGCTAGTTAACATTTATATGGTTAAAGTTTCATTATATTGTCATATACTTCATTGATAATTTAATTTACAACATGGTTAGAGCTTGGAATATTTCATTTTAGGGCTATTATATCCCATTTAATATTCAAAAATTTGTAGTTGAATAAACCCTAGTTTAATTCACATTATTAGGTCTAATTTTTATTTCTTGTTTTCTTATTCAAGGGATAAAATATTTAATTGTGTTGTAACTTGATAGATTTCTAAATTTTATCATATTTTACAAACGTTTCACATATGCCATAGCTTTTTTCTTTTATTTGTTGTTTTGGGTACCATATTGAACTATTTCAACTTTATACATATCATAAATTGTCTTCAATACTTCTCACACTCAAAATTGGAAATGTTTTTTAATGAACCACATTGTCCTCACCTTGAATACTTTGTTTTAGTTGTGGTGAATTAAGTAGATAATATAGGATGCCATAGACTTGATATCCCCTTTCTATAAGATTCCTTGTACCTATGAAGGAAGCCTCCCTTGTGTTGGATTCATCCTTAACTAAAAAAATGGAAGTGCTTACTAAGTGGGAGTGGTAACACTTCCAATGTTGGAAGTGCTTACTAAGTGGGAGTGGTAACACTTCCAATGTTGGAAGTGCTTACTAAGTGGGAGTGGTAACACTTCCAATGTTCATTGATCTTGGACCTTGTCAAAGGATTTGTATTAAAGTTCTATATTTTTTGATAAAATTTTGGAGTGATTGTTGGGGAGAATTAAATTATTCTCCTTGGAAATTTGAATTCTATGCATCAATAAATTTTTGAACAACTTACATTTCCAACGTTCATTGGCCTTGGCCCTTGTGAAAGGATTTGCACTAAGGTGTTATATTTTGTGATAACATTTTGGTGTCATTACAGGGGAGAATTAAATTATTCTCCTTGGAAATTTTAATTCTATGCTTCAACATTTTTTTGACAAGCTTACATGAAAGCATTGAGTTTGCTCATTTGGAAACTCCACATCAAGAGAAACCAAGATTTAAAAATATTGACCTTAGATATATCAAAATATTTTCTAATCATCCTAAGCTCTATAAAATAAATCTCCCCTATAACTCTTTAGTAATGAAGTACTTATTTGGAAAATTTATTCTTCTATCACCAACTGATTTTTAACCATGGGTTATCAATGCCTTCAAGAACTTTATATATGTTTGGAACCTAGTGATACCATCATAATATGCCTAAAATGTTTGATAAGTATATGACTAAATTTCATGGTAATAATATTGTTACCACATAGGAACATTTGACCTCCTTCTATGCAATTGTTAAAACCCATCTAATTAGTAATGAAAATGAGGATGTAGCCATGAAATGTTTTTATCTTTATTTAGTGCAAAAAGAAAGAACATGGTACAATAACCTTCTTGATAAAAACATTGAGTAATGAAAATATTTTCATGATTTCTCTATGAATACATGGTAAGCTAAAAATGATGGTAGATTGTTTTTAGCATAATTTAATGAAATGAAAAATAAGGATTATGACACAGTAAAGAATTTCGATGAAAGATTTTAGAAGTTGCTATAGCTAATTCATGATGATATTAGTCCAAAGGAAAATTTCATTGACTGGAAACTTGGATTCTTGATTGGAGATAAATTCCCAAAGACCCTTATAGAAGCACAAGAATGGAACATAAAAATTGAAGAAAAGTTGTTGGCTTCTAAGCTAGAATATTTTCATGCACCTCATGCTCATTCTAAGAATAAGCCTAGAACAATGAACAATAATGATCGTTCTCAACACCTAATTAACCAAGTCCAAGAAAATCTACGGAAAAGAGGGGTAGTTGGACCTTCCAGGTGCCAGCTATGTGAATTACAAGAAGAAACTATGGATCACCTTCTCAACAAATGGTAAGCTAAAAAAGATGGTAGATTGTTGTTAACATAATTTAATGAAATGGAAAATAAGGATGATAACACAGTAAAGGATTTCGATGAAAGATTTTACAAGTTGCTATAGCTAATTCATGATGATATTAGTCCAAAGGAAAATGTCATTGACTGGAAACTTGGATTCTTGATTGGAGATAAATTCCCAAAGACCCTTATAGAAGCACAAGAATGGGACATAAAAATTGAAGAAAATTTGTTGGCTTCTAAGCTAGAATATTTTCAAGCACCTCGTGCTCATTCTAAGAATAAGCCTAGAACAATGAACAATAACGATCGTGCTCAACACCTAATTAACCAAGTCCAAGAAAATCTACGGAAAAGAGGGGTAGTTGGACCTTCCAGGTGCCAGCTATGTGAATTACAAGAAGAAACTATGGATCACCTTCTCAACCTATGCCCTTTCACCTCCACCTTATGGAATTGGGTGGCTTCAATATTTAAACAAACAGATAGGGACATCGGCAACATTACTAGGACTTTGAAGAATTGGAGGAAAAATTTCTCGGCAAATGAAATAATCAACAAAGCATGGGCTTTGGTTCCAGGATTCATAATTTGGGATGTTTGGAAAGAGCGCAACAACAGAATCTTCAAGAACAAGATTGGGTCACCACAGAGCATCATGACTCAGATCACAAGACAACTCAAAGAGACTATAGGAACCCTTTTAAAAAATCTCCCTGATAACCAACCTCAAGATCAGGATGAGCAGATACTTCTAAATTTGGGACTGTAGGGGCTTACCCCCAAGGGAAACAACAAGACAGTAAGTAATATAATAGCTGATAAGGAATTCTGGCAACCTCCACCTCAGGGTTTTATGAAATGCAATATAGATGGAGCCTCAAAAGGAAACCTGGGATCGGTTGGGTATGGAGGAGTCATAAGAGATGAAAGAGGTTTCATAAAAACCATCTTTCACTATCATTTGGGGAAGGCCACCAACAATATGGCAGAGCTCATGGCCATGGAACATTGCCTAGAAATCCTAAGGGACTCAAATCTACATAACATCATAATTGAAGCTGATTCTGAATTGATAATTAATTCGGTCAAGAAAATTGGTAATGGATCAGCACCAGATAAAGTGTCGAGACACTGGAGGTTACTGCAAGTTTATCAACGCATTCAATCCCACCTGTAAAACATGAGAACCATTAGTTTTATCCATGTGTGGAGAATAACCAATAAATTAACGGATATCTTGGCAAACTAAGGCGTGCTCTGTTCAAAAACCAATGTAAGATATGACTAGATAGGGACTCCCCAAGGACATTTGAGGGAAGAATGTTCCAGACAGGCAACCTTAGACAGAGAGCTCTATCAGAGCAAGTTGTATAAGCAGGACGAAGACTGTGGGAGACAAAGAAATTTGGTACATAGAGAAAATTAGTTTATGGAAAAGTGCGCAAAGAAGGATAAGTATCCATTCGGCCTTCGGGTGGGAAATATATATATTAATGGTGCTCAGGCCAATAAATACAAATAAGATTAGGTGGGCTAGAGATATACTTATGGACCCTAATCACATCAAGATTAGAACTCGGACCCTGTTTCATTGGGACACAGATGCAAATAAAAGGGAAGCAGGTCGACGAAATCGCAGCAATCCAATGCATTTCATGTGGAGAACAACAAGAAGGATAATGAGGAAACCAGACCCAAAATTATATAGGCAGGAGATTAATCCAGCTTCAGGTCCGAATCAAAGGTTAAATTCCGTGCTAGTCACACGACCTCATCAGGATCGCGCGCAAATGGTGGATTTCAGGCAGATAAAGTGCTCGAAGGTTAGAGCCCCAGACGGACCCGATATACTTATTAAATATGGTTCATTGGGCTCATCGGGTCCAAATTGATGGTTAAAGGGTGTGCTTGTTAGTCACCCAAAATGAGTCTTGGCCGCTAGATCTGTTGAGTAGGATCGAACGATCTTAGGTGGACTTTGTGTTTTGTTTTGTGGGCCCTCGGCCCGTTGTTTGAGATTATGGCTCGGGAACAAGGCTTTGGTTGGCCTGTCTTATTGGTGGGTCATACCTCCTTGGTCTTTGTGTATATTTTGTTTCTTTTTGTAAATAAATGAATAGAAGGTTCCGCTCTTACTTAAGAAAAAAAAACGATCGTGCTTAACACCTAATTAACCAAGTCACAACCAAGATTTTATAAAAGCAAGGTATTACTATGAATAAAGTGGTTTCCATAAAAAGGGAAGTGAATCAAAACTAAATTGTTCCTCCTATATTCTCAATTTAACAATAGTCGACAACAAAGAGGAAACCAAGGATGGAAGCCTAGGTCCCCTATTGAGAAAAAGGTTGCTAATGCCCTTACACCTTCTAAAATGATTAACCAAGAAGAAATCCCTTCATGTTTACACTGCAATGATTCACATTAGGAATATGAATGTCCTCAGATTAAAAATTGTGGTGATAATGAAAATTCTAACAATTGTGAACGCATGAATCTTATTAGAAAATTGGATTGCATTTATTTCATGCCATCCCAAGGAGTTTACACTATTACTAAAGGAGAAATTGAAATAAGAAATCAATATGTTGCTAGGATGGTTACATTAGAAATGTTAAATTCCATGAATGAGAATTTTAGGGAAAAGAACAAGAAAAAGTGTTAATTTTTAATATTGAATTTGATTTAATTTTCCTAAAAATTCATTTTATGCCTAAAAACTATTTCTCCTAGTAAATATCTTTTCTAAAAAATGTTGAAAATAAATAAACTTAAGTTTCCTTAACTTTTCTATTACTTAGGAAAATTAGGGCTCCTATAGCAAGGAAAATAACGTTGAAATAATACACATAAAATACAACAATTTAAAGCCTAGAAATAACACCTCCTAGAAATTTCATTCTACCGAAGAAACTCTACCCTTAGATATTTTCCTCCCTTGGAAAACTCAACTCTTCCCTTCCAATTCAACATCCTCTTTTCCACTTGTATTATCCCTATGCTCTAGAGAAATTAGCCTCTCCCTCCTAGAACATATGACCCTTTACACAAGCCTTGACTATAATTTGATCTCCTCGAAAAACTCGAACCCCTCACTCTCCAAGATTTTGGCCCTTAAATTATTCTGGTTGAAATATCCTTACTATACAATTTTCTTATTCTATTGAGTTTTAAGTATCTCAATCACAAATGAGTAAATCACTCTCCCTAGGATTGAATGTGTCTTCTTTCTCTCCCTTAGGATTCTTTTATAATTTGTCACTGGGATTGATCTCAAACTTTAGATCTCCCAAGTTATGGATGGCTAGGATTAAATCCTAAGCATAACTTGAGATCAATTGTTGAGATTAGATATAGGTCACTTAAATAAATAGATTGTATCTTTAGAAACTTATCTCAATATCCAAAATTAATCAATTAAATTAATTAATGTACTTTTCCTGAGTTAGACTTAGGAAATTAAACATAATACACTTACTGTAATATGCCCAGAATCTGTAAATATTTATTTATCGCATTAAAACAAAAATTGGATATTATTATTATTTTTTTTAATTTATAAATTCAGATTTAATTTGGTTATGCATGAAACAAGTGTAGTGTGATAACAAATCTTGTAACTCTCACATGACAAGTAGTTAGGATAGGAAATTACCTATCCCTAACTACTTCCCTGATTATGAACTCTCCAGGAGGGGAATCAAGAGGGTATTGGTACCTAAGATGAACTAAGGAGAGGGAACAAAAAGAAAAGAAATAGGGGATGTTTCCGTGCTAATATGTCAGACGATTCGTGAGCTAAGTCTAGTGGAGACCAGATAGTTGCATTTGCATAGACTGGTAAGTCTTACAGAATGGCATCTGTCATGTGAGCTACAACTCGGGGGGAGACTTTGGCTTGAAAGCAAGTCTCAAGGTTGGGAGGAAACTTGTCAACATATCGTTGATTCTGGTTCAGGAGGACAACAGTGAAAGAAAAATCTACAGAAATCAGATAAGTATCTAGAAACTCTGAACTTAAAGTAAACTGCCAAACATCTAGAAATTCTAATTTTCTGTTGAAAATAGTAGATAGATTAAACACAATAGAGATTTTATCTGCTGAAAATAATATATCGATTATTACAGTAAAGAGTTTTATGCAGGCATAAGATGCTTATTAACTGCCCAACAGTATGTGAGTAATTTTAGTGAAAGATCACTGAGAAATGAATAAAGAACTTGAAGACTCATTATGTAACAATTTAAAAGTACGAGAGATAGACAAGCAAGAAAACTCTCTGAGAAATTTATGAAATATTCCAAGAAAGGAAATACCCTAGTAGGGTTTAAACCCTCCATAATATTTACCTGTAATAAAAGAGGCAATTCAGTAGGCTACAAAACCTGCGACTGGGCTAGCTAAGAATATCCCTTTAAAATGAAAGAATAACCGAATTAATTTCCTATCTGCTATAAATAAAACAGTTAATGATATTATTTTAGAACTCTATGCGTGAATTATCGTGGGGAAACAAGAAATAAGACCATTGCAAGATAAATGTATTCAAAAAATTTCTGGAAGACAAAAACAAAGAGAATATGTCGTAAAGACCTGGTAGAAAATGTATGTAGCCATAACTTGTTAGGGTTGACATAAAATTCCAAACCATATCATTATAACAGAATAAGTTATATGTTTTCCTATCAACCTCGGGTTCTACTTTTTTGTTGCAGATCTTTATGTAAGTCTGCTTATTCGCTTATTTTAATATGATGGCTTTTATGCGTAATTTTTTTTTTGATCCCATGAATAATATTATTATTTCCTCATCCCACCATTCCCACATTTTTATTTTCCAAATCAGGTTGGGTGAACTACATACTCACAAACTTGAAAGGGGTATTTTTTGGTTTTCCCTGAGATGGTAATGATTCCTTTAGATTAAAGTATTCAAATTCAAATCTCTAATCATGCCAATCTTCACTTATTTGTAATTTATTCAATCTTTCCAACACAAAACCTTACCCTTTTCTTATGTTATTCCCGGTATAATTAACATTCTTTGGTTCCACATCTACCAAGGAATTCCTATTTAATGGAATCTGCTAATAATGAGTTATTTTTTCTTGTCAACCCTCCTTTTTTTATGAGCACCCCTAATAAAGTTCATGCCAAGGTCCATGGTAGGTTTGGGAGATTTTCCCTTTCCATTGCAAGAAGATGCTATCACTTGGCTCCTAGAAGCACCAAATTAGGTCCATACACATTTGTCACGTAGAAACTAAGATCCCACACTCTAGAGAAAGCTAAGGTGGTGTGATCCAAAACCTTCCTTGGAAAGAACCTCTATGTTACACCTAGGACTCATCCATATTGATATTCCTCTCGATTTCCTAGCCAATTTTTGTATATTCATGTTTCCTATCTGCACACATAACTTTTCACAATATCCATTCTAAGTTCTAGTAGTTTTGTTTCATGAATAACTACAATATCGGGCTTTTCTAAATGAACCTTTCCCCTATGGATTCTTTTCAATTCAGTGCCTATGTGATAGATATTCCAAGTCAGAATCTTAACAACAAGGCCACCAAATAAATCTTTTTAACAAGAGTTAGAAAACATGTTGAATTTTTGCATGAAACTTTGGGACCTCCCTTAGAGTTTGGAAGTGTTAATTTAAAACTGATCTTTGAAACAATGGAATCATTGGAAATACCGATTGGATAAGAATCAATATCTTTTTCATACATAGAATTTTGTTTATCTATGGATCCAACATGAGTCTAATCTTATCAACAATTTGTGCCCACTCCCATGTTCTACAATTTGTGAAAGAGGGGAAAACCAAGATACATTGTTGGTAAATCATTTTTTTCAGAAACCCATAATTTCGTCAATCTTTATCTGAATTCTTTGGTTGGCTATGATCCTAAAAACCTTTTATTTTATAAGACTTTATCTTTTGACCAAATGTATCTTTGAAAGTCTACAAAATTCTTAGTATGTTTCTTGCCTCCCAAAAAATTATCTTCTCTTGGTAGTAGGGTATATCCATGAATTGAGCATGAGTCATGGGCTTTATTTTGGAGGAAACCTTAAAGACTTAGCTCTCCTTGGTTCTCTTGCTTTTGTGATAAGGCCTTTCCCAGGGCTTCTATCAAGATTATAAACAAAGAAGGATAATGGACAATCATGGTTTAAACTTCTTGATTGCTTCAAATATTTGGAAGGGCCTCCATTTACGAGAACATTAAAAGATCCAGTTGATAAGTACTCAAGCACCCAGTTCATCCACTCTGAACAGAAATCAAATTTTAGCAAATTTTCCCTTAGAAAATCCCACTTCTATGTCAGATGCCTTGGCCAGGTCCATTTTCAATAGCATGTCACTTTCTTTCTTGACCTTGATAGAATGGCTTGATTCTTGTACCAGAAATAGACTATCCACGATTGTCTCCCTGCAACAAAACCTCCTTGATACTCCAATATCAAACTGCTTAGGATTGGCTTCAACCTTGTTTCTATAATCTTTCTGATGGTTTTATATGTGATGTGTTACACATGGAAATGGCCTAAAAGAGTAAAATTTTATTGTCGTTTCTTAGTATGCGCTGTGTAGTGGGTCTCTAACACCCAAAAAATGTGACAGCATTGGTGTTTGGGGGTTTAGATGTATTTATTTCAAGAAATTTAGGATATAATGATTGTAGTCTATGTATAAGGGGACAAGCCTGCCTCTATGTAATAGAGACAGAGAGATAATGTGCTCAAAGGAGCCTTAGTATGCATGTGGCATTAATCATTGGCTGGAAACCATGGTTTTGACCTGTGTGTTGCATTAAATATTAGAGGAGGAGCTAATAAATAAAGAGATTGTGTTTATGATGCCACAGGTTATGTATTCATGTTCATTTCTGATATGCTAGAATTAGGTGATAAATCTCTCTTAATTTCTCCAATTATAATGTTGTGTGGAAAAATGTATTTCTTAGTTGCAAATAACACTTTTTCAGATTCTGGATTTAAGACATCTGTGGTATATATCTTTAGACATAGTTACCGAAGAATCCACAATAAAAACCAATTTTTTTGTCAACGTTTCAAATCTCAACTGGGATCCATCATCAGGACTTTCTTGAATTCTTACTCTAAATTTCTCCAGTAAAATGATTTCACTTCATGTATCCCCTCCGTATAGGGAAACGATTCTGGATTTAAGACATCTGTGGTATATATCTTTAGACATAGTTACCAGAGAATCCACAGTAAAAACCATTTTTTTTTCAACATTTCAAATCCCAAATGGGATCCATCATCAGGACTTTCTTGAATGCTTACTCTAAATTTCTCGAGTAAAATGATTTCACTCCATGTATCCCCTCCGTATAGGGAAACGATTCTAGATTTAAGACATCTATGGTATATATCTTTAGACATAGTTACCGGAGAATCCACAGTAAAAACCATTTTTTGTCAACGTTTCAAATCCCAACTGGGATCCATCATCAGGACTTTCTTGAATGCTTACTCTAAATTTCTTGAGTAAAATGATTTCACTCCATGTATCCCCTCTGTATAGGGAAATGATTCTGGATTTAAGACATCTGTGGTATATATCTTTAGACATAGTTACCGGAGAATCCACAGTAAAAACCATTTTTTTTCAACGTTTCAAATCCCAACTGGGATCCATCATCAGGACTTTCTTAAATGCTCTAAATTTTTCGAGTAAAATGATTTCACTCCATGTATCCCCTCCGTATAGGGAAACGATTCTGGATTTAAGACATCTGTGGTATATATCTTTAGACATAGTTACCAGAGAATCCACAGTAAAAACCATTTTTTTTGTCAACGTTTCAAATCCCAACTGGGATCCATCATCAGATCTTGAGAGTATTATTGGACTTACCTGTGGGCTAGAACAGGGTGTGTAAATCTACACATTTGTATATTTGTGCCTGTAGCAGCCAGAGGATCCGCACCCATTTGGAGTCAGTTCCAGATTTATGTAGTGTACAGTAAAAAAAACTGCATGAGTTTGATATTAGAGCAACCCCAAGAACATCCCAAAGGAGAATCCATTTGAATTGGGAAAGGAGAATCACGAGGAATGTTGGATTTAGAATGATGCAGATGAATCACTGTGAAGATGAATGGGATCGAAGCCCAATTCTAGCAGGATGAATAAGAAGATGAACAAGAGAATGTGAGAATCTTTGTTGGAGGTGTTGATCCCACAAAAAGTTAGCATCCTTGGGCTCATGTAATTGGTATCAAAATATTATCTTCTAATCTGCATTTCTTGTTGTTAGTTAATTTTCTTAGTAGGAGTAATAAATAAGTTGCCACTGCTACAAAACTTGTGTGGATCCATGCATTACCATAGAATTCACACGTTTCTATAGAATGGAAATACTTCTATGGATTTGCTAAAGACAAATGCATGGGAATTAATTGGGACAGTCAAAGGGAGATTCACCATGCACTACCCTTGGCAATTCATTGAGACAACTCAGGAGGAGGTGAAGTGGCACTAAGTGTTAGTTTTTGGTAGAATTGGAAGTGCTCTAGCCTTGAAAATTGGTGGAGAGGCTATGCCACATGAGTTCTAAAGAACCCAAAAACCGTTTGGTAAAATTCCACCCGGATTGTATTTTATTAAAATAATTAATATTTTTAATGGGGTCCCTAAGTCTAAACTTAGGGAAATTAAAATATTAATGGGTATTAATCAAAATATGGGTGAGATTGATCTATAAGGCGGATCAAGTCATGTTTTAATATTAGAAGTTGATTAGAGACTTAATCTCATCCGTTGAAGACTCAACAGGAAAAAAATAAAAAGGAGGCTTGGGGTTCATTTGGAAACACACACAAAGAGTTTGAGGAAATCGATTTTCTGAGGTGAGAAGTTCTCAGGAGGGAAATCGATTGGGGCGATCTTGTAGCTGAGGGGTGGTTAGAATCTAGGAGAAGGACTTTCCAAAGAATACTGACAGGGAGGCAGCGTAGAAGTCGGAACAACCGGGATAGCTGACGCAGAGGGCCGAGAAGCTGACGCAAAGTTGACAAAGAATCCAGAATTGTTGGAACAGTCGAAACCTCCAGGAACTACCAGAACTGCTGGGAACTTTCGGAACAACCGGGAGAGCTGACACAGAGGCAGTGCAGTAGTTGGGAGAGCTGATGCAGAAAAGCTGCATGTCACACAGAATTCATAACTACTGGGAACTTGCCGGAACTGCCAAGAACTACCGAAAAAACCATGAGAGATGACATAGAGGGCAGAGAAGGTGATGCGGGGCTAATGCAGAGCCAACGCAAAAATAGTGGGGGTTAGCCAGTCTTGTGCCGGATTAGCCAGAATTATGCCGGGTGAAGTGAGGTAAAAATCACTCAGATTTTCTGCCAATATTTTTCTATGTAAAGGATTGCTAGATGAGCATCCTAGATTTGTATTCAAATATTTCTCCTGCATAATAATAAACCCTCAGAATTGTTGCAGTCATTTTCCCGCATTGTGTTTTTCCGGGGACTATTGTGTCCAAAAATAAGTGTTTTTTATATATCTTGTTCTTCGCTCAGTTTTCTATTTCATGTATTCAAATATTAAAGAAGTGTAGGCTGCAGAAGTAATTTGCTTCAGTATTCAGAGAATAACTTGTTAATGTATATTAAAATCAAGTAGGTGAAGTAGATTCAGATTTGTTGCAGTAGTGGTTCCTTCGAGTGTAGGAATTTTCACACTAATATTGTTATACTACCACGTGAAATTAACAGTTTGAGGGTCAGTTATAAATCTAGTGAATTAATTGAAGAGAGCTTAGTTCCAATAATAAGTCACGTCCCTTCAAACCCAACGGCTAGTATATATAGAAGTGCCTACTACCTCATTTCACACATCTATCTCACAATATTTACTCTCTGAAATAGCCGTAGGAGAAAGGTGTTTCCAACGAAGGAGGAAGGGCTAGGTTATTGTCTTGGCAGGGTTGTTTAATGGGCTAAATTCTTTAGCCAGAAGACCAAACCTCCTTGGGACAAGTGTGGGCCTATGTGTGGACTGTTCTGAGCCTCCTTATCTTCTATTACAGGTCTGAGGTTTGAGCTGAAGTTGTCACTGTGTATAAAGGTTGATCTACAGATGTTTTGGGCATGATATTTATGGTAAATCTATCCTTGAAGCAAGCCACATTTGTTTCGGTCACCTACAGCAAGGCCGTAGGCCTTAAGTACCCTGTTCTAGAGGTCGAGAATCTTTAGCTAGGAGGGCTGCAGACAACCCCCGCCCCACCTCGGCGGCCCAACAACCCGCGGGGGTGGCGAGGCGATTCCTCTGCAGCCGCCCGCCCCACATCGACGGCCCAATGGCCCGCGGGGGTGGCGAGGCGATTCCTCCGCAGCTCCCCGCCCCACCCCCATGGCCCATTGGGCCGCCGGGGTGGGGCGGGCGTTGTCTGCAGCCCTCTGCCCCACCCCGGTGGCCCCCGCGGGCCGTTGGGTTGTAGGGGTGGGGCGGGGTGCTGGGTAGCCAGCCCCACCGCCCCTAACCTACTGGCCCATTTGGCCACCATGAGCATTACTGGGCCCACCATGCCTAGTATGGATGTAATGGGTAAATTTGGCCCACAAAAATTTTTAATTAAAAAAAAAAAAAAAACTTCATTAAACTTATTTAATTTTAAAATTTGCAAATCAGAAAAATTAACTAACCTTTCAAATGTGAGAATCGTCTATTGAATATGTTGTTGACAACAATGTAGCTGCTCCACAAATTTGCTCCAAGTCTTTTAACGAACCTCAGAAAACCTTGATGTGATGTGAGTAATAGTGATAATTAATTTTTAATTTTTTTTTTCTATATAATACTACCTAAGCACCCACAGGGGATTTGAACCAGTGACCTATCGCAAGGAGTGCCTTAACAATACACCCATTCACCGTCAATCCAAAGCCCCGTGAGCATTGAAATTTATTATATAGGTGAAATTACAGAAATGTTTTACTGTACAGTTAATGAGGGATTAATTTGTTTTAAAAAAAAAATTAACATGTTAATTTTGTTATGGCGATATAGGAAACTATGATAAAGCGAATATTATGGAATTGTTTTACAGCACAGTGAATGTGGGATTAATTTGTTTTAGAAGGTATTATAAAAATTAAAAAAAAAACATTCAATTGTCTAGTAAATATTATATAGTTTAACTATTAAATTAATTTAGGTAAAAGATTTAGTTTACAATTTTAAATTTAAAGATTTATTTCATTAAAAAAAAAAAAATAGTTAAAATTTTTCAATAAATTGTAGAATAAAATAATGGAGGGAAATACATGAAATGAAATTTTTGGAGGGAAAATTTCATTCTTTAAGCTATATAATATCATTAGGAGAGTTTGCATTTGTATCATTCAACCTCTTCTATTTGAAAGGGATGGATTCTTCTGATAGTGAAGTTTCGCTTTGTGAAGCATCAACATCTTTGTCGCATAACAACTCTATTCATATTGATGAATATAACGGAAATTCTTCCACTATGAATAGAAAGTCAATTCTTCCACTTAGTCCTAATCCTAAGGACTATGAGAGCAACACTGATGAAAGAGAGGATGAAGAATTTCAAATAAATAAAGAGTCACGGTTTCTACTTAGTCCTAATCCTAAGGATTATGAGAGCAATGGTGATGAAGAGCACGATGACGAATTTAAAAAGAATGGAGTGTCATGATGTCCACTTAGTCCTAATCCTATGGACTATGAGAGCAGCAGTGATGAAGAGCATGATGACGAATTTCAAAAGAATGGAGTGTCACAGTGTCCACTTAGTCCTAATCCTATGGACTATGAGAGCAACAGTGATGAAGAGCATGATGACGAATTTCAAAAGAATGAAGTGTCACAGTGTCCACTTAGTCCTAATCCTAAGGACTATGAGAGTAGTAGTGATGAAGAGCATGATGAAAAATTTCAAAAGAATAGAGTGTCACGGTGTCCTCTTAGTCCTAATCCTATGGACTATGAGAGTAGCAATGATGAAGAGCATGATGACGAATTTCAGAAGAATGGAGTGTCATGGTGTCCACTTAGTCCTAATCCTATGGACTATGAGAGGAACAGTGATGAAGATCATGATGAAACATTTCAAAATAATGGAGTGTCATGGTGTCCTCTTAGTCCTAATCCTATGGACTATGAGAGCAACAATGATAAAGAATTTCAACTGAATAGAGTGTCATAGTTTCCACTTAGTCCTAATCCTATGGACTATGAAAGCAGTAGTGCGGAAGAACATGATAAAAAATTTCGAAAGAATGAAGTGTCACAGTGTCCACTTAGTCCTAATCCTATGGACTATGAGAGCAACAGTGATGAAGAGCATGATGAAAAATTTCAAAAGAATGGAGTGTCACAGTGTCCTCTTAGTCCTAATCCAATGGACTATGAGAGCAGCAATGATGAAGAGAATGATGGCGAATTTCAAAAGAATGGAGTGTCATGATGTCCACTTAGTCCTAATCTTATGGACTATGAGAGCAACAGTGATGAAGAGCATGATGAAAATTTTCAAAAGAATGGAGTTTCACGGTGTCCTCTTAGTCCTAATCCTATGGACTATAAGAGCAGTAGTGATGAAGGACAGGATGAAGCACTTACTCCTAATCCTAAGGACTATGAGAGTAGCAGTGACAAAAGATAGGATGTAGCATTTTTAGTAAATAAACAGTCACATTTTCGACGTAGTCCTAATTCTATGGACTCTGAGAGAAACACTGACAATGCACATGAAGAAGAATATCCAATAAACATCGAGTTAAATTTTCCATTTAGTCCCAATTCTAAGGACTATGGCGGTAGCACCGAAGAAGGGGAAGATGAAGAATATCCTCCAAGTCAGTATTTGAAAAGCACAACTGATCACAGTGTGGATAACATTACTCAGAATGATGATGAAAATGATTATACGAATGATGATCCAATGATGGAGATGTTGCCAAGAAATATTGTATCGAGGAGTAGGATCAGACCTTTTTGTATCAATGCAAGATGTTCTAGCTATACAAGGGATAGAGTAGAATACCAAACGAGAAGAAGTTCTATTAGCGCTCTCATTTCAAGTGAATGTTGTCAAAAAGATTGCTTGAAACATATGGATTTCAAATTTGCATTAGAGAAAAGGAAGAGATATTTGTCAATGAATAAAAGAATGCAAAATTTATATTTAGTTGGGTGCATGCAATCTACATTGTCAGGTTATGATTATCATATTGGGTCTTTATTTATCTATAGAAAGGCTTTCAAAATGTTTCATTCAATGGGTAATTTTCGTCTTTCGAGAATCCAAGAAAATTTGGAGAAGGATCCCACATTTTATTCAAAAGTATGCCACAAACGACAGTTTGGGCCATTATCAAATACTGCAATGTCATGGATGAAAGATTTCTTTTCAAAGCATGGAGAGTGTATGCCAAATAGAGAGACAATACATATTCTAGATAATTTTTCAAGACGAGAAATCTACAACTTACACAAAGAATATGCAGAAGGTGCTGAGGGACATGGTCGTTTTATTACATATCAATATTTTGTGAAGGTATGGAAGAAAGAATTCAACAATGTCCATATTACTAAGAAGACAATGATGGGGATTTGCAGTACATTTTCTTCTCTTAAATTGGAGGTTTAGAAAGAGGTAATCATTCATAACTTTAACTTTTAAAATTGTATAGTCATCAACTATGAAAATGTATTTCTTAATGGCTTTCTTTTATGTTGTGTAGATTCAATTGTCGAAGAACTTCAGGAGCATCATGAACAACAAACAAGTGAAAGGAAAAAGTTGTACAAGCATCGAAAGAAGAAGTGTTATTATAATCCGAATAAATATTTGAGTATGATAATTGATGGTATGGACCAGAAGAAAACACTTTTACTACATTTTGTTCGCACACCCAAAAATTTATAGGAGGAAAATTTTATTCAGTATCACTTGCTCAGTTGTATGGTCTTCAATGGGAAAATGTTGCCAAGGGTGTACTTCACAGCTCCAAATATTCATAATGATGCAAATATGACAATAACCATAATTCATGATGTGCTTTCTCATTGGTCTGGTAAACTTCCTGAAGCTTTGTATCTATAATTGGACAACTCTTGCCATGAAAACAAAAATCAGGTTGTTTTTGGATATCTAAACATGCTTGTTGAATTGAGAATTTTTTAGAAGGTAAAGGTTGGTTTCCTTCTTGTTGGGCACACTCATGACCATATTGATCAGATGTTCAGTCATTTTTCAGTCACATTGACGAAGAAGGAAGTTGGGAGCTTGCCATCATTAATTGAATGTATTAAGAAATCATACATGCTAGAGCCTACTTTTGATGTGTTGGAAGAAACTGTTGACATGTGAAGGTTTATTCTAGGACCGCATGGTGAGGAGAAATGCATTGAACAACTTAACGACATTAGCTTCCAACATCAATTCCGTATCAAAAAAATTGATGGGAAAACACTAATATGGGGCAAGAAGTATTCAACTACTGCAGAATGGGCACCATCATCAGGTTTGGAATTTTTGAAGTTCATTCCAGATCATCCAATATTTGCATCAAAAATATTGTTATTAGAATCAGTTGGTGAAGTTCATAATGCATGCAAATAGAATAGAGATATAAATTATTTTGATTGCCTAGAAGAAATTAAAAAATGTATTAGATATACATATGAGTACTTTGACATTGTTGATTCAGTTTGGTGGGAGTCATTTTTCAATAATCAAAGTGATATCATTTCAACAATAACAAATGAATATATACCTTTGAAAAATCCATTTATTTGGCCACAAAATGTGTCAAATGAACATGAGGAAATAAACATTGTTGAACAACAACAATCTCAGGGTATTATTAATTATTCACAGGCAGAGGAAAGAGAGATGTATACTGGTTCTAGAAGATATCGTGCAGAACGTGAAGCCATGGAAGACCTTTACAGGGGTTCAGTACAGGATATTAAGGAGCGTTGCATGATCACAGTGCTAGCAGATGGAGATCCCAATCACTATCCATTATGGGTTGCTAAGGTTATAATGGTCTTTACAGAAAATGAGGATGTTACAGGTGTTGAAGCACATTGGTATGCCACAAATACACACCCATTCAATGGTGTGTATAAGCCAGAGATGGTAGTTGACAAAAAAATGGCAGAAAGAGAAAAAGAAAGGGTACAAATATAAATCGCCACCGCACTGACCTCTTAAAATTGGAGGATGTTGACATACTTTTTTATGACTTCAATTTAACAAAGAGAGGAACTATTTGCTTCAAGACAATAGAGATTCTGAAAAGGTTGTTACCAGAAGGAATAATGTTGAGATGGGAGTCTGCTGAAACCAGGTGTAGATCCAAAAGAATTTTGAAACCTGAAATGGTGGGCATGCATGTGGACTCAGATTGGGCACTAGTTGATGAAAGAGAATAATATGGAACATCTTTATCTGCATCCAGTGATTCATCTGAAGATGTGAATTCTGATGGTGTGCAAGAAAATATGAGTGGTTTTGAATAATTGTCTAAGACAATTTATATAACTGATGTTTGCATCGTATCTTGAAATAAAAATGTTGATTTCCATATGGTGTTAAATCAGAAGTTATGAGTCATTTTTATGTTGTTGGATTATATGTCTTAATTATGATGATTTTTATTGTTTAGAATATCTACAATGTAACATTAAATTAGAGATATAATGTATGTTTCATCCAATATACAAATAATGAAATTTTGATTAATTTAGTCATGTAATTTGTTCATAATGTCATGGTTGAAAAAATTCCAATTTTTTTTTGTATCTTTAATGTTATGGTTGAAAACAATTCTAAGAATTTTAGCAGTCTTTAGTGTGATGTTATTATATGTCTAACAACATGGATGAAAACTAATAGAATTTTAATGTATTTTAGATCCCATTATTTTATCTTTATGGTCATTACTAAAACATGTTGACTTTATACTTAGGAAAGAAAAATGTTATTCTACCAAAAACATTAGTGTGTTTTTTCCTCATAAAGAGCTGTTTTTTTGCACATAAAAATTCGGTTTTACTAGAATTTTTTAAAAATGTTGAAAATTGACCCTAAAAAAAAAACAATCGTTCCAGTATCAACACTTTTTGTTTTCAGGTTGTTTTTTGCACGAAAATTTTGTTTTCACTACCATTTTTAAAACATGTTCAAAATTGACCCTAAAAAAAAAAAACCATCGTTCCAGTATACATACTTTTCGTTTTTAGCACTGTTTTTGATGTTTTTTCGAGGTTTTTTGGCCAGAGTTCCCGTTTTGAGTTTATATTTCCCGTTTCAAAGTTTACATTGTTTGTGTTAGAAAATTATATATTACAGAGCAACATAACACATAAATATATTGCATAAATACAAACATAGAAAACACATAAAACAAGAGAGACACAGATATATGTGGTTCACCCAATTTAGGCTACGTCCACGGAGAAACAACCAGTCCTTCCTTTTATATTATCCAGCAAACTGAAGAGATACAACCTACAACAGATCCACTATAATTCCCTCTTCGCTCTCACACAATCTCCTCTCTCTTTCTCACTCAGAATACAGATCTACATACACGCAATACAATTCCCTCATATATAGCGAGGGGGTTGCCTTCTAGGGAAAAAAACCCTAAATTAAACATAACTTCTATCGTTATATCTCCGCATAATGAACAACCCAGATTGACTATGAAATTACAACATTTTACAAGACAATTTTACATATAATTTTAGCTTTGGGGGTGCTACCCCCAATCCCTCGCAAGGGGGGGGGGTTCCCGAAGGTCATATCCCACCCCTGCAGCGCAAATATTATGGGCAGAATTTCCACCCCATTGTGAACTGGGGTCCAATGCAGTGATACCTCTGAACAAAGAAGATACTCAGGCTCCACACCCAACAATCTCCCACTTGGAGACTGATTATAGCAACTCCACCACTGCTTCATTTGCTGGACAATAACTCCACTTTGGACCTGGTTGTTTCTCATCTTCTTCATCATACTTGAAAACCAATTGAAACTGAGAAAAATCTCAGTTTCTCCCTTGTTACAACTTTTTTTAACATATCTCTAGGATTCTGGCTAGTGCGTATCTTTTCCAGCTTCAACTGTCCATCTTCTAATGCTGACCATATGAAATGAGACTTGAGCTGTATATGTTTTGTCTTAGAATGAAATGCAGAGTTCTTTGCAAGATGTATGGCACTCTGGCTATCACTATATAACCTACCCAACTCCTGCTTCTTACCCAATTCATCCAGAAACCTTTGTAACCAAATCATTTCTTTACTAGCCTCTGTAGTAGCAATATACTCTGCTTTTGTTGTTGAGAGTGCAACAACACTTTACAGTTTTGAAACCCAACTGACAGTTGTTCCACCTACAGTAAACACATACCTTATTGTGCTCCTTCTGTTATCTCTTTCACCTGCCATATCTGCATCAAAATATCCATGTAGAGCAATGTTTGAACCACCAAAGCATAATGCTTGATTTGTGGTACCTCTCAAATACCTGAGAATCCACTTCACCGCCATCCAATGTTCTTTCCCTGGATTGTTCATATACCTTCTTACAAGTCCCACTGCATGTGCAATATCAGGCCTTGTGCAGACCATTGAACAAATTAAGCTTCCAACTGCTGATGCATATGGAACTTTCGACATATCAGCCATTTCTTCCTAAGTCTTGGGGCACACCTCCTTACTTGGTTTGAAATGGCTAGCCAAAGGGATACTAACTGGTATTGCATTCTACATATTAAATCTTTTCACCAGCTTTTCTATGTACTCACTCTGAGACAATGTTAATTTTCGATTCTTCTTATCTCTAGTTATTCTCATACCAAGGATTTGTTTTGCAGCACCCAAATCCTTCATTGCAAATGAGTTCGCCAATTTTGTTTTGAGCACATTTATTTCTTGCATGTTAGAACCTGCAACAAGCATGTCATCTACATACAATAACAATATAATATAGTTGCCATCATTTTTCTTTTTGAGATAAACACAATGATCAGAGTGACATCTAGTATAACCTTGTTCAGACATAAACCTGTCAAATTTTAGATACCACTGCCTTGGAGCCTGTTTTAAGCCATACAAGCTCTTCTTCAATCTACACACTAGTTTCTCCTTACCTTTTACCTCATATCCTTGTGGCTGCTGCATATATATCTCTTTCTCCAAATCCCCATGGAGAAAGGCTATCTTTACATCTAACTGCTCAAGATGAAAATCTTCAGCTACTACTAGACTTAAAATAGTTCTAATTGAAGTCATTTTAACAATAGGAGAAAATATCTCATCAAAGTTTATACCATTTTTCTGTGCAAACCCTTTCACCACAAGTCTAGCTTTATACCTTTTTCTACCTCCATCTTCTTCCTTCAACTTGTAAACCCATTTATTTTGCAATTTTATTTTACATGCAGGAAACCTGACTAAGTCCCAAGTCTGGTTTTGTGCTAAGGAGTTCATCTCTTCTTTCATGGCTTGCTCCCACTTCTTCCTGGTTTCTACATGCACTTCTTCTTCATAACATTCTGGTTCACCAGAATCAGTCAACAGTACTCAATATAATGAAGGAGAGTCGTTCAAGGGGTCTAGTTATCCGGGTAGATATTCTAACATCACTTTCAGGTGTTTGAGGTGCTTGTTGATGTTGTGGTTGTTGTTCTGGCAGTTGATCATTATGATTTTCAGGTACCATCACTTTTTCTGTGATCTCATCAAGCACTGTCTATTATCCGTTTTCTTTTTCTTGTTTCTTTTCCTGCAACTGATCCTTATACAAAACCTTTTCATTGAATATGACATCTCTGCTCCTAATGATTTTGTGTTTTTCATAATCATAAAAGCGATAACCAAAATCATTAACACCATATCCAATAAAAGTACATTTCTTTGATTTTGCCTCAAGCTTTGTTATATTTTCTTTATTAATGTGGACAAAGGCTTAACAACGAAACATTTTTAAAAATGAGTAGCTTACCTTTTTACCTATCCATGCCTCCTCTAGAATAACACCATCCAAGGAACTTGAAGGCCCTCTGTTTATTAGATAAACAACAATATCTACAACATCTGCCCAAAATTGTAAAGGAAATCATGCATGCAATCTCATGCACCTTGCATGCTCCATGATTGTCCTATTCATCCTTTCTGACACACCATTTTCTTGTGGTGTTCCTGGAACTGTCTTCTCTCTGTAAATTCCATTCTCTGAACAATACCTATCAAACTCTTTGTTGCAATATTCACCTCCATTGTCTGGTCTCGGACACTTCAACCTTTTTCATGTCTCATTTTCAACCAAAGCTTTCCATTTCTTGAAAGTATCAAATACATCATATTTTTTTCGAATATAATAAATCTAGGTTTTTCTGGTTGCATCATCAATAAAAGTAACATAATAACGAGAGCCACCAAGAGATGCTACCTGAGCAGGTCCCTATACATCTGTATGCACAAGCTCTAATTTTTCGCTCTTCTTTTCTTTCCCAACTCTAAGGAATCTAACTCTCTTCTGTTTTCCATAAACACAATTCTCACAGAATTTTAAATCAACATGCTTCAAACCTGGCAACAAATTTCTTGAGTGAAGAATCTGCATCCCCTTCTCACTCATGTGCCCGAGCCAATATGCCACAATGTTGTATCTTCTCATGTAGAGGTTAAAGCATTAACAAAATTATAAATACCATTGCATAAATACAATGTACCAACCCTTTCTCTTTTTGCTATTATCAGGGATCCTTTAGTCACCTTCCATGTTTTGTCTATAAAAGTAGTCACACAGCCTTCACCTCCCAACTGCCCTGTTGAAATAATATTTTTCTTCAGATTTGGAACATGCCTTACCTCCTTCAATAGCCATTGATTTCCATTCTGTTGTTTTATCAAAACTGTACCCATTCCAATGATTTTACAGGGTTTATCATCACCCAATCGAACCTGTCCAAAATCTCCTTGAACATAATCATGAAAATTTTTCCTATCGGTGTGGCATGGAATGAGGCCCCTGAATATACCACCCAGGCATCAATAATATTTTCTAAAGAAAGAAACAAAGCATCTTGCAACACATCACCTGTCACATTCGCTTCATGATTGTTTTCTTGTTGCACGTCTCCTTGTTTTCCCTTTCGAGACTTGCAGTCTTTCTTCAGGTGTCCTTTCTTCCCACACTTCCAGCACACTATCCCGATCTAGACTTGGATCGGCCTTTCCTTGACTTACTGCGATATCCTAGGCTCTTTCCTCTTTCCATTTTTCTTCCTCTGGTCTCTGCAGTCAAAGCATTACTTGATGTCTCACCGGAGCTTTTCCGTCACATTTCCTCGCAAAGGATTGCATTGACAACATCATCAAACTTTAAAGTACTAGATCCAGAGACAACATTACTAATGGCCATAACTAAACCATTTCAACTTTCTGGCAATGAGCACAGAAATAACAGAGCCCTAACTTCATCATCAAAAGTTACCCCTCAAGAACTTAATTGACTGGTAACTGTATTAAATTCATTTAAATGATCAGCAACAGATCCACCTTCTGACATTTTCATATTAAATAAACACTTCATAATAAATACCTTATTTGAGGCTAAGTGTTTTTCATATTGTTTGGCCAATGTCGACATTAAACCCTCTATTGTCGTTTCCTTTGAAATATTAAACACTACCAATGCTGCTAGGCACAACCTTATTGTTCCAAGTGCTTTTCTGTCGAGAATATCCCATTCTGTGTCTGTCATACTCCTCAGCTTCTTTGCCTTTCTGCTCAGTGGTTGGTACAGATCTCTCTGATATAGATAGTGTTCCATCTGCATCTTCCACAGCTAGTAGTTTTTGCCGTTAAATTTTTCGACCCTAAACCTACCATCTTCCGCCATTGCTCCCACTCGAACTAGGAACCCTTCTCTCCTGTGAGTTTATCAGCCAAATAGACCTTCGACTATGATACCAATTGTTAGAAAATTATATATTATAGAGTAATGGAACACATAAAATATATTGTAGAAATACAAACACAGAAAACACATAAAATAAGAGAGACACAGATATACGTGGTTCACCCAATTTGGGCTACGTCCACGGAGAAATAGCCAGTCCTTCCTTTTATATTATCCAACAAACTGAAGAGATACAACCTACAGCAGATCTGTTGTAATTCCCTCTTCGCTCTCACACAATCTCCTCTCTCTTTCTCACTCATAATACATATCTACATAGATGCAATAAAATTCCCTCATATATAGCGATGGGGTTTCCTTCTAGGGCAAAAAGCCCTAAATTAAACATAACTTCTACTGTCAGATCTCTGCCTAATGGACGACCCAGATTGACTACAAAATTACAACATTTTATAATGCAATTTTACATCTATTTTAAGCTTCGGGGGCGCTGCCCCGATCCCCCACCAGGGGGGGGACTCCCAAAGGTCGTAGCAACCCCCCCTTGTAGCGCAAATATTACGGGTGACATTGCCACCCCATTACGAACTAGAGTCCAGTGCGGCAATACCTTTGAATAAAGAAGATAATCAGGCTCCACACCAACACAGTGTGATTATATCTTTAAATGTACAACATATGAATTATAGCCTTCAGTCCTTCCTTCAGACCTCATTTCTGCTTGTAACCCAAATAACATAGAAATTCTTACTTCCTCAAGCTCTTTGTGTTCAACATTGGATTCTTGAGGTCTTAAGCTCTATGTGATGAGTTTCCCTCCTCTAGTATCCTCTTTTTCCCGCTCTGTAGAAGATTATTAAGCTGTAAGACCTTGAAGCTATCGACCTCCACTCTTTGATGATTATTTCCAAGATCTAAATTTGTGAAGAAGTATTTGAAATCCATGTTTCATTTCTTTAGATTAATGAACCAACCTATTTCATATATACCCATAAACCTATAGAACCATAGGTGTTGTCTCCAGCATATCCAAATCTTTTGAGACACACCATTTTAGATGTGCCCAGGCACTGGTCTTGAAGCAATCCAAGTTTGTCTCTAGGAGACACAACATAGGTCTCCTAGTATTTGTATCACAAGTTGGGCTTGAGTTCCTATTCATGATGTAGATTTTGGCTATGGAAAGCCAATATATATGGGTCCTACCATCATTTTTTTTAAAACTCAATCTGCATTTTATCTAATCTGCATTTCATCTGCTCGGAATGACAATGCTTACATTTTCTTTGGTCTTACTAAAGATTGAAGTTTCTCAATTGTAATAAGATTGTAGGCAGATCTTATAGTCTATTTTGAGAAATTTCTCTATGAATTTTAATTGTGGAAATTAATCAATTGTAATAAGATTACAAGAGGTCATATGGTCTGTTTTCAGAAATTTTTCTATGAGAGAAGGATTATTAATTCTTTTGGAATGTTTCTTTAAAATTACACATGTAACAAATATAAGATGAATAAACAATGAAATTGTACTTGTCAATTGAAATAAAAGATGGCACTGTAAGTAAGTCTTATACATTTTTCTTCCTTGTAAAATATTTATATTTTTTTCATTAAAAGTTTTCCCATATTTATAAATCTTATATATTTCCAATGTTTATATGGTCTAGTTTCATATGTTAATGATTTGTATTACTTAAGATTGAAAAAATCAAATGTTAAGTCTTATACATTTTTGTTCTTTGTAAAATGTTTATATGGTGTCATTTCATATGTAAATGATTTGTATTACTGAAGATTGAAAAAATCAAATGTTTATCATTCAAATAAGCTCACAAAGGATGCAGTGTCAAACAGATAGAAAATACCCATACCCAAAATAAGCATAGAAGCCCCAAAATAAGCTTAGAAGTTGACAACAAGCAACCCTAGAAAATGATAACAACCCAAGGGTATAACTACATAAATTTGGAAATGTGGAAAATTATTCTTGTTTGATTTGGAAATAATTATCATGAGAAAGCATGTTTTCTTATTGTATGCAAAACAGTTTAAGTTGGAAATAATTATACATGAGCAAGCATATTTTCTTATTGTATGCAAAAAAGTTTAAGTTGAAAATAATTATACATGAGCAAGCATATTTTATAATTGTATGCAAAACTGTGTAGGGCTTGTTAAATATTAATGGCCACAACCTCTGACAACATCTTCTAATAAGTAAAGGGAGTTTCAATGCAATAGATGGGAGGGGTCATTAGTTGTGATGGATTTTCAATCTGAAAGCATTTCATCAATCCATCTCAAAGTGTTTAAATCATAATGATAAATTTTTCTCCTTAGATCTAAGGTTATCAATCCATCTTATTTTATTATCTTAACATTTAATGGTTTGATAATTTATTTATTGCATGGTGGCTATACACTCTAAAATAAACACAAGTTATGTACTCACTACAAGGAATATGGTTTGATAAAAAAAAATTCCCTTTAAGATTTTCAATCAAATTATCTCAGTAAATCTGAAAGGAAAATTTTAATAATTAAAAATGGAAACGAGACTACAAATTTATTTATAATTTGAATTAACTATTTTATAAATCTATTTTTAGTGAATTAACTTTTATATATGCCTTGCATATTTGATGTCATGTTGTGTTTCTCTATTTGTGTCCACAATATTAGCAAAAGTGGTAGTTTCTTTAGCTAGCAATTGAACAACATACAGATCAGGCCAAACACCAAACAGGTTACTGAGGATTCGTTCATCATATAAGGTGAAATAATATCTATATATTTAGTATGGATTATTCTCCTTCTCAGTTACGCAACAAAGGCCAATAAAAGCATCAGAGTCATCATTTGTCAAATAATTCCCATAATTCTTACAAAGAAATTAGATGGTGTTGAGAATTCGTGCTAGGTTGTAGAAGATCAAGTTCTCAAGTCTTGGATTATGGCCCATGCATGTTACCCTTAGTCCATTATTGTCAAATCATTGTTATTTTCATCAACCGCAATGGCTATCACACTTTATGTTTTAATTTCAGCGAGCAAATGGCTTGTCCATGATCCAATCATAAAGGGTTTTTCCAGTGCATAGTTCTAGTTAAAATTCATAGCATTTATCTTGGAACTTGTATTCATCCTAATAGGATGGGAAATCATCGGCTGGAGATGTATCACTTCAGTAACATATTATAGAACATGGGAAAGGAGGGAGGATACATGGCAGAATCTTTTTTGGGTAGAAGATTTTTGGACAAGGTATATTGTTGAGCAGGAGGAAGCAAATGAATCCAAGAAGGGAAAATGTAAAATTGATGAAAGGGTAAGTAAAATGGTTGTAGAGGAAGGAACATAAATAGGTTTATCAAGGAGATTACTCCAATGTGTGTATTTTTTACATATTTTTGTGGTATACTTCAGTAAAGGATGTTAGCTCTTTTTAGACCTTATATTGAACAATAGACTTATGCACAACCTATCATCAATGTTATTATAAAAAGACGAAGGGAAATTGGAGAAATATATTTTTGAATACAAAGAAATTTTGGCCAATGTGAACTTTTTGCGGGAGACTCCAAGCACTGTATTTGTATCTAATCAAAAGTCTATGAAACAAGCAAGGGATCTGATAAAAGAGGGCAACATGAATGGCCAAAATTGTAAAACCCTAATAAATTTTATTGCAGAATATAGAAAATTATTGTTATTTTGTGACAATTATTTAATGTGTATTGAAGTATTAGTTAATGATATAAATATATAAAAAATCACAACCTCGAAATATTAATGTTATTATTTTTTAAAACCTTCTAAAAAAAATTAAAATTTTCATTATAAAAAAACATTGCAAAGAAAAAAAAACACGTGTTTGAAAAACCCTTAAAAAACAAACGTCTTAAAATGAAAAACAAGAAGAGGAATAAGACAATTTGAAAAATGGATAAATAGTCAGCATTTTAAAAAATTGTGCCTACTTAGGACATAAATAAAATTTCAAATGTCAAAAATATGCCTTAAATAAATGTAGATGCTTTTCAAAATCCACATGAAAATCACCAACATTTAAAAAATAAATATCCACACTTAATACATTATAATTTTAAAGTTTCAAAAATGAGCCCTAAAAAAGGGATTGATCTTGCATCAATACTTTTCAAAATCAACATGAAAATCACTAACATTAAAAAGAAAATGTTCATATTTGATACATAAAAAAATTTAAACTATCAAAAATATGCTCCAAAAAAGGGGTATATTTTGAATCAACACTTTTCAAAATTGGATGATTTTTTACTACCTCAAAGAAACGGGTACTCAGTATAGTTCTAGTTTCAAAGTTTACATTGTTCGAGGCTCTTGGGAAAGGAAAAGTTGCATTTACAAAGATAGAGTGGGGGCAGTGATAATGCCTTCCTTGCTAGGAGGGAGTGTTGAGGATTATAGCTTAGACATGTCCCTTTACATAGGCTAGGTGTCACACATGTAGAAGATATCCAAAATCATCTTTATATTCTTGCTCATGAAGAGTAAGTGTAACAACTCTTCATACATTTAAAAAAATAAATAAAATTAAAAATTAAAATAATTAAAATAATTAAAAAAAATTAAAATAATTAAAATAATAATAATAATAATAATAATAATTACTTTATGCATTTACCATGGCATACTTTCACATTTATACAAAAATTCATTTTTATGATTATTGAAATAATACAATTAAACCTTATGTATAATGACTTGCTATCATTTACCTTTGATTAAACATTATAGTTTTAACCTACGTATATGATTGGTGCTATAATGTACATATCCTAACTGTTGACTTGGGTTCTCCAACCCAAGAACTAGCAGAGGGTTCTTCCGAATACTTCGAGATGGCGGACAGTTGTTAGTCATTGCATGGAAAGGTACGCCCCATCCACAGCTCTCCTTGTAGTCGCTCCATCGAACGGTCATGATTAATCCGCTTATCTCCTTGTCTGGTGTGCCTCAGTCATTTTCGACTTGTTCTCTTTTGTTCCGGCAGAGTAGCTCTGCTCTGACTCCAGTCCATGGCCTTACGCTATCTCTCTAGTTTTCCCTTACCCTTACTTTTCGATCTCCATCCTACTTTATTCTGTTACATGGCCTTCATAGCTATGGGCTAATTTGGGCTTTATTCTTAAGGCAGCGCTGGAGTTTTTGGCTGTGGAGGGTCTTTTCATGGCTACAGCGCTCAGGTAACTCTCGGAACCTTGAGTTCTATAATCAGTGATTCCATTTTATTTTTAGCTTTTGGGTATTTCTCTAACAACATTCTTGTCTTTTGCGTGTGCGGTCACTGAGGGTTCTTGTAGTGGATAATGGAATTCTTGGTTTGAAACCCTCCCTTGTTGAGCTGGTTCGCGGTTATGGTAGTCTCAGGGTTTCACCCAGCTCTCGGCTAACGTGACAGACAATTAAAGTTTTACTTAGATACCGAATTTCAAGCTTATTGAGGGTTTGATGGCTTGCCTTGACCGTTAAGACTCTGTGGTCAGTAAATTTTATCATGCAATTGTATGCGACTTTCTAGTGAAAGAAAAACATCTATGTTATTAATCTCTTCTTCTTTGTTTTTATGACATGGTAATGGAACCTAGTGACATAGCCCCCGAAAGCAATGAGCTATGTGAAAAAACATCCCAAATCTTATAAGCATCGAGGTCAACAAAAAGCTTAGGGCACTCATCACTGAAGAAGACTATAAGAAGTGATGTTTTCATTACAAAATAATAAGGGAGCAAGCCTTAATGGCTTTTGAGCTAACTTTTATCAAAACATTGGCACATTATAAAATCAAACTTCTTTAGGTGTAGTGGAAGAATTAAAAAAATTTGGGAGACTTATCAAATTTTTCTTACACTTATCCATGGCAAAGAATTCATATGAATCTTGGTTCGTGGTCTTGTTGTAATTTCTCTTCTTTCCATTTGGTTCCAAAATCCATTCCTAGCTCCTCATGATGTGTGTCATGCTTTACTACCCTTGCATCGAGCACAAATCTATATAGACCCAGGTCTGAGACGCACTTCCCAGTTTGTGAAGCTTGAAGTTGCATATCCCCTATTTCTATATTTCAAAACTCGGTGATTTGTGTGCATTTGATGGATCCTTAGGCTTAGGAATCCACATGTCAATATCAAACTCAAATCTAAATGGGTGTGTGTGAACGTCATATTCATGTCGTCAATGCATTTTCTATATTTAATGTCCCACCACGTGGACATACAAACACTACAATGCCCACCCATGTCTAAGCTATTAGCATGAACCTTAGCTCTTCTCAGTTCAACTTAGGTGGATGTGATCCAATTTCCATGTCTCTAAAAGTACACAGTAAGCATTACATCAAATAAGATTTAGCATTGTCCCTAAAAGTACATGCTACTAAGGACGTTGCGACATAAACATATATATGTAAAAAGGCTGGAGCTTCGAGAAAAAGGATTCAACTTTGCATCAGGGATAGAATCTATTCAGTAGAGGTTGAATGGGGCTCTAAATTACTCATTGACATTCTAGTAGGCAAATCCATGGTAAACTAAAGTTATTAGTTTATAAAAAATAGGATAACCTAACTTGAACAAGTTAAGGCTAGGATGGACATCTCTTTTGTCCATAGTAGAAGGTCAACCAATAAAATTGTAGATTGGATATTTAATAAATCCACTGAGAGGGAGAACCTTAAAATTATTAGAGCTGATAAAAATCATTCAAGAGGCATTGGTGGGAGATCCAACTGGTCATCCTCTCCAATTCATCTTAAGCCATGAATTATCAACTCCATCCATCCCTCCCTCACTCCTCAAACTTTAGGAGAGGATGAAGCTATCGGTAATTATTAAAATTCTATTATCCCAAATCAGGTGAATGTCACTTGACGTAAAAGAGTTGAAGGGTTTGCAAAGAAAAAATTACATACCACCCTATGTATTCTCATGATCCATAATTTATTACCAAAGCCTATAAGAAATAGGTATCATCTCATGGAGAACTTTGATCCACCCTCATTCTTCTGTATAAGTATGAGCTCTAGGAGAATGATGAAAACTTCCTCTCAGCACCTTCACAGTGGTAGATGGTAGAACCAACCTACCATAATGTTGGATCAATTAAAGGAGTAAAATAGATTATGGGTACATTGTAGAGATGTAGGGCCTTGCTTAGAGGCTATGGAGAAGTAGCTGAAGAATGAAATCATGTCATTTATGTTGGTATGAAGTTGAACTATGAGAGACATTTGTGGTCCTCCAGAGTAGAGATGTAGGGCCCTGCTTAGAGGCTATGGAGAAGTTGCTAAAGAATGAAAACATGTAATTGATGTTGGTATGAAGTTGAACTATGAGAGACATTTGTGGTCCTCCAGAGTTTGGAATTAAAGTAAAAAATCTAAGAACAAAATAGAGAATAAAGAATAAAAAATCTCCAGTTTTAAGAACAGAGATCTAAGAGTATTTAAACTCTCAAGTTGAAGGAAAATTGAGGTTGGGAGGTGACCTAAGAGAAAAAATTGGAAGAGAATTTAAATCTAGAATGACAAGTACACATATATATATATATATATATATATATATATATATATATTGAAGAATAAATAGTTTGGATGATAAATGTCACCAAAAATTAATTAGTAAATCCAAGCATAAAACCCACCATGGGGATAAAATGTTTACTTGGCTTTTCAAATTTGAAAAAATGATTTCAAAAGATGGGATCCCAATATCTAGACTCTAAAGGATATTCATCGAGGCCAAAAATTGAAGAGTTGTGATTTCTGCTATATCAAAATCTTAGAATGATAAAGCTCCTTAATTCGACCTCCCTGTCACCCAGAAGATGTAATAGGAGGATGAAATTATAACTCTGCAATTTTCCATCTAGAATATTTTGTCTTCCTTGATGAAGTAAAGTTAACACTATTTCTCCTAGATTTATTGGAACTCTATTAGAATGGAGTAGGGAGAAGTATAAAAAAAATGGGGGATGGAAGAAGAAGCCTATGTCTAAAATGGCTAATTTTGGGAAGCCATATCCTATGAAAAAGACAAGGAAAAAGTCATTTTTTCCCATGAATTGGAGAAATTACATAAGTCAAGACATCAATAGTTGCATAAAATAGTGACTTTGGGAAGAAACCTACCATAGAAATAAGAGAAACTACAATTGAGGTGACCCCAATGAATCCAAGCTAGGTGCAACATCTATAACTGAGGTGGTATCCCAAGACAAGAAAGCAATCATCAAGCAATAGCAGAGGTAGGAGAAAGGATGGTCTAGATGAAAAATAAGAGTCACACATGAAAAAATGACTTAAGAAGAAGATAGATGAAATGAATGATAAGCTTCACAAGAAATAACTGGACCCAACAAATTCCATTTAGTCAACCATATTAGAAAAAAAGTGACTTAATTGTGTGGAATTATGCCTCTTTATGTCACAAATACATCTGTGAAAGACCTGTCTTTGGGTGGTAATGCCATTGTCTCTAATATATTTTTCCATGTGACATCCTTTTGTAAGAAATCAAAACTAAATCACCACTATCACTCCAAAATAAGTTGATAATGACATTGTTTTCTACCCAAGGAGGTCATCTCCCATTACCTCTATTGACTTGGTATCATTCACGCATCTCCTTAGAGATGTTCATTCACTATCAATATCTATTCACATTCATGGTCCTAGTTTAGCTAAAAAGTATAATTACAGAGTTTTACTCATTGAAGATGGATATTTATCCTGTTGCAAAGCCAGATAAGGAATCCACAATAGTAAGTTCCTCCTACTTAAAATTCAACCATCTGTTAGTAAACATGACTATCTATGATAGGATACACTTCACAATACAAAATTATCTTGATATGGAATGTAATTATGTTTAATTAGCAGTATTTAAGAGGTCTGAAAGGAAAACTCCCTGTAAATATCATTAACCCTCATGGGACTCCATCTTTTTATGGTGTTGAAGGAACCTTCAATTTTGTCATGCAAGCCCAACCTTATCTTTTTAGCTAAAGCATAAGCAAGCATGGTGAGATCTCTATTGAGAAGAAAAACAATACCATAGGATGGCAAGAAAAATAATCAATATTATATGAATAGGTTCTGGTTATTTCCTTGAGAGTTCAAGCTAAATACTATGGAAATATGTTTTTTTTTGTCATGAGTTAATTAGCTTCAACTATTTTTTGGGTGTTCCTATTTTAAGGGTTACTTTCCATTATGATATTTGTTTAAGGAAATGCATATAATGTATGGAAAGAGTTAAATGACATACCACCATAGAAATCCAAACCAAAGAATCACCAGGCTCAAGTTGAGGCTATGCAAGTAGCAAGGAACTGACATAGTTGATTTCCCAAAGGCATCAAGCAAGAAATAGCTAGAATGGAGAAGGAAATTAGGACTAAGAGGAGGGAGACACCCACCTTTGAGATATCTAGTTCGAGTTCCAGACTCCTAGTCTAGAGACACACAAGTTTTCTGAATGATAAAAGTGTATATGATTAACAAAGCCCTCATTGTATAGGTTGTAGAGGAAAAGGGTGAGCAATAGTAGGCCATCATCAAGGACTTGAACTTTCTATATAAGAAATTTGATGCAGTATGCAAGACTGTTTAATTTGGAAATAGTGGTTCTAGGTAGAGAAACAAACCAACAAGCTCTATTTATAGCCAAGGAACAAACTCCTACATTGGAGGGAACCTCATCCAACCCCATCAAGTTGTATGAAAAGGTGAAGCCTTGATTTTGATCCAAAAAGGGTAGCTCCCTTTTAGGTCTTCTGAACAATGATGAAATATACTCTTATTTCACTTTCCAATAGTTATAGCAAGTTTTTATAAATATTGTCCAAATAATATGTATACCCTGTCAAAAGAATACATAACACACTAATGTTGGGTATCATATACCCTACAAGTGCTTCGCTTAACTAAACTTGGCTTCTATTGATAAAAACTATTTCCTGAGCATGCCAAACTTTCTCGGTCTCATCCTTAGCTCTCTGACACAGATCTTCTTTGGTCTCCAATCTCACAGATTCCAAATATCTTATTTCTCTAATACAATTTTGTGAGATAAAGTTAGCAGATCAAGAAACAATTTGATGCCTGATTGTGCAAAAATAACCTATAAAGGAACTAGAATAAGAAAGATGAGTGGAAAATCACATTAGTTCTTTGTGCCGGGTGATTCTTTGTTGATCAATTTTCTCAACAAATGTAAAATTTAGAAAAAAATCTCATATTTCAATAAGAATCATCGTTTCTAGATACACAAGATCATTGAATGAGATTTGGCATTTTGGTCCTTAGGTGCAACCCGTTAAGGGAGACTCCAATTACAACCCTCTAGAGGAGACTCACATAACTTTACATCTTTGCTATAATTTACAAAACTTAAGAGTTTCCTCACTTTCGAGATCAAGTATATCTCTCATCAACTCTTTGCTGATGGCACAATTCTCCTTGGACAAAATCTGCAAACAAATGCTAAACATTGTCCTTATAAAAGCAGGATGGAGTTGACTGATAAAAATGCCACTATCTATGCCTAAAATCATCTCCATTTCTAGGAGAGAACCTTGCAAATCTAGGAGATCCATTTAAAGAAGGCTCCAAGAGCTTTTACATCTCTAGGAATGCCTATCCGAAACAAAGTAAAAATAACTGGGAAGTGATAGCAGAGAAAAAAAGAGTCAAGGACTCAACCTTACAAAAGAGATGGCTATACCAGGGAAGGATTCTCCATCTCTTGAATGCATCTTTCAGTGCATGCCTTATCTTCTGTTGGAGAATCCTTGTACCTCTAAATGTGTTCTTCAAGAGATAAGAAAGGTTATCAGAGAAGATGCCCCTTTTAAATTGGTGTAGAATTTAACAGGAGGAAATAGTAATCCATCGTTTAACAACAACTATGAATGTTTGGGAGTATAATGGACCATTTAGTATCTAATTGTACATATGGGTAAAGGCTTGTGTTCTATTGGAGTTGAGGTTAGGAAGAAGGTACTTGAAATTCTGACTTCCCCAAACACCACAAGCTGTGTTGAAGTGTAGTTCCATATAAGATCTTTCATACACACATTATAATTCTAAGTGAGTCCTTGGAAACTAAATTTTGTAGAAGAATGCTTACCTGAACAGATATTTATGTTAAAGGCTTGGAGTTCAACGGTTCATATGATGAGATTCCATCTTTCTACATTCCCATAAAATATTTATTTTCATTTTTTCTAATTGATATTGATAGATAGTCTTAAGAAAGTAATTCATATTCCATAAAATAATTATAGAGATGATTGAACTAGGTTGCAAGAAGTCATAGTTCATTCCATTGATCAAAAGAACAACTTCTTAAGGAGGCATGGAAAAATTTCATGCTTAGAATTGGTGTGTGGGACCATCTAAGTAGCAGAGGTGCTTACATTCAATTTCTAATATTGGAAAGTTTAGCCAGACTAGATTCTCAACTGAAATCAAAGAATTATCACCATTCTATTGCTATCATTTTCTATTGTCATTTCTCATGACTGAATTGTATTGCCACATTCAGAAAAAATATGTTGTTTTGATTGTAATTCTCTGTGCTTAAAATTTTTTGCAAAGAAAGATACATTAATCTAACGACATGCAAAATTTACCCAAAAATTAACTTAAAACTCCTTAACAGTGGATAATTAGCATCATTCATTGAAAAATAACTTGATTTGTTGATCATCATCGCAACCTATTCACTGTAGTAGTAGTATTCCACAATAATGAAAACTAAGGTGATGAATAAAATTGCCTAAGTTCTAAATAACTTTTCAATGTGGGAACAGGAAAATATATGAACTAGTCCTTATTTCATTCTTTACATGGAATTGTTGAAGGACCTAAAAATCATACCTTTAAAAAAGTTGAACTCTAGCTAACCGTAGTTGTGTGATATAAGTTACAAACCATTAGTTCAAGTCCCTCTCTCTTGCTTCAGACATAAGAGTATCACCATCATCCTCTTCCCTCACAATAGTTATGTTGTTCCCCTGAGCACCATTTCCCTCATCTGGTCTGCTAGAGATAGTCTCTCCATTGCAGGACCGAAGCTTGTTTCAACTTGAGCTTGTTGAGTTGTTAAAAAGGAAGCCCTGAATGGCCCTGCAAGAGAGACCTCATAGTTCCTTCTTGTCCCTCTACCACTACCATTGATATCCATCTATTCTCATCAACAGTCATTTTGAAAATCCATTGGGTTCTCCAGGAGCTGGTGACTGTGGATCATCTGTAGCATCCATGTTGGGAGTATTGATTATGATCAAGTGCCACCACATCCAATTATTTTCATTTTGAATGGTGCAAAAGAGATTTTCTATTGGCATCTCATGGACTTATGAAGACACATAAATGGAAGGAAACAATCAGAGCCTTTATAAATGTGGAAGAATTTGGCACAGGAGTACTTGATTTAGTTTTTCAATCCAGTCCTAGATCATGGCCTTCTTTGGTCTACACCAAGTCAGCAGTTTATGACACATAGTGCAGCACAAGATATTTTTCCTCTGATTACTGGAGATACAAATTATCAAATATTTGTTGAGGACTATGGGGATATCTCGAGATTAGATATTATATTCATCATTAGAGGTTATTTCTATCACATTAGATATGACAAGGCAAATAAAATTTTGCCTAGAAGCATACACATTTGAGGGGAGAACTTAATCAACTTATTGAAAGAACTTTCAAGTTCCTTCTAGTTAAGAAATGCTTAGGAAATAGTTGATCTCATGGTTGCAGAAAATAGCACCCAAGAGGATCGGCCAGTTTTCTTCAACTATCTTTCATGGTTTATGGTTATTTATTCAAAGAAAATAGTCAGGATATTACATGTTTTTCCTATGATATTTATTCTTCTTGCTCTTGTATTTTCCATGTCTTCCAATTTCATGTGTCTCTCCTAGCTCACAGGTATTTGGTGTATCTTTAAAGGTATGGTGTTGCATGTAGTGGGGCAAATTTTAGCAGTAATTGTACTTGCAGTGTTTGCTTTCTTGAGATTGCTAGTGTCAAATTACCTATGAACTGGTATGCACATTCTTTCCAGGCAATGCTTATGTTTGTTCCAAGTGCTCTTGTTGGCTTATTATTGCCAAAGGCAATTTGGAAAGACTCATTAGCTAATAATATGCCTAACATTGATAGGCTTCTAAAGAGGAATGGGTGAGCCATTGGGGAGAAATCACCTTTTATGCTACAGTTACTTGTCTACTTGTATACTGGACTTGGTGGAAGCATTTTGACATTTGGTGGGAAGTAATTTTTTTTTTAACGTGGCCAATTTTCACTATCTCTGAAAAATTATTTGGTCGACATTTTCTTAGGTCACTCATGGATTACATTATTCCACTATTTTTTCCTATTGAATTTTCTCTCTACTTTGGTGGAGTTTGTTTCCAATTTTTGATTGAAAAGATGGGAATGTTTGGTCTATCCCAGAACCCTATGGATATCTTGTTTTAGCTATTATTGTTGGCTCTGTGACTAGAATTATTATTGGGTGGTGTGTTGGTTTATTGATCCCCATTGTGGGGAGTTGGTTATCAAATCTTGTACCACTATAATTGCTTGTACACTCAGTTGATCCCTACTGTGGGGAGTTGGTTAAAAATCATGTACCACTACAGTTGCTTGTACACTCATTGGATCCCTAATGTGGGGAGTTGGTTGTTAAAAATCATGTACCACTACAGTTTCTCGTAAAACTAAGTGTTGTTGTAATGCCATTATCTTCTCAAATTTTCCCATATAGTGTTGTTTGTCCAAAGAGACTTGTTTTTTAACACATGTTCCAAACTATAGAGAACAACTTCTTACATTATTTGTATGATTTTGGAATTATAGATGCTAATACATTTCTTTTTGTATTGAAAAATGCACCTATGGTATCTGATTTTGAGGAGAATAAACTTGGTGGAACTACAAAAACATTAGCCTTTGCTAATTTCAGTGAGGAACTTGTGGTTATAACGGGTGACCGCATTGATGGTAAAGTTATAGGGTTGACAATGGATCCAATCTATCGATAACAACTAGGGCAATGGATAGCTACAATAGGATTCTTTCTAGAACAAAATTTTGGTTGCTCTTAGGATGGGAAGGATTTTTTGCATAAGGGATTTTATACATCACCTTAGGGGGGGATGCTTTCTCCTTTGAAATGTGAATTCATAACTTGCAGGATTTATAATTTACTTCTACAAGGTGGGTACAATATTAGGTTGCAGAGAAATGAAACAAATATTGGGCTAGATTTCAGGTAATAGAAATGTCAGTATCCCAATGTGGTCTTGGGATCCATGGATTTTTATGAGGGATGGTTTCAATCATAGTGGATTGCTTTGCAATATGGCAGAGTGTGACAATGATGTTAGGTTCAATTGTGTTGGAGCATTCTACAGGCATATTCGAGATTCTAGTATTGATATGAAGGTTCTAGATTGCTTGAGTGAAAACAATCTTGAGAAGGAAGGACTGTAATGTCACTTTCCAAATGATTACTTATGGTTGAATGACCTAAAAATCATAGCTTTAAAAAAGATGAACTCTATCTAGTCGCAGTTGCATGATATATGTTACAAACCATCAGTCCAAGTCCCCCTCTCTTGCTTTAGACATAAGAGTATCACCATCATCCTCTTCCCTCGCAGTAGCTAAGTTGTTCCCCTGAAAGTAATTTCCCTCTTCTGGTCTGCTAGAAATAGTCTCTCCATTGTTTGCAGGATCAAAGCTTGTTTCACCATGAGCTTGCTAAGTTGTTGAAAACGAAGCCCTGAATGGCCCTACAAGAGAGACCTCGAAGTTCCTGCTTATCCCTCTACCACTACCATTGAAATTAGTTGCTTCGTGGGCAGGAAATAGAACAATAGTACCACCACTAGAAGCTTGTCGTTGATTTGGGGCAATACTACTAGTACCGACAAAAGTATTGCCAGAGCTCATTTCATGCCCAAAAATTTATTATTACTATTATTTGATGTTCCCATAATACTCCATGAAGAAAACACATCAAGGTTTCCACCTTGCCCATCCGATGTGTCGCCAAAATTCCAAACCCAAGGAGAGCTTTACCCATAGGAGTGAGCCTACTCATACTCCACGTCATCTGTGGGCATCTCATATCAACAAACTGGACAAGGATTATGTTTTTCAAGCCACAAAAGAATGCAAACATAATGGAACATGTGATTACATGGCATCTATCTTACTTCGGTGCCCACTTCAAATTCATCCTTGCATATTGCACATTGTGTAGAATTGGTAACAAGAAGGTCTTGGGTAATTTTAATGGTGGGCATTATTCCTATGGAAGCTTTGGAGGAGGGAGGTGTACCATACCTATTGTGGTCATTTTTTGCTAGTTGTTGTATAAGTTGATCCAAACCAAGCCCAAGGAAATAATCCCCAAATTTACCAGGTAATCTGGTGGGTCACTCCCCTGTGCTATCATCAACAAAGAATTCCACATTCCCCCCACCCAGACCCATCAAATTCTACATCATTTGACCATGAGTAAACATCATAGGATTGAACCCACCAGGATCCATCCAAATTTGTACCCTTCCTCCTCTCCCTCTCTGCTCCTCATCTTTGGTATTACTATTGTTGTTGTTGTCATCATCGTTCCCATGTTGGAAGAAAGCAGCAAGGGATTCCATCATTTGGGTTATGCCATGATCAGCTGTAAGAGTTGTAGAACGACCCCCAATAGGACCTAGTCCAGCTTGCCATGGCTGGAATCGCAATCCCCCTTGCTTCTGCCCCTACCCTCCCCTAGGTGTATATGGGTGGTACCCAACATTTGGTGTTGGTCTCTCCGTTTCCTTGACAAAGCCTCCATTGCAATGGGGGAAAATGAGGCCCTCCTCCCACACATCAATTTTGATACTCCTTTCGCACTAATGACACCAGTAACTCTGCCCTTCTCTTTTGGATGACATCCTTATCTGTTAAAATTGGAAACTAGGACCAAACTCCATATGGGTCATCATATTTATGATAGCTGATATTTTTCTTGGATTCCTCTCTTCGAGTGGTGTAGGATTGATCTAAATATCATCTGATTCTGACATGTACAAATGAAGTTATGAATTTATTTTGATTATGGTCAAATTGTCAAGGTCGGCTAACAAACTTATGTAGGCTCAGAAGCCCAACAGTCACGTCTATTCATCCTAAACATTACATATAAATAGAAGGTAACTTAGCCTCATTTGGGCACACACATCTTCACACTTCTCTCTCTCTCCTCATTTATTGGGTATGGATTTCTGGGCCTCTCTCTCTCCACATGTCCGAAATTTTAGGAGAGCGAAATTTCAAGAGGCCGAAATTTCAGGAGACCAAATTTCTAGACAGTTTGACCAAGCATTGACCAGCATGCATTGACCTCCTTTGACTGCATTTTTGTGAGGGCTATCTCTGTTTGGGAAGGCCGTATTTTTGGGCACAAAAATCAAGGCTAAACGTTGATTGTTGACTAGCGTTGATTGCAGCTAGGGCTGACCATAGGTGGGCTATTTGACCAGACTTTGACTAGGTTGAATTTGACTATTTTGAAGGTTGTTTTATCTTGTTGTTTGGAGGTTGAAGTTGATTGATTTGCTGAGGGTCAAATCTACCTTATTGACCAGCATTGACTTTTCCGGCTAGGGCTCTTTTGCTGCTGTTATAAATTATCAGATTTGTAAATTATACTATCTCTCTCTACTGAACTATTGAAGACTAAAAGAATATTTGATCAAGGGCTTCCCTGCATTGGGGTTTGTCCCTAGCTGGTGCCACATCTTGTGTCCTCTTTTCTTAGCTTGTCTTCTACTATTTGTGTTTATGTTATCATGTTGATGTGATTGCTAATCTGAATATTGATATTGGGCTAATAAAGAAATTGAAGTAAAATTGCTATAAAGCATAAAACATACCATTGTTGCCTAAAATTAACATGGTATCAGATCTGACGTGAAGACAAAGCCCAAGTAAGAGTGAAAGATCAGTCACCAAAGATAGTTGGACAAGGACAAAAGGTTCAATGGGTTCCTCATCCTACTTCCTGATTGAAGACAAGCTCCATGATAAATCTGACTATCATGGATGGAAGATGTCTCTTGATTTGACCTTGGAAGAAAAATAAGTGATGGACTATGTGCAGGGTAAAATCCATAAACCTCCTTCAAATGCACCGACTGCTGCGAAGACCAAATACAATAGGGTTGAATTCAAAGCAAAGAAGATTATCTGGGATTCCATTGACAAGCATCTGGTGGCCTACATCTCCAAATTGAAGACCTCCAAGGAGATCTACAATAGGTTGATCAGCATGTTCAAGCTTAGTAATGCTAATCAAATTCTATTTCTCAAGAATAAGTTGAAGGATATTAAGAAGGGAAAGGACGAGGATATTCAATCCTATTTCTTGAGGATTACTGAGATCAAGAATGATCTAATCTCGATTGGAGAAGTCATTCTTGACATGGAACTTACTCTCACCACCCTTAAAGGACTCCCACCTGAGTGGTATGTATTTAGAACCACTATACTCAACAATGATCGAATTCCAAGGTTTGAAGAATTGATGTCGATATGCATTTAAGAAGAAACAAGAATGGTGGAGCAAGAAATGCCTTCTAATAGAAGCAACCCCACTGTATTCTCGGCTTGCCAAAATGGAGAAATAATGCATGGTCTCAAGGTCATTTCCATGGAAAGCCTGGATCTAAGGGAGGAAAGAAGGGAAGGTGCTTTGTTTGCAACAATTTGGCTACTATGCAAGGGAGTGTTCAAATAGAAGGGACACATCACAAGATGATGATCACAATCATTCTAGGGGAAACTTCAACAACAATGATCAAAGGAATGGTAGCTCCAATGGAAAAGGAAAAAGGAATGCAAAACATCACAGAAATGGTCGACCCTCTAATAAATCAAGGAACTCCAGGTATGAAGAATCAAATTTTGTTAACATTAAGCAAAAAGAGTATTATCTTATATCGGCCCTCTCCACTACCTCTCCTCCACGTACTTTGGGAAATTGGCTGATTGATAGTGGTGCCTCAAGGCACTCCACCGGATATAAGGAATCCCTCTCTAATCTGATAGAAAAGGAGACAAACTTGGAGATCATCCTTGGATACAATGCCACCTATCTCGTGAAGGGAGCACGGAATGTTACCCTTCAATTGAATCAAGGTACCACTATTCATTTGCAAGAAGTACTATATGTAATTGATCTCAAGAAGAACCTAGTGTCCATTTCAACCATGGAGGATAAAGGATTCAAAGTGGCCTTCATCGATGGAAAGCTACGTGTTTGGAAAAGAAATGTTAAAGATTCTTTTACTCTTGGTTTCAGGGTTGACACTTTGTATCAAGTTGGAGGAAGTCCATTGGGAGCCATGTCTTGCGACACATCTCTGCAATCTGAACTATGGCACCAGAGGTTTGCCCATCTTCATTATAAGTCCCTACCCGATGTGAGATAGATGATGGAAGTTATGTCTGAGTTCAAAGTATAGCATGAAGGTGTATGTCTAGGATGTGACAAAGGAAAACATACAAGGGGACCATTCCCCTCAAGTAATAGCAAGACCACAGATATATTGCAATTGATCCACTCTGACATATCTATTATGATGATCGTAAACTCTTTGGGAGGGTAATTATATTATCTCACCTTTACGTATGATTATTCTTCCAAGACTTGGATCTACTTCTTGAAGAAAAAGGATGAAGTGTTCACCTGGTTTCGACACTTATGTTATCACTTAAGAATTCTAATGCCCAAATTTCTCACATTAGTTTGATGGTAAAGGTCGGTGCTAGTCTAAGTTTGATTTTTTTTGTTTGCCTTAGAGTCTGAGTCTTAGGAGTCTTGATGGTATACTTAAATAAAGGTCCACCATGCATTCTCATTCATCACTGGTCTCATAACTCTCACAATTTCCATGTGTCAGCTTTGTTCAAAGGTTATTATGTGCTACAAAGCTCTTTAGGTGATTTCGTAGCGCTTAAATCATTGTTAGGTGTTTTCGCAGCGCATAAATCCGTTTTAGGTGTTTTCGCAGCGCAACATGTTTTAGGTGATTTCGTAGCGCATAATCCAGATTTTACACTGGCTGCGCTACGAAATCGGAGATTCGTGCAATCCGTAACAAATCTTTCCTAACTGTCAAATCTGTCAAGTTCAGTTATGGTTGCATCATTCACTGTCAGCTTATACACTCCACATATCATGTCCAACCGCTTATCTCCATCATTACAGTCGCTAGGTACCTTGGTACACTCGGATTGCAAGTTCCAAGAAAAGCCAGGTATTCACAGTCTTAATTATGATTGTATTCGTTGCATGAGGAACAAGTCTGCAAGTTTTCAATTTGAATTCATTGTATATCAAGCGAGGCAGTTATCAAGCGAGGCAGCCATTCAAGCGAGGCAGAGATCAAAGATTGAGACAGTGCCAGTCATCAAAAATATCATTCCGCTGGAGTGTCATGGAGAGGTCAACAGAAAGAAAGGATCACAGGTCAGACAGATGTTTGAGGAGTGAACCTGAAGGTTTAGACATAACCTTGAAGAACAGAGAAGTTGAGAATGCATTTAAGCAAGCTGGATGTTGGAATTTTTGCAAGAAACTCCAAGGAGGTCATGCACAAGTCACCAAGGAATTTGCCTTGAATTTCACAGGACTGAACTCAAAGGTTGGTATGCTGGAATTGCAGGTCTCACCAGACGTAATATCCACAGTTACGGAGATTCCAAGGGGGCAAGAAAGTTGGTTTAAGAATTTCAAATTTGATATGACCCCATGCAAAGAATTTCTGAAGCAGGAGTTCATTAACTCAAATTTAAACAAGTCTGTTCCTAGAAGTTATGTCAAGGAGTCGTATGCCAATTTGCTTACCTGCATATAGAGGTATCTTACCTGTGAAGGGAGATATAATAAGGTGTATTCATATCATTTTAAACTTCTGTTGCATTTCACAGGAAAGACATATATTGATTTACCTTTCTACTTATTTCGTAGCCTAAGCAAAATGTGTGACAAGGTGCAGCTAAGGAAAGAAGCCTGTGAGACTTCATTGTTCCACCATGGCTTGGTTAAGTTGATTGTTCTACATGAACTCCAGAGGGTAGGTAGGGACTGGCCCACGTTCATTTTCATGTCTGGTTTCAAGAATGAGATTGGTCTCAGTTCTTAAACTGCAAGAGATTTTCCAGCAACAATTGATCATCAGGTAGAAACAAGATCCAAGAGGTTTGTAAAGGTGAAGGCTAGGAAACAGGTAAGGGAACCCACCAAGTCACTGATAATCCAAGATACACCCCAGCAATCCCAGAAAAAGAAAACTCAAATCAGAAAGGGTGCACATGAATCATCCACAGGTGTAGTCCAGAGAAGAATGACACGAGGCCAATTAGCCAAAGAAAAAGGCAAAGCAGTGGTGATTGAAGAAAGCCCTATTTCAAAAGGAGACTTGAACAACTTACTGCAAGCCATTGATATTGAAGAGTCTCCCCTGGTTCAAGCAGATTTGATAGAATCGGGTAAAGACAAGACTAAAAGAAACAAAGCCTCGAAAAATCTCAAGTTCGATGATTCGGTTGAGAAATTTGTCTTTAAGCCAAGAAGACCTGCAATGAGGCATTCAAAACAGGTACAAGAGACACTGCTAAAAGCAAGTGAAACAGAGAAGATAACACAGTCTCATGAAGGAAAAGATAAAGGTAAAGCAGTTACCCTTCAAGAAGAAGATAGTGTTGAAGAGTTAAAAAGGAAGTTGGAATTGGCAAACTTTGAAATTGCTAGACTGAAGAAAGCCTCCAGGAAACATGCAATCAAGGAGGCTTATTTTAACCAAATGCAAGCTTGGTGGGAGGACAAAACATTTCAAATACCCGAGGTGGTTGATTTTAATGTTCAATTCCGTAGTTGGACTGTCCCTGCAATAAAGGAATCACAATTCATCAGAAAGGTCAATACAAAGCTGAGAGTTGGGATCAGAGTCATGAAGAAACAAATTGAGGACTTAAAGATGCAGTTAAGCTAGCAGAAAGAATCTCCTTAAGGAAGTCACACATCAAGTAAGGTTATGTTCCAAATTTTGATGGTTTTCCTTGTTATAATCTTTCTTGAAGAATCATACATTTCCACTCAGTTTTGAAAAGCTTTGGAGCAATTGAAAAGAATGTTTAAATATAAAGAAGCTCAAGATAACAGATTTTTGGTATTAGGCTGTGTTTTGGTGATTACACAGCAGTTTCGTAGCGTGCTACGAAACTGCTGAAGATGATGCCTAACGCACAGCAGTTTCGTAGTGCGCTACGAAACTGCTATAGCTACATAATTAAAAACTCAGCGCGCTACGAAACTGCTATAGCTACATAATTAAAAACTCAGTCAACTAAGTTTGAGGGACCAAGGGGAAATTTTTGAAAAAGGAATCTCTTCAAAGGATCATGTAACAGGTGTCAACATTCAACAAAGGAAGAAACAGGTGGAAGAAACCTATATTCGAACTCTAAACTTTTTGTTATAAAGTGATCAGAGTTACTATAGTTCATGATATGTCAGACAGCTTGGAGGAGGTCTTGTCTTCACACATGGAAAAGGTTGACAGCACATCAAGGACGTGGCATTCTAATATATTTTTGTATAATCAAAGAAGAAGGGCATGGTTCATTGGTTTCGAATATCTTTGAGGAAAACCAAAGGCAGATAAACAGGGGCAGTTTCCTACTTTTCAGGGGCAATGGAGAAGATGTGACATTAAGGGCCAGCAAGCAGCTACAAACACCTACCACAGCCAAACTAAAAAAGACCACTTGTCAAAGAACGAGAATTGATTGTAATTAAGGCTATTATTAGCATGATATGGAGTTAGACTCCTATTTGCCTTAGATCTCTAAAAAGTCTAGTTAGCCGTTTGTTACATTTAATAGGTAGTTAAAATTTGAATAGGTGTCATAAGAAATAGAATGCGAGTTCCCCTCATGTTGGAGGAGGAATCTCAGCCTTGTAAAAGAATTCTATATATAGGAGAAAGAGCAATGTACCAGGGGTTGGAAAATTATTCAAAAAATCTTTGATATTTGGCTTATGTAAAAGACTCTGTTTTTTGGTAATACAGTACTGGCTTATGCTTCTCAAGAATCATAAAGAGTTCAATGTGATGAATTTCCTTTGTTGTCTTTTCATGTTATCTTCAGTGTTATGAGTATGTGATTACTTAGAAATCGCTAACAGTTCTCTAATTTCCTTCATATGCTCGTGAACTGTCTTCTATGTGTTTGGTGTACTCTACATATGTTGAAATCTGAATGCCTTGACTTCTATGCAAAGCCAACCCTACTGTTAATACTGAATCATATATGACTCCATAAGCCCAATGGATACTTGTTAGTTGTGTTTCCACCATTTTCATTTTTATTTGTTTCACAAGAGTTAGCCATCTTGATCATAATCAAAAACCTTTAATCCTTTGAGAGAGCCCTCTCAGGTTGGGGAGGCTAAGCCTCAGCCTAAAGTAGGTTTGAAACAGTTACTTGAAGTCTTCCTGGTCTGCAGCCTTCCAGGGCCTGATTTTGAGATAACAACTTAAAAGCCTTCATCAAAAACCAATCTGAGAAGAAAATCAAGCTATTGAGGATTGATAATGGGACTGAGTACGAATCCAATGAATTCTAATATTATTGCAGAGAAGCTGGCATTAAGAGGATATTACAATGCCATACACTCCTGAGTAGAATGGTGTGGCTGAAAGGAAGAATCGCTCTATCGTAGAAGTAGTTCATGCCATGCTTCATGAGCAAGGCCTTCCGGAGTTCCTATGGGATAAAGCTGCAAATACCACCATGTATGTTCAAAATTGATGCCCTCATCAAGCATTCCTATCCTAAGGAAGGACAAAGAAGCTGACATAGGAAATCAAGGTGAAAAAGAGGACGAAATGATGCTTGATGTTGATGAACCTATGGATCCTATTGATCCACTCCCTCATGAGCCTTACTCCTCCAAAAGGAGACCATCATGGCTTAGGGAGACTCTCAAAGATGCCAAGAGATACATTGCACCAAGGGGGACTTTCTGTGAAATCAAGAAGCCGAACAGGTATCAAGGATATTTGACCGCCATCAGCACTATCAGTCAAAATGAGCCTTCATCATTCAAAGAAGACATGAAGCATCAAGTATGGAAGGATGATATGAATGAATAATACGAGTCAATTATGAAGAATGATGTCTAGGATGTGGTCCCTAGACCTCGGGACAAATCGGTTCTCACCTCTAAGTGGCTCTACAAAATCAAGCATGGAGATGATGGAAGTGCAGACACTCTCATTCACAAATGTAAGAGGGAGTTGGCTTCTGAATTTGAGATGAAGGACCTAGGACTGATGCACTATTTCCTAGGGTTGGAGGTCTAGAAAAAGCGAGGTGAAAGTTTCCTCTCTCAAGGAAAATATGTTGTGAAGATATTGGAAATATTTGGGATGGTAGACTGCAAACCTGTGACTACTCCGATGAAACTTAACTTTAAGAAGCTATGTGGTAGTGTTGTTGGACCTGAATTGGGAAATGCTTCTAAGTATCTTCAACTCATAGGAGCACTGATGTTCTTGGTGAACTCCCGTTTGGACATATGTTTTGCGGTTAACACATTGATCCAATATATGGTTGAGCATCCTCATATACATTGGATTGGTGCCAAGAATATTTTGAGATATCTTCAGGGCACAATCACTCATGGACTGAGATACACTATCGAAGATGTGAGGGTGCATGGTTATTCTGATGTTGATTGGGTTCGCAGTGTGGTGGATCGTAAGAGCACTTCTGAATGTTGTTTTTCTTTGGGTTCTGCTTTGATATCCTAGATGAGCAGGAAGCAAAAATCGGTTGCCTTGAGCACCGCCGAGGCCGAATACATAGCTTCTAGTATGGCCTCCTGTGAAGTTGTCTGGTTGAGGAAGCTCTTCAGTGAGCTATTTGGACATGTGTTGGATACCACCGTGATCCTCTACGACAACCAGAGTGGGATCCGATTATCAGAGAATCTCGTGTTTCATGATCGCTCCAAGAATATAGATATCAGGTACCACTTTATCCGGGATATGGTACAATTAAGAGCAATAAGGCTCCATCACATTGGGACTGATGAGCAGATCAGTGATTTTCTGACAAGGTCCCTTGGGAAGATCAAATTCTTGGCCTTCCAAGAACGACTTAGAGTCGTGGAGAGACCCTCTTATGAGGGTCATGTATGAGATGGACATTGAGCTCTGGGAGCTCCAGGGGGCTTGGGGTACTTCTTGGAGCAATAAGTAATCATAAGGTAAGTGATTCAACCTTCCCCTAGTGGTTTGTTGTGTATAGGGTGAGTGGTTCAGCCTTCCCCTACGATACCTCTTGGTGACATGTAGGCAGGATGAGTGGTTCATCCTTCTCCTGCTAAGACATCCTACCCATGCAGGGAGTCATTGGAAGTACCTCTCATCTAGCCAATGAGTAGGGAAATGAGGATAGGGACCATAGTACTACCGATGGACACATCGTGTACTACTGCAAACCCTATGCTAGGATGACTGATATTGATCTGGGATCAATTGGAACTAACTTCAGGTCAGTAAGAGTGGTATGAGACACTCTCTTTTGATTGGAACTGACTTCAGGTCAATAATAGTGGTATGACACACTCTCCTTTGATTGAGATTGACTTCGGGTTAGTAGAGAATGGTATGATACATTCTCAATCACTTCTTCTTATTCATAATTTAGCAGAGCATAGCAGTGCATTGATGGCAGAGATAGTACAGATTGGAATATGGATTAGTAGATGGAGTTCTCCCTAGTTGAGAGGGAGTGTTAAAATTGGCAACTAGGGAAAAACTCCACATGGGTAATCCTATGTATGACAACTGATATTTTTCTTGGATTCCTCTCTCCGAGAGGTGTAGGATTGATCTAAATATCATCCGATTTTGACATGTACAAATGAAGCTATAAATTTATTTTGATTATGGTCAAATTTTCAAGGTCGACCAACAAACTTATGTAGGCTCAGAAGCCCAACAGTCACGTCTATTCATCCTCAACATTGCATATAAATAGAAGGTGACTTAGCCTCATTTGGACACACTCATCTTCACACTTCTCTCTCTCTCTCCTCATTGATTGGGTATGAATTTCTGGGATTCTCTCTCTCCACACATCCGAAATTCCAGGAGGTCGAAATTTCAGGAGAGTGAAATTTCAGGAGACTAAAATTTTAGTAGAGCGAAATTTTAGGAGGCCGAAATTTCAAGGGACCAAATTTCTGGACAGTTTGACCAAGCGTTGACCTCCTTTGACTTTGTTTTTGTGAGGGCTATCTCTGATTGGGCAGGGTGCATTTCTGGGCACATAAATCGAGGTTAAACATTGACTATTGGCCAACGTTGATTGCAGCTAGGGCTGACCGCAGGTGGCTTGTTTGACTAGACTTTGACTGGGCTAAATTTGATTGTTTTAAGGCTATTTTATCTTGTTTAGAGGTTGAAGTTGATCGTTTTGTTGAGGGTCAAATCAGCCCTGTTAACCAACATTAACTTTTATGGTTAAGGCTCTTTTGCCGTTTTTATAAATTATCAGATTTGCAAATTGTACTATCTCTCTCTGCTGAACTATTGAAGACTAAAAGAAGATTTGATCAAGGGTTTCCCCACACTCAAGTTTGTCCCTAGCTAGTGCCACATCTTATGTTCTCTTGTCTTGGCTTGTCTTCTACTGTTTATGTTTATGTTCTATCTGCATTTTACTATCATGTTGATGTGATTTCTAATTTGAATATTGATACTAGGCTAATAAAGAAATTGAAGTAAAATTTCTCTAAAGCATAGAACATACCATTGTTTCCTAAAATTAACATTATCTGTATCCCACCCAATTCCTCCCTTCCTCCTCCCCCTACTACTGCTTAGAGCATGCAATCCAATAGCATCTGCCTACTGGTGACAGGCATCATCGTGACTCTAGCAAAATGATATGCATCAAAATTCTTTATTTAGTCCACTGCAAATGGACCCAATGCACCTTGATACCTCGAATCTCAAGTCTGATTGTATCTGTTCCCATGTGATTTTCTTCTTGAGAAGCACAACCATTGCTCGGCTTTCCACCTGAACACATGACTGCTCGATTTTGATAAGTCACAATAATAATAATAATAATAATAATAACTATTTTCTATATTCCTTTGACAATTAAATTACATGATGACTCAAATACATTAAATGAAGACTGAACCTAGTTACATTTTCCAACATCATGGTGTCTTCCCACATACTGTAGTTTTTTGCACCTGAAAGTTTTTCTGTCAAAGCATTTGACACACCATGGATAAGGGATGATGCCATTTGCACACAAATTTCACAAGTTCAATCCTGTCAGTTGAACTCAACACCAATTTAACTTTGCTTTGTTACCAAAGGTTAGTTTTATACAGAGACATAACTGATAAAAGCATAGAAAACTATAATAAAAATCAATCAATCAAAATAATACATAACACACTAATGTTGGGTATTATATACCCTACAAGCACTTTGCTTAACTTAACTTGGATTCTATTGATAAAAACTATTTCCTAAGCATGCCCAACTTTCTTGGTCTCATCCTTAGCTCTCTGACATAGATCTTCTTTGGTCTCCAATCTGATAGATTCCAAATATCTTATTTCTCTAATACAATTTTGGGAGATAAAGTTAGCAGATCAAGAAACAGTTTGATTCCTGATTGTGCAAAAATAACCTATAAAGGAACTAGAATAAGAAAGACGAGTGGAAAATCACATTAGTTCTTTGTGTCAAGTGATTCTTTATTGATCAATTTTCTCAACAAATGAAAAATTTAGAAAAAAAAAATCTCATATTTCAATAAGAATCATCGTTTCTAGATAAAAAAAGATCTTTGAATGAGATTTGGCATTTTGGTCCTTAGGTGCAACCCATTAGGGGAGACTCCAATTACAACCCTCTAGAGGAGACTCACATAACTTTACATCTTTGCTCTAATTTACAAAACTTAAGAGTTTCCTCACTTTTGAGATCAAGTGTATCTCTCATCAACTCTTTGCTGACGGCACAATTCTCCTTGGAGAAAATATGCAAACAAAGGCTAAACATTGTCCTTATAAAAGAAGGATGGAGTTTACTGATAAAAAATGCCACTAGTTATGTCTGGAATCATCTCCATTGCTAGGAGAGAACCTTGCAAATCTATGAGATCAATTTAAAGAAGGCTCTGGGAGCTTTCAGATATCTAGGAATGCCTATCCGAAACAAAGTGAAAATAACTAGGAAGCGATAGCAGAGGAAAAAAGAGTCAAGGACTCAACCCTTAAAAAAGAGATGGCTATACCTGGGAAGGATGCTCCATCTCTTGCATGCATCTTTCAGTGCTTGCCTTATATTCGGTTGGATAATCCTTGTACCTCTAAACGTGTTATTCAAGAGATAAGAAAGGTTATCAGAGAAGATGCCCCTTTTAAACTAGTGTAGAATTTAATAGGAGGAAATAGTAATCCATCATTTAACAACAACTAAGAATGTTTGGGAGTATAATGGACCATTCAGTATCTAATTGTACATGAGGGTAAAGGCTTGTGTTCTATTGGAGTTGAGGTTAGTAAGAAGGTACTTGAAAGTCTGACTTCCCCAAACACCACAAGTTGTGTTGAAGTGTAGTTCCATATAAGATCTTTCATACACACATTATAATTCTAAGTGAGTCCTTGGAAACTAAATTTTGTAGAAGAATGCTTACCTGAACAGATATTTATGTTAAAGGCTTGGAGTTCAATGGTTCATATGATGAGATTCCATCTTGCTACATTCCCATAAAATATTTATTTTTGTTTTTTCTAATTGATATTGACAGACAATCTTAAGAAAGTAATTCATATTCCATAAAAGAATTATAGAGATGATTGAACCAGGTTGCAAGAAGTAATAGTTCATTCCATTGATCAAAAGAACAACTTCTTAAGGAGGCATGGAAAACTTTCATGCTTAGAATTGGTGCGTGGGATCATCTAAGTAGCAGAGGTGCTTACATTCAATTTCTGATATTGGAAATTTTAACCAAACTAGATTCTGAACTGAAATCAAAGAATTATCACCATTCTATTGCTATCATTTTCTATTGTCATTTCTCATGACTGAATTATATTGCCACATTCAGAACAATATGTTGTTTTGATTGTAATTCTTTGTGCTTCAAAATTTTTTCAAAGAAAGATGCATTGATCTAATGACATGTAAAAATTTCCTAAAAATTACCTTAAAATCCCTTAACAGTAGAGAATTAACATCATTCATTGGAAAATAACTTGATTTGTTGATCATCATTGCAACCTATTCACTGTAGTAGTAGTATTCCACAATAATGAAAAATAAGGTGACGAATAAAATTGCCCAAGCTGTAAATAACTTTTCAGTGTGGGAATAGGGAAATATTTGAACTAGTCCTTATTTCATGCTTTACATGGAATTGTTGAATCACCTGAAAATCATACCTTTAGAAAAGATGAACTCTAGCTCGCTACAGTTATGTGATATAAGTTACAAACCATTAGTCCAACTCTCCCTCTCTTGCTTCAGACATAAGAGTATCACCATTGTCCTCTTCCCTCGGAGTAGCTAAGATGTTCCCCTAAACATCATTTCTCTCCTCTAGTCTGCTAGAAATAGTCTCTCCACTCTTTGTAGGACCGAAGCTTATTTCAGCTTGAGCTTGCTGAGTTGTTGGTAAGGAAGTCCTGAATGGCCCCGCAAGAGAGACCTCGAAGTTCCTGCTTGTCCCTCTACCACTACCATTGACATTAGCTGCTTCGTGGGCAGAAAATATAACAGCATCAACTCCAACAGATGCTTCTCGTTAATTTGGGGCAATACTACTAGTACCGACCATGATATTGTCACAACTCATTTCATGCCCGAAAGATTCATTATTACTATTGTTATTTGATGTTCCCAAAATACCTGGTGAAGAAAACCCATCAATATTTCCACCTTGCCCATCTGATGTGTTGCCAGAATTCTGAACCCAAAGAGAGCTTCGCCCATGGGAGCGAGCCTACTCATACTCCACATCATCTGTGGGCATCTCATATCGACAAACTAGACAATGATTATGTTTTTCAAGCCACGGAAGAATGCAAACATAATGGTACATGTGTTTATAGGGCATCTGCCTTACTTCGGTGCCCACTTCAAATTCATCCTTCCATACTGCACATTGTGTAGAATCCGTAAAAAGACTTTGGTGCCCACTTCAAATTCATCCTTCCATACTGGACACTGTGTAGAATCCGTAAAAAGAAGTCTTGGGTAATTTTAATGGTGGGCATAGGACCTATGGAAGCTTTGGAGGCGGGAGGGAATATAATATAATTATAAGTTTTTAAGAATTTAAGAGATATTTAACTTTTAATATATTATATTAAAGCTGAGAGGGCATATAATATAATTATAACTTTTTAAGAATTTAAAAAATATTTAACTTTTAATATATTATGTTATGATAATATACTTTAAATGAGATTGGATATGATAATATATTATAGATGAAATTGGATTAGAGTTATTGTATTTTTGTAGAAATAAATATTGTAAAATATGTGTAAATTTTACTTTTAAATATTAATGGTGTTTTTTTTTTTTTTTAACTATGTAATCCAACACATGATTTAAAGATTCAAGTATTTAAAAGAAATGCATATTTTTAAAATAAATTGTGTAAAATATTTTAACATAAAGAAATATTTTTTAATAATAAAAAAATTATGATATTTTTTTATTATATTTATTTTTGATATTTTTGAGTTTGTTAGAATTTTTTTAAAGAGTTGTATAATGTTTGTGGATGATTGTTGTTTTTCATAGTTTTATATAATTTTTTTCTCTTATTCCATTATTCTTACCGTGCTAAATCCATAATTTTTTGGAGTAATAATTTGGACCGTGGCCAAACTAACAACTACTATTATAACAACAAGAGTATATCCAACAACTACTAAACTAGATATACCAAGAATTTGTCCGACAGGCATGAGCAAGTCTCTCAATAGTCCTCAACAATAGAATTCAATTGATAAGAATGACAATCGTGAGAATTAGACAGATGTCATGGGTACATCAAGATAAATGTCAAATGGAGATGAAAAGGGTATTAGACAATGCTTAGCCTAACCAATTTAAAAAAGGGACACCTTTGGTGTAATTAAGGTTTTTCATATACAATGGATTAAATCAGGGAGGGGAGATTATGCTATTGAACCAATTATTTTTAATTAAAATTTATAAGTCATGTAAATAGAGTAAATTATCTAAAATAATTAGTGGTAATTTATGTCCATGGGGCATATAATAGATGATGATAGGGTGTATTGTCAAGGAATTTCGTGGTGTTAAGGTCACCAATTTGAAACTTCGTAGGTGAAATATGGTCATCTTAAGGGCAAATGTGGCCTAGGCTAGGTGATCATGTCGTGTTTCAAAAGGAGGTGTTGGCCCACTCCCATTTTCGATAATTTGTTAACCTTTGAATTTAATTCCTTGAGAATGTGATCAAATGATATAATCCTAAAGATTCTAATAAGCTCCATAATTCTAATCATCCTCTGATCCAATAAAGAAGTGTATAAGGAAGTATAACCTTTCATCCACTCTATAAAAGCCTTTGAATCCCCTATCACTTGTAAGTTTAGATTGTTGAAGTGACACAATTAAAATGACTAACATAAACGACTAATTCATATTATTGTAGTTCTTGTTAGGTAGTCATATTTTTGTTCCTAGACTAAATTAGTCATTCACGTTAGTCATTTTCAGTAGTATTACTTATTAGCTAGTCATATATTTTAACTCGAGACTAAATTAGTCATTTATGTTAGTCATTTTTAGTTGGGTCTCTTAATATTTCTAATTTTTGGTAGTATTTCACTTGAAAAAATTGTGGTGACTAACTTTTTTAGTCACTTAGTCACTAATTTCACCATTTTCTACTAGTGTAAGGACTATGAGGGTAGCACTAAAGAAGGGAAAGATGAAGAATATCCTCCAAGTCAATATTTCAAAATCACAGATGATCATAGTGGGGATAACATTCCTCATAATGATGATGAAAATTCTTATACAAATGATGATCCAATGATGGAGATGTTTCCAGGAAATGTTGTATCGAGGAGTAGGAGCAGACCTTTTCGTATCAATCCAAGATGTTCTAGTTATACAAGGGGTAGAGCAGAATATCTGACGAGAATAAGTTCTATCAGTGCTCTCATTTCAAGTGAATGTTGTAAAAAATATTGCTTGAAACAAATGCGTAATATAATGTTATGTTAATGACAAAACAATTGCCAAAATATTTTCAAGTTCATGCATGGGAATGCACAATAAATTACCAAGTACAATGCATCATTATGAAAGTATAATTCATTGGTTTCTTAATATTACTAGACGATAAATCACCATACCATTGTTGGACTCCTATAGTAGGATTTACAAATATAATGCCAAGTTCGTCGAAATTACCAGTTTCATTGTTAATGTTAGATTCATAAATATAGATTATCTAGTCTAATGTCGGGATCATGGTGGATATCTTACCAGGTGCCTAATTTAGAATCACGACATTCAATTTAATGATATAAAATTGCAGTAATTACCCCATCTTGCGCAAAATCTTATGTAATAAGAATCATTGTTGATACTCATGGGGTGCAGATGCAGATCCTCACATTGCATATTCATCACCAGATACAAATCTTGTTGACTTAAGTCTCATAACCACCCCACCTAAATTGAAACCCATAAGCAAATGCATAGGAGGAAAAGCACCCAGGGTTGGCTATTCAAGAACGTCTAGATTTACCTTAAACTTTTCTTGACAGTCAGACATGTGTGTTGCATCCAATAGGGATTCCTAATAGGCAGGCAAGTGTACTGCATGCAATAGGCTCCTTAGCATCTAAAGGGTGGGGTTCCCCATTGTAGAGAAAATGGGGCCTAACGGTAAAATAAATCCCCTAAATTTAGGGTCTCTCCATCTCAATTTTCCATGGATGAAACTAGTTCATTGAGGGTTCAATCACAGGAAATCTAAGAGGTTATTTTTCAAATTAAAAATGGCAACTTCGAGGTGGTGCATTAGAAGATTTTTGAGGTCTAAAATGGGTCTCTTAAGAAAAATGTACAACCAAAATAAAATTTATAAGAACCAATAGGATTCAAGATGATGATGTCAACCATGAGGGATGATTCACCATTTTTTGAGTAAAAAAAGTAAAAATATTATAAAATAATGAAATAATAAAATTACATTTTCAACTCGTTTTTTCAACTTATCTCCCTAAGGTTTTACTCAAATTTCGAGTTGGAGTACTTGTTGGATACAAAATTTAATTCCTCATACAATGAATACCCATGTTGCATACTTTTGATGGACCCTGCTACACGAAAATGAGAAATACATGAAAAAAGTGATTGCAATCATGTTTTCATGTATTTCTCATTTTTCATATAGTAGGGTCCATTGAAAGTATGAAACATGGGTACTCCCTGGATGAGGAATCAAAAATTTCATCCAAAGAGTGTTTTGGCTTGAAATTTGAGTAAACCCATAGGGAGATAAGTTGAAAATACGAGTTGAACAAATATTTTTCTCTTTTTTCCCTCTAAAATTTGATGATGTAATCTAATCTTATTTTATTATTTCCACTATTATTTTGTAATTTCCTTAGGAGGCCCATTTTAGACCTAAAAATTCCCCTAATGAAATATCCAATTCTTCACTTTCTCTTCCCTTGGTCTCATGTATCTCATCTAGGTTTCTATCATGGTAGGACCAAAGTCACCAATTTCCACAGATACAAGGGGGGTTTATGATCTCCATTTCGTTATGTTTCAATTTCATCATGGGACAATCAATCAATAGGCTTTGTTAACACTATCATTCAACATGATTTATCAACGGGTTGAAGGTAAAAAAACTCCTCCATCATTGGTGGTGAATGTTAAGTAGGGTCAGCGACAGGAGAAACCTAGAATTCTACTCGGCCACTAGTGTTATTTCCTCCACCTCCACAAGCCACGAACTCTTCGTAGTAGTGAGAGATTCCACTGCTTATGAAGGCCACTTAGGGCTCACTCAACTTGGTCTGCATGCATATAATGGAAGGTAAAAGCTAAGTGACCTATCGTAGTTAGCATATTGGTTACCCTTACTCGCTAAGGTTTGACATTTAACCTCATACTACTACTCAGGGTTGAAGATCTATATCATATGTTAGTATATCAATGGGAATCATAGGTAATATAAAGGTAATGTAATTAAAGTTGGAAACCTCGGAGTATGGGGGGTTTATACAATATTCTTGTTGGTTGAAGAATGGAAATCGTTCGCTCAAATAGAGCAAGGTATAACGTCAATGATACATAGATGTTTCAACTTATAATGATTTCATTATTGTTCTAATAGCCCTGAGGTAGTAGATATGATTTATCATTGATTACACACTTCCAACTTTAGAAGCACCAAATTGTACATTAGCCAAGGACTTCTCGGAGCTTGCTCCCCCAAATTCTAGATTGAGTAGCAAGGAAGCAAAAGAATATTTGGCGGGGCACCCATCCTCTATTTTATTAGGGATTTATTGCTCGATATTTCTATCTTAATATAAGATAAAGACGACAACAAAAATAAGTAAAGACTATGCATATAATCTCCAAATACATTGTCTTTGTGTACATACTAAACGAAAACCTGTGTACATACTAAACAACAACCCTGCATAGAGATATCAACTAAAACTAAATATCAAAATATCTCATCTTGAAATAGATATAAGACACAATTTTGCTATACATATGAAATATTCTTCAAATTAAGAAAGGAGTTCATAAAATCACATATTTTTACTTCTACATTGCATTATTTTGCTTAGATTTAGCATTCTATTTTTTTACACCATTTCCTTTCTAATATATCATATCACACCAAGTTTTAGACAACATTAATCAATTTTCATTCAGGTTAATATAACTTTCGTAGCTCGACACTACATGACCGGTTGTATAAACGATGCTACTTGAAAGAAACAAATAAACATTATGGCAAGAACTATCGACTACATGCAACACTTGTTAAAAATGTTATCATAAAATTACTAAAATTTACATTTTTATTAAAATTTAGTATAATTTTAAAGTCATTCTATTGATTAAAAAAAGACAACAGAAAAGAACAACCCAAGACAAGCTAAAAAAAATACCATTACAAATATTTATGGATGTATGAAAGACACCCGAGATAATTAGAGAAATTGAAATATGATAATAGATAAAAACATTACCCTATCCACTTAGAGGAAAAAAAGTTTACATAATTATATTTATTTCATGTATCAATATGCATTTACAACTTCTTTTTTACATTATCATTGTTATAAAATAATATAGAGATAAATAGTAAAATAAAATAAAAAATAAAAAATAAAAAACAAAAATATTATTACAAATTTAATTTTGATAATAATAAATTTATATAGAAAATGAAAACATTAATTATATACTTATATGTAAAATTGAGATTGATAGTTAGAACTTCTCATTCATATATAAATAATTTAATGGAACATGTTAACCATATACCTTTTATAAAATTATAATTAAGATTATTAGTTATATATAATTTATTATTAAAGTATAAATAAAACTAATAAAAAAAATATTATATCTTTTTAAATCAAAGGAAAGAATATTTAAATTTACTTTCCTTCAAAAGAAATGTTCACACAACTATTGATTTATAAATAAAAGGGTAGAATTTAAATATTTTAATTTTTTCATACATTATTTATTCAAATAAAATTATTTAAATTAAAAATAAAACGTGATAATTGAATTTAATTTCATTAATATAAAAATATATATATAAATATAAAATGTTATTTTGAATAATAAAGATTGATTAAAAATAAAAATGGGAAAATCATTACATTAAAATATAAAATAAATTTAATAATAAAAATGAATATAACTTGCTAATAAAAATGATTAAAAATATAAACAAATTTTTCTACCTTGAGTTAAAGGCTCGATCGAGTTATATTTTTCGATCAAGCACTTAAATTCAAAATTCAAATTGCTCAATCAAGCCTTTGGTTAACCACGTATATGATTCAATCGAGAGTTTCTTTAACGCTCGATGAAGCAATTTGAATTTTGAATTTAAGCACTCAATAGAGCTTGTGTCCTAAAAACTACAGTTTCAACACGCCTTCTGTTGATTTTTCTGCAACCCCATTTTGTACCATAGTGGATTTAGGGCAGAATTTGTCTTTAAGTGGCTAAGTTCATCATGTTGGATTTGTGAAATAATCCTCTATCCAATGGCATATGAATTTGACACTCTCGAATTCATATGATATTTTTTATCTAATTTTTTTTAAACATAACACTTGAAATTTTTTTACACAATTTCAAAGACATTGAATAAAAAATCAATAACATAAAATATACACAATGAAAAAATTTCAAAAAGCACCACTATCTTAGTTTAAGAATCCTTGAAAAAGAGTACTCATGGTTTTTTCAAATTTTTTAAAGAGTTGAAAAAAATAGTTGGTGAAGACATGCGTCTCCAAAATGTAATTGAAATATTACTTCACAACTTCTAAAAATAATAAAAATTATAATTTTCCATAAAAAAACTAAATAATAAAAATTTTGTTCTCTCCATGTAGATCATTTTCATATATATATATTTTTAAAATTACACATTTTAGACTAAGTTATGTTAATGTGAACCCACACATACCTCTTATCTTTTGTGAAAATTTGCAAGGACATACATTGCATTTAATGGAAATTGAGAGATTACAAGACACTATAATTTTTTGCAAAAACTATCATTAGGAAAAACTTGAAATTTCATGGCCACATTTTGCCCAAAACTATAACCCATCTTCATGCATTCAACCATATGCATAATTAAACATCGTTCACTAACATACACATCAATAATAGACCACATACCAACATATACATCAATGATACACCACATATGAATATACAACAAAGATTCACCACATATATTGGTATCATCTAATGAACGCTGGAAATTCCTGGTGTGATTTCCTATGTAGGGAGTGAACATATACATCAATAATAGACCGCATACCAACATATACATCAATGATACACCACATATGAATATACAACAAAGATTCACCACATATATTGGTATCGTCTAATGAAAGCTGACATATGAATATACAACAAAGATTCACCACATATATTGGTATCATCTAATGAGAGCTGGAAATTCTTGGTGTGATTTCCTATGTAGGAAATCGATACACTCCATAAAAGGGTTTTGGTTTTCTCGCTGCCACCATCCAATTCCATGCTTTCTTCCAGGTTATTAAAACAATAACCACTGCCCCAATTCCAATTACTACTCCTATCCCCAGTGCTATCATTGACATATGTTTTTCCACAATATGCAACCATCCTACTTTAACATTGCTTTTTGCACCAACACCTCCCATTGATCTTGTTGTAAGATTTTTGCATGCTGTCAAAGGATACCCACATAAGCACTTGTTCCTTTGAAATGAAGTTACAGAGAAAGTGGAAAATTGTGTTCCTCCTGGGATTGAGCCACATAAGTTATTAGAAGAAAAATTCACAACGGCCAACATTGATAATTTGGAGAGCTCTTGAGGAATTCCTCCAGTGAAATTATTATTGCTCAAATCCAATTGCTCTAAAGTAGATATATCACTGAGAGACGCAGGAATTTTCCCTTGCAATTGGTTCCAAGATAAATTCAACAACCTCAAACTACTCAAACTTCCTATATTTGTAGGAATTTCACCTGTGAAATTATTATTTGACAAATCCAATATTGTGTTGGTAGAAAACTCAGAAGATAAGTTATAATATCTTCCTTTTATGTCAATCACAATATTATGAAAGATTATGTCGTTCATGTCCTGCTCGGAAGATACATTTATTGCATATCCTTGAAGTCTCTCAATGTCAAGTGGTATCCCTCCACTGAGTTTGTTACCAGATAAATCTAAAATATATAATTGAGTCAGATTTGTGATCCATTGGCCAATACCACTAGAAAACTCATTATAACCGAGGCTTAAAACTTGTAACCTGTCAAAAGATGCAAAGTACCCTGGTATCTCACCCATTAATCTGTTATTCCATAGATCCAGCAATACAAGTCTATTACAGTGAACAAAAGATGAATTCAAAGGCCCAGAAAAATTATTAGAATGGCCAGAGAAATGCAACAATGAACTTGAAAGCCCTATGTCCAGGTTTCCGTTAAACATGTTCTTTGACACATCAAGTTCAGCTAATGAACCACAGTTATGTAAAGCTGGCACTGGTCCTTCCAACTTGTTTCCTGATAAACCCATCGAATACAAATCTGTAGGACTATTAAAGATACTTCGAAGGATTTTTCCTGACAATTGATTATCATCCAAAGATAGATATCGTAGCTTAGTACAATTGCCCAGAGTTGGAGGAACCTGACCACTTAATTGATTACCACTCAAATCTAGTTCTTGTAGCTTAGTACAATTGCCCAGAGTTGGAGGAATCTGACCACTTAATTGATTAACTTCCAAATATAGGTATTGTAGCTTAGTACAATTGCAGAGAGTCGGAGGGATCTGACCACTTAATGCGCTGCCACTGAAGTCGAGATATTCCAACTGAACTAGACGACCAAACTCTATGGGTATGCTCCCCTTGAATTTGTTAGAACCAAGGTTGAGAGTTGATAGCTTAGTGCAATTGGCAAGAGTTGGAGGGATGGGACCCTATAGAACTGGAAGGTTGCTACCAAAGACTGGGATGCCTTCTGATTCTAATTGTTGCAACTCTACCAGACACCCAAACTCTTTTGGTATGGTACCTGTGAAGTTGTTATAAGAAAGGGAGAGAGTCGATAGCTTAGTGCAATTGCCAAGAGTTGGAGGGATGTGGCCACTCAAAGAGTTGCCAGTCAAGTCAAACAGTTCCAACTTTACTAGGCAACCAAATTCTATTGGTATGGAACCTGTGAACCTGTTCCATTTAAGGGAGAGGGTCGCTAGCTTAGTACAATTGCTGAGACTTGTAAGGACGCGACCACTGAAATAGTTGTATGACAAGTCAAGTTGTTCCAAGTTTATTAGATGACTAAACTCTGTTGGTATGGTACCTATGAAGTTGTTCTGGGCAAGGGCGATCCTTCGAAGGCTTGTGCAATTAGACAGTGAAGTTGCAGTTAGAGGTGTAGGTGAGAACATGATATTTAAGCTGTATGACAAGTCAAGCACTCGTAGCCTTTTAAGATGCCCAAATTCGAGTGGAATTTCTCCACTCAAATTATGTTGAGAAAGGTTGAGAGTATGCAATAAGGAGAGGTTGCCGATAGACGGCGAAAGAGTACCTGTGAGATTTAATCCAGGAAGGATTATGGCAACTACTCTTGGATTTTGATGTCTGCAGGTAATACCATACCAGGAGCATACCTCCTCTGAGTTCTCTGATGTCCAACGGGAGAGCTTTCCAGAGTGATGTTTGATATGCTTCTTAAAAGACAAAAGGGCCTGCACGTCCATCCACAGTGGGGTTCGACGACCTTCCTCCAGCATTTGACGTCCATCGGAAACAAAATCTTGAGAAGCAGAATGAGGGTGAAGAGAATTTAATCCACTACGGTTGATGGGATGATAGAGATGATGATCATCGTATAAACCATCTGCAGGATGAATATGGGAATGGGAATTAGTGAGAAAGCAGAGAAGCATGATGATGAGAAGAAGAAGAAGCTTATAACCCATTTCGCTCCCTCAATCACAAAACACTCAAACGTCCTTCAAAGCCCCTGAATTCTGCTCTCAGGAATGTAAATTCAGCGTGCTCTTATAGATAACATAAACTCAAACGTCCTTCAAAGCTCCTGAATTCTGCTCTCAGCAATGCAAATTCAGCGTGCTCTTATAGATAACATAAAATTGTAAGGCGATAAGAAAGAAACGACATATGACGGGAGAAAGCGAAATTGGCGTATTGCGTCCGACACGGCGGGTAAGAAAGTCGCAGTATTGCGGACTTAATACGGGAGAAAGCGAAATTGGCGTATTGCGTCCGACACGGCGGGTAAGAAAGTCACAGTATTGCGGACTTAATACGGGAGAAAGCGAAATTGGCGTATTGCGTCCGACACGGAGGGTAAGAAAGTCACGGTATTGCAGAGACGCGAAAGAAAGAATCGTCAGGCGATTAGAAAGAAAAGACATAAAGGACGAAAGCGAAATCGCCGTATTGCGTCCGACACGGAGCGTAAGAAAGTCACCCTATTGCGAAGACACGAAAGATGCCAAGATTGGCTAAGAAAAAGCGACACTTGACATTATTGAGAAAGTGGCAAAAGCTTACAACTTACACCGACTTCAAAAATTTATGTGGTTGTTATATATCAAATTAGTTGTACAATTTGAATTTTATAATTTTTAATTTATAGAAAAGAAAATAATAACAATTAATTTTATCAAAAAAACAAAAAACATGATTATAACCGACACTTACAACAATAATTTAGGTGTTGTTCTATATCAAATTAATTTTACAATTAAAATCTTATAATTCATTATTTATAGAAATTAAAATAGCAACAATTATTTTTATATAAAAAACAAAATATCAAAACCTTATAATTCGTTATTTATGGAAATTAAAATAGCAACATTTTTTTATATAAAAAACAAAATATCAAATTTTCATTTTGAATTTGAAGAAAGAAGACAAATCACTCATTTCTTACCAACTACAAAATAAAAACAAAATATCAAATTTTTACTTTGAATTTAAAGAAAGAAGACAAATCACTCATTTCCTACCAACTACAAAATAACTTTTTCCAGTTGTTGCATTATGCCCCAAAATGCAAGGTCTTCGCTAAGGGTTGGATTGGCTAGATCATGACTTCTAAGGAAGATGTTTAGAAAAAATTATCCAGTTGATAGTTTTGGGGCACTCAAGAATTATTCACCAAACAATGGTCGATTAAATTTGATGCACAATTTGAAAAAATCGACATTATTCCAATTTTAGTTTGACTTCCTAGACTACTCATTTTTTGGTTGAAGGATGTTTTAAAGGAGGTATGCAACACACTTGGGTTTTTTTTATGAATATGATCTCTCTTTCTACCATAATGGATACATGGGGTTAGCTCACATTCTAGGTGGCTTAAATATCAAGGTCAGACTCCATACCATTAGTATAGGGAACAACATACACCATCAGAGCCTCAATTATGAAGGAATCCCCTTCAAATGTGTGCATTGTCAAATGTGTGGTCATCTCAGCAAGGGTTTCCCTTTTGGTAAATCCTCCAAAACCTAGGTTTGGAACGATTCACTCTTCTTTGTGTATCTACGACAACCTCTTACATGTCATGCCATAGTGGAAAACCCTAGGGAAAATTGAGCTCTTATAGTGGACACTACTTCGCCATTAGATACTCTTCTTTCTATTCAACTTAAGGTGTCATCGATCTAGGACAAGGAGCTCGACCATATTGTTCTGCAATATTCTACAAGGGTCTCACACTAGCTCATTAGTGTGTCTACTTCTTTAGTTCCTTGTTTGGAGGGTTAATCATCCTAACATATGCTAGGAGTCCCCTCCTTACATCTATCTACTATGTTTTATAGTTCTATTATGGATAACACTTTAGTTTCTGCATTTCTTCCTCCTCTTATTTCTAAGCTGATAAAACCTATTTTTGGTTTCACTTCACCATGTCTGGATCCCTTGTTCTTCATTCTCCCTTATTCTCCTTCACCTTCTTCTTCTGATTACCTAGCCAACTGCTCACTCCTCTCCCTTGCCTCTACTCCTCCTCCTCCTTAGGTTACCTCCCCTTCCCTGCTTATAATCGTCATTCCTCGAATCATCTTTCCTCTCCTAAATATTTAGACTCCTTTGATGTCCTACCCTTAGACCAAGTAGGAGGTTTTGGGGTTTTTCCTAGTTCTTATTGATCGAAATCCATAATGGATAGGAAATTGTTCTTGCTAAAAGCTCAAACATAGGCATTGGATGAAATTTAGTCCAGGAAAGAAATTACTATCTTAAGCGTGCTTAGAGCATCAGGCCTTGCTTCTAGTTTAAATGAAGGTACTCTCTCTAAATTATAGGGGTCTTGCCAACCCCTCAAAAAACAGGCTATCAAAAGACTCATTGAGTCTCTCTCCCCTTAGGTTCCTTTCCTCCAAGAGACTATGTTGAATGGAGACAAAGCTACACATTTGTTAAAATTAGTCCTACTTGAGTGGGAATTCATAGCGTTGGATGCCATTGGCATGTCTAGGGATCTTTTTCAAGTTTACTAGCTCAATATATATGTCTTTCCACATCCTAGTTAGTTCATTTGGGACTACTTCTATTCTTCTTTTCGATGGATCTCAGTAAATATTTCATTGGTGTAAATATATATGGACCATATGTTGAGAGAACAAACTTCTAGAAATATTTTTCTTCCCTTCCACTTTTTTATAAGGGTCGTGTGTTTATAGGTGCAAATTTAAATCTCACCTTGGGAAACTCTGAAATTTGGGGGCCTAGGGTAAAATTGGATCCATTGCCTAATTTTTTCATCAACCTCTTTGAGGAAATGAAGGTTTGTAATATCCTTCCTCAAAAATTGATGCCTTCCTAGACAAATAACAGATCTGGATCTACCAAGATTGCAAAAAGGTTAGGCCATTATCTTATGTCTAATTCTCTACTAGATATTAGCTTAAAAAATTGTTAGTGGACTTCGATATGGGGAGATTCAGATCATGTTCCCATTCTACTATAGATTGAACCTTTTTCAGCAAAGCCTCCCATTCCTTTTAAACTGAATCTGCATTGGCTTTAAGACCCTTCTCTGATAGGGTTATTAAAACAAAATTGGATTCCTTACAACTCTAATTTGCATGAATCCCTAATGATATAGTTCCAGAGGAACTTAAAAAATTCAAACGACATCATAACATCTTGGGAAAAAAGAAGGAGGGTGATTCAAAATACTTAGTGGATATAGAATCCTCACTAACCCTTCTCCATGAGTAGCACACCTTAGTGGAGCCTCCTCTGGAGCTTAAATAAAGGATCCAAAATATTGAATAAAAGAGGAAGATAATCATCTTGGATCAGAAGAGTGGAGGTTGAAAATTCATTCCCTGTGGTTAGAAGCAAGTGATGAAAACAACAAGTACCTTCACTCGGTAGAAAATTGGTGATAAGGTATAAACACCATATGGGGGATAACAAAAACCTGATTTGTCACTAGCCACTTCATTTGCAGACATTTCTTTTGTGCTCCTATTTCAAGGACACCTACAAAGAGGAAAATAGAGTATATATTGAACAAGTTTTGCTTGTAGCTTGTCTTTTACCATGTTTCGTTGATCAGGAAGGTAATGACTCATTGATGGAAGGAGTATCTAGGCTTGATGTAGTGCCCTTGATGAAATTATTTCCTATTAGACTTTTATGTTTTTATTTTCATGAGTATGAATGATGGTCGTGAGGCTAATAGGTAAAGTTGAACATTTTAATTATGAGATATGTAAATATTTATTGTTATTAATAAAATTATGTTATTTTCACTTATTGTTTTTTTGAGAATATAAGAGGAGCCACCACGTGAGAAGTTGGGCTCTCAACTATCAAGAAATTGTTAGAAATTAGTTGCAGTCCACGAAAGGATAGTTGACACAAAAAAAGAAAAGTCCTCCATCTTCGAGGGATGATACCTTACCACTAGAACTATCATGAGGGGAGAAAAATGTCATGGGTTGAAGAATATTATTTGGAAAAATAATATTGTGGGAGAGAAAGGAAATCTAGAAAACGAGGTTCCAGTGAGACAGAAAGAATGGACCTACACAAAACAAGGATTTTCAACCCAGATTTAGTAAGACATTATTATGGCTTGAGGAGTTAAATTTGTGGAAGTTAATGATTTGTTTCCTAATAGAGAATGGTTTTAGATATTAGGCAGAATTGTTGAAGACAACAGTTCATCAGTTGGGAGGAGCGTGGTAGCTCCTCTAATATTTTAAAAAATACGAATAAGTAACTAGGTTGTTTGTTATGAACTGCTAAGATTTTGAGTTTTAATTTTTTCTTATGTTTCTATGTAGGAGATAGGAATGAATGTAATGTTTTAATGAGTATAAGGTCTCATGTTAAAAAGGGTTTAATTTTGTTAGAGTTAACTCTGAAGAAATAGTTCTATATGTAAATGTTATGGGAAAGGTGTTCTCAAATTTGATATTTGATCCTCTACAAAAACTATGAGTTAAATAGGATATTATTTTCAGATGTGTTTATACACACATACACACACACTAGGAAAGGGCTATTAGGTTATCCCTCAACCAGCAAGTAGTCCCTGACAAGTGACAAAATCCTTCAGAAAAAAATAGAAGTTTAGAAACCCAAAAATGGGAGTCATGTGCTCCATTTTCTATGTATAAGGATTGGTCATAAATACTGATATATATATATAAACAAGGACTACAAAGTGTGCCAAAACCTAGAATAATTATGTACAAAATTTAGAGAAGAAATTCCAGAAACATCTTATTCCTAAATATGAAAGGAAGGGTTTGTATACATAAAATTGCATGGTACTTTTACAAGTAATTATTAGATTATTAATGTAAAAGAAAGATTGTACAAAATTGGAAAAACATAAAGATCTAAATACAAATTTAGTATCAAATTGTACCCATTCTCACTCAATGTTTAATAAGTTACACTTTTAAAGTCATAGAAGGCCTGAAGTAGGAATTTATGAAAAACCCACTTATACCTAAGGTAGAATAAAAGGAGAGGCGATCACTAAGACTTGTAAAAATTTATCCAACATTCTAACAAAGAACGTACAATCCTAAACTAGGTTTCGACCAAGTGTGGGCCTACAATCATCATATCGACAAGCGTAAACTACCTTTTTAAGAAAAGTAGTTTTCATATGATACCAAGATCTAATGCTATGTTCTCCTAACCCCATGAACCATCTCAATGCAGAGTCTTTTAAATTTGTAGGAAATAACTCTAGTTTATCGGAATCATTTACATAGTTATAATTATGACACAAAATGTCAAATTCAAATAAAAATGTATTAGGGTATTTTGTGGCCATACCTCAAAAATTGGGTAGGGAAAAAGGAGATATGTTCTTCATATTGAAATATGGTGCCTCGTCAAGGATGATAAATTTGAAATTGGTTTCACTCCCAACTTCTTCATTTATGTGCTCTTTTTCCATATTGCAAAATAAGATATACTCAATGTGGCTTGGTGATGGAGGTTATTCAACAATTGAATTTTGGTGGATGAGGAATTTGCCTTCAACTCATGTCTAAAAAACCAAAAACATGATTATAACTGACACTTACAACAATAATTTATGTGTTGTTCTATATCAAATTAATTTTACAATTTAAATCTTATAATTCGTTATTTATAGAAATTAAAATAGCAACAATTATTTTTATATAAAAACAAAATACCAAATTTTTACTTTGAATTTGAAGAAAGAAGATAAATCATTCATTTCCTACCAACTACAAAATAAAAACAAAATACTAAATTTTTACTTTGAATTTGAAGAAAGAAGACAAATCACACATTTCCTACCAACTACAAAATAAAAACAAAATACCAAATTTTTACTTTGAATTTGAAGAAAGAAGACAAATCACACATTTCCTACCAACTACAAAACCAAAACAAAATACCAAATTTTTACTTTGAATTTGAAGAAAGAAGACAAATCACTCATTTCCTATCAACTACAAAATATTGCATTCAAGTTTTTTTAGAATTTTATACAAAGTAAATTTTATGATTAAAATGTGACATATACAAAACAACAAAATTCGAAAAAAGAAAATGAAAGCATTCACTTAGTAAGGGGAAGAGAGATGGTTGCATGTGGATTTCACGGTTAGGGTTATAGTGTTGAAAGGCTTGCAGCAAGGTATAGACCTTTGTATCACTCTCTCTCGGCACTCTAGTTAAAACCATGTACATCAATCAATGATATTACTTTGATGACCCACTTGAAGGCGTTTCCATTTGGGCTTGCCGTAGGCTAACTAGACTACTTTTTTGCCCTGAAAATCATGGAAATTCCGGCAAGATTTTGATAAAATCCGATAGGGATTTTGTAAATCTAGGTTACAACTTTCAAACTTCAAGGTTTTGGGTGCCCCTGAGGTTTTTGATGGTGCTAAATCCATTTCCACCATAAAAAACATGATTCAAACACTATTGGTGCAAGATTTTTTGAAATCTTTTTGCCCGAATTCTGGCCACTTTTGTTCGTCCGGGAAATTCCTCAGCCTCAATAGACACTTCCTTTAGGATTTATGACAAGGACCTTGCTCCAGCCTACCTCATTTTCCCATCGTCACAGGCTCCTCCCCTGTCATCATAAATAAAATGTAAAACTTGGTCAACCACAAGATCAAAGGTAATCATGGCGTAGCAAGTCTTGAGTGGAGGTCCATTATTAGTCATGATGGCTGGTGATTTTCCTTATGCTCCCTCTTCAATGTCTTCATCTGTAGCACCTACCCAATCATCCTATCCACCTTCTGTTCATCTAAGTGCAACTCCATCACCACGTTACCTGCTAGACTTTCCAAATTTGGGATCCTTGTTTATGCATTTTGGGTTTCCTTCCTTGGACTTAACTGCTAGTCGTTTTCCTTTCCAACTACTTAATAGTTTCATAGACATATTTCTAACACTGAAAATATTTAGTGGAGGTGGTTTGAGACCCCGGCCTCCTATAAAACCAATGCCTATAGTCAGTCCATCAATAAACAAAGCAAAAAATGTGTTAAATGAAAGGTAGAGGAACTTGAACTGGCTCTTGGGAAGGAAATTCAAATAAATGATATCTACATGCTGGAAAAATCAACAATGGTGGGACTTTTTTGTAGCAAACTGTGTTTATGGAAATTATGAGGAAATTGATAGAATATAACTTTTTCCAGTTGTTGCATTATGCCCCAAAATACAAGATCTTAGCTAAGGGTTGGATTGGCTAGATCATGACTTCTAAGGAAGATGCTTAGAAAATTTTAGCTAGTCGATAGTTTTGGGGCACTCAAGGACTTTTCACCAAACAATGGTTGATTAAATTTGATGCACAATGTAACAGCCCTGGTGAAAATTCCATGTAAAAATATATAACTACCACAGATGATGGGACACGTATTCCAAGTTGAATGTTGGGCGGGACATCCTAGTGGGGGTGTTCATTTGGTTGTTTATGGCGAAGGAAATTGGCAAAGGCAATGACTAAGGCATTAAAGAGGCAAAAAGGAATTTTTGGCACATTTATTTATGAAAATAATGGAAATTAGGAGAAAAGGAAGGTGAAAGGTCACAGGTTGCATGTGAGGAGGCAAATGAAGGAAAATAATGGAAAATGAAGAAAATAGAGGCCTCATTAATAAAAAGGCTTTTGAGGATCATTGGGGAAGGCTTGATTAATTTAGCTTTGGAGCTCTCTCATTATTATCTCTCTCTCTCATACTCTTGGACACTTAGACTTTTCTTGGAGTTCTTTGGCATTGGAGAAAGAAAGGAAAAGAAGGCAAGAGGAAGCAAGGATGAAGCCGGGAAACGCAGGATCAAGAAGCTACAACAGACTTCATTGCAGGTATCGACTTACATGTGTATTTTCCTTGCTATATTTGGCATGCATGGCATTGCATGTGGTCCTTTTCTATCATGGCATGGGTTTTTCCAGGTGTGACAATGTTTTTCAGCCTAGCCTTGCCATTTCCGGATAGCCATGGTGTGATGGGGGTTCTCATGTTTGGTTGAGCTAGATTGTTGGATGGATTCAAAGATGAGTGAGGTGGACCTTCGAAACGGTAGAAAACATGGCCTAGTAACCCCTGAACTGGATTGTGGGTTGCGTTAAAGCCAAATTTTGTGTTGCCTCGGATGGCCTTGGAATCCTCGCCGGTGAATGGCAGGATATACGGTAAAGCCTAGAGGTGGTTTGCTCTTTGTTGGGCCTAGTAATCTTGGGTTTGGGATATGCGGTAAATCTTGGAGAGTGGGTCTCAATTTAGGGCCTAGTGATCCAGGGTTGGATTGTGGTAAAGCCTAAGAGACTAGGAGACAGGAAAATTCCTCATGGTGTAGGTGGAGAAATTTGGTGGCATCCATTCTTGTTTGGCCTAGTGATCGGGTGGAGATCACGGTAAAGTCAGTTATGATGTGTTCATTGTGTTGGCCTAGTGATCCAAGATGGATTACGGTAAAGTCTGGTTTCTATTAATGAGGGTGAGGTGGTTTAACCTCAGTATGCCCTAGTTGAGTTCTTTTGTTTTGAGTCCCACATTCATGCTTAGAATATGGCATGGGGGTGTGATGTAGGTAAAGTTCCCTCTGTGGACAGAGGCAACCCCTCTAGCCCTAGAGTGGGTCTAGTCACAACAAGACAAAACAACAGCTAATGCCTTAAACAGTCATTGTTGAAAGAGCCTACCTTATTCCGGTGTTCGATGGAGCCTTCAATACGCTGCTTCAGCTATCGTTTCCTTCTCCTTGATGAGGAAACAACACAAGAGAACAACATAACACATAATAGAGCACAACAATGAACTATTCACTTATAGAGTCAAGGAACCATAAGCTATCAAATATCTTTTACACATGATATAGGAAATCACCATTGATTGTATTAATATGAGCAAAAGCAAAGCTTACAACCAAGCCTTGACGTCGCAAGCTTCCTCAAAGGGTCTAGTTAGTCTGTCTCCATAAGCATTCACTCTCAAAAGTCTCCCAGAATGGTTGATGACTCTCTCTCTCACTCAAAAGCGCTAGTATTAGGCTAAGGCAATCTTCCTCCTTATAATACCATTTTACACTAACAATCCACAACCAATTGCCAAACTATCAACATTTCACATTACAAACTATCAATCCAACACTAAAAACTTTCTAATTTGCTCACCCCTCAAAAAACTAGCTTATCATAGCAATGGGGAATGCTTTATAAGAGGAGGAGACTCCATAAATGAGGGAGAGGGAGCTTATCTTCATGTTAGGTTTCTCAAAAGGCGGAACCACGATCTTAAATGAGGAAAGGCAAGCCTCCTTGACCCAACAACCAGTTCCAGAACTACCCATAAGCATTATGTTTGAACTAATTCACCATATCTAGGTTGTTGCGAGTCAAACATTAGGACTCAGAGATGACGTCATGAAGCCATAGTGTATTCAGAGCTATCGTCGCAAGAAGGATACTGATGACTTGCGACGATCTCTAAAATCCCACTGTCGCTGAGAACAGATGTACCCCTGCGACGATGTCGCGACGTTCTAGTCCACTCTAGGCTATTATCGCAGGCATAATGAGGCTGTCTTGTGACGATCTTGAAACATGGGTAAAAAGGGTCAATCTTCGGGATTAAAGAGCATTGTTAATCTTCTTGAATGATTTGGAAGATGTGGACACAGTATGACACAAAGAAGATGCCATTTAAGGACCGACTTTATCTGGGATCAGGGGATACGGGGTCAGTGACAAATTACTGTGTAACAGTTGGCCAGTGTCGGACAAGAAGCAAGAGAACAAGTTTGCAAGTGCTAGAGCTACTTCATACTTGAAGCAAGCAATTGTAATAGGTTCTCAGTCTCATCTAATTAATTGAAAGTGAGATAGGAGTTTTCCTAGTTGGGTTCCCCAGGAAAACATTGTTGTTCTTATGGTTTTGATGTATGCATGTCAGTGCATGTGCTTCTAGATTGTTGATGTCTTTCTGCAGTATTGTAGAGGAAGTTTGTAATCTCTTGTTTTCAATTTAAATGCATCAATAGTAGCAATTTCCATTAAAAATCTACACTAAATTGAAACATATTTTTAAAGTAATTTTAGAAATCAATAAAATGTATAAAATAATTAAATATTTCCAATAATAATAAAGAATTTAGTTAAAGAAAAAACTATTAAAATATTAAGTAAGTTGCACAAATATATAATAAAAAATTAAGACTAAACATTTTCATGAGAGATACTATAAAAGTTAAAAACACATTTTTAATCTAACTGGAAAAAAAATTGTTGATATTTAAAATAAAATAGTAAAAATCTCAAATAAAATAAAATAAAATTGGCTTAAAAATGCGACATTAAAATATAAAATAACTTATAAAATAAAAATGAACAATTAATTTTGACTCTTTTGTTTTCTCTTGATTTTAAACATAAACCTATCAAAATGTCTATTGTGAAATTTACTAATAATGTATCAAATCACAAACCTGTAAAGATCTAAAAACAACACTTTAATTAAATAAAAACTATCAAATACATAAATAACTCTAACCTTTTTCTAATAGAGAAAATTAGAAAACAAAAAAACTAATATAATTTTTTAAGTCTTATATATTCAATTAAACATGGATTATTTCTATATATATATATATATATATATATATATATATATATATATAAGCCATGTTTAAACCCTTTTTTGAGTACAGATTCCCTAAATTGTGGAACTTGAAAGTTCCGCGTCTTATAAAACAACACGTGGAACTTTCAAGTTCCACAATTTAGGGAATCAGTACTAAAAAAAAAGGGTTTTGGGATATATGGGACACCACCTAATTCCTTGCATTAAGTGAGGTTAAAAAGAAAACCACCATTCCACTAAACTAATCTTTGTTCTTATCTCTAATGTTATTAATGATAGATTTCTATCCACATTGTGTAACCATCTTAATTTAACATTGTTTTTCGACCCACTATTTCTATTGATGTATTCTTTTTGTATGCTAGCAAAAAATATCCGCATAAGTTATTATGAGAAATCCACAATCCTCAACATTGATAATTTGGAGAGGTTACGAGGAATCTCTTCATTCAAATCATTTTTTTCAATTATAGTCACTCCAAAGTAGATATGCTACCAAGAGCATGGAAATTTTTAGGGGCTAATATTCGCAAGTGGGCTAATTTTCCATGATTTTTCCAGAAAAAAGATTCACCAATTTCCATTTTTTTATAAAAATGATTCGCCCAAATTTTACAATATGAAATTATTTTACCTTAAAAATCGCCAACATTATATAAAGAGAATATATAAAATCATTATAAATTTGAATTTTTTTCAAATACATCAATAAACATTTATAGTTTGCATATTAGGGACTAGTGAGATTCGCCAATTTTTTAAACTTCAAGATAATTTTCCATCCTTAAAATTTTCCCTGACCAAGAGAAGCAGGAATCCATCCTTCTAGTTGGTTCCAAGATTAAAAAAAAAATTGCCAAATCTAATTGCTCCAAAGTAGATATGTTACCAAGAGAAGTAGGAATTTGTCCTTCTAATTGATTCCAAGATAAATTCAACAAGCGCAAGCTACTCAAACTTCCTATACTTGCAAGTATTTCACCTATAAGTTAATTGTTAGACAAATCAAATATTATGTTGGTAGACTCCACAAATGATATATTGTACTATCTTCCTTAACTTCCTATACTTTCTTGTATTTCACTTGTAAGATAATTGTTAGACAAATCAAATATGGTATTGGTAGACTCCACAAATGATAGAATGTGCTCTCTTCTTTTTTACCAATATTGGTCCCTATAAGTGTTCTATGATATTCGAATTATGATAGGTTTTCCAAGAAAATGCATTTATTGTAAATTATTGAAATTGCTCAAGACTAAATAGTATTGGTCCACTAAATTTATTACGTGATAAACCCCAAATATACAATTAGGAAATGTTTGTAATCCATTGATTAATCCCACCATGAAATTTATTATAAGCCATGTTTAAAACTTGTTACTGTTTCAAAGATGTGATATACACAAGAAGTTCACTTGTAATTTTTTTTTTGGTCAAATATAATAATTGAAGTTTGCTACAGCTAGTTAAAGATGGAGGCAATAGCCCAAATAAATTATTTTTTGATAAATCTAAAGGTTCAAGTTTTCCAAGTTTGCTACAGTTAAATAAGGATGAAGGCTGAGGCCCAGAAATATTATTAGAATGAACATAAATATCTTGAATGGAAGGTGGAAACCCTATGTGAATATTTCTACTAAACAAGTTCAATGACCCATCAATCCACGATAATGAACTACAATTATATCATTAGTCCATGATAATGAACTACGATTATATAAAGTTGGCATTTCTCCCTCGAAATTGTTTTGTGATAATTCACAAGAAATAAATGTGCCATTCTATTAAGGATATTCCCAGGGATACTCCCTGAGAGTTGGTTGTCATTCAACATTACAAATGACTTTGGCTGGTGAAAGAAAGACACTATAAAGACTGACCAGTCATTAAGGATTAGAAGTCATCAAGTGTCATCTAATGTAGTTTGTGCCAAATTTGGTTCTGCATTAGATTAAATTTTTACATACTTGAGTTCGTGTAAATATGATTATGTTGATCAACACAAATGCTAAGAATTTGTTTTTCATTTTAACTTGCTCGCTACTTATTTTTTTGTCCTAGGAGGTTTGTTTCTCTTTATAATGAAAATTTGTGTCAAGTTTAGAAATTGTTAGTTACAGTGTGCTTTTAGAACCATTGAAATAAAGCTCCAGCTGATGAAAATTTGCGTGGAGTTTAAAAATTGTTAGTTACAGTGTGTTTTGAGAGCCATTGAAATAAATAGGCTTCTTGAGGGATAAATTAGGCCTCTTCTAGGTTGAACTATCCTTTTGGTAGCTTCAAGACCAATATTTTTACATAAAATATATTTACTTTCTTTGATACATGATCCCTTCAAGGGACTTTACATCATGACCTTGAATTTGACTCTTCTTCACAACCCTAGAGCACTCAATGGGTGCTTTGACCTAGGACAAATAACCAATGGTCAAGAAATTCATTTCATAATTAAATAAATTTCTTTTTGCAAATAAGTATTTTCTTTTCTTTCCTTTGACAACTACAATAATTACATCTAGTCATGACATCATTATAACTATGAAGACCAACACTAGTTACTTCTTCAAAAAAGCTTACTTGAAACCTTAACAATGTTCTTTTTCCATAACCTTGAAAAATTCCTCAAAATTGTAATTCAACCAAATTATAAAACAACTTACAGTGATGATAATGTTCTTTAATAGAGCACGTGGGGAGGTTAAAGGGAGGAGTATGTGAAGCAAACTTGTCTTCAATCAATGCTATGTCAATGTAACCTACTTTTTTGGATGAATTATTTTTAGTATTTCCTATATGAATATTAGGTGTGCTAGATTCTATGACTTTAAATATTGTTTTTTCCATTTATGTTACGTAAGTTTTGATGGTTCATATAGAGAAATATTAGCTATAGTTCTCTTCATTTATTTGACCAAGTAATATTCTAGAGTTTCAATCTAAACATTTTTGTTTGAGGTAGAAGTTATATGCTATGATATGGTTACAACTTTCAATAGGAACTTCGCATGTTACAAACCTGCAATGTCTTCTAGGTAGATTGCTCCTCAATTAAACTCGTCTCTCCTTTTGTACTTCATATTTATTATTATACGCATATTTTCTCTGAATTGAAGTGCATGTGTGATATCTCTAAAAGGAGGTCGAATGTCTACTTTATATAGCCTTCCAAGGGCTCTTTAAGCCCAATGGGAGGCCAACTTCAACTAGCTAGCTGACCTATTCTTGGGAGCACTATAAACATTTTTCCAAAATACAAAATGATTTTCTTTCTTTGATACAAGTGCCCAAATGGGTCTTTACATAATGACAATGACCTTTTGACTCAAGACAATCCTATAGGCATGCAATGGATGCCTGACATATTAACCAAAGACTCAAGCATGAAACCCATGCTTTATAAAATTTTATTTTTACAATTTTCTTTCTTCTTTTGATCAATATATAATAATTACATCATGACATGAGACAAATGAAAATTATGAAGACCGAAACTAGTTACATTTCCCAATAGACAAGAGCATGTTGATTCAACTAAGCCATAGGAGCAACACCAATTATGTTTCCATTTTGAGTTTCTCACTCAGTTTGGGACAAAGTTTCATTTGATACATGATGACAGCAAGAGAACTATGGTTCATGATATATGTTTCATGATGAGATTGTCCAGTCCTCCAAGTGTAGTGAAACAATATCTCTTCAAGATGATGACTCTTCTAGCCTTTCGTGCTCACCAAGGCAACCTGCAACACCTCCTGCAATTTTGGACCTGAGGAAACCCTAAAAACCCTACGGTATTCACACGTGTGAACATTAGAAGACAAATTACAAAAATTTGAAATATTGATATGTCTCTCAATAGATTGAAGATCCATATTTATATAACATTTCCAAGAGGCTCCATTAGCCCTCTCTAGGCCGACTTTTCCTTCAGTAGCTGACTTGGTTTTGGGAGCCTTCTAGACATTTGTACTTTCAAAAATATTTTTTCTTTCCTTGATACAAATTCCTGAAAGGGTATTTTACAATAAAACAAGGACTCTTGACTCATGAGAAACCCTAAGAGAATTCAATGGATGCTTGACCTAATGAAAAAGTGACTTGAGCACAAAACCCATGCTTTACAAAAAACAATTTCTTTCTTCTTTTGATAGATACATAATAATTACATCATGACATGAGTCAAATGAAAATTATGAAGACCGAAACTAGTTACATTCTTCAACATATTGAAGTATGTGGGTAATGTTTTGTAACAAAAGATTAAATGTTATCAGATTATGTTAATTTCTCAAGTTATCGAGTGAGTTCATTGGTTAGGATGAATAGGTTCTAAAGTTTTTAAATATTACTTGAATATTTTAAATGCAAAGAACTTCCTTATAACTCACTTGTACTAATATAATGTTTCTTGTGGTTTCGTCAAGACATTTCTCAACATCCCTTATGAAACTTTCTAATAGTTTCTCTCATTTGATGGTGTGCTACAGGATGTTCAACCAAACAAGTATTTTTCAAATCTATCTCCGTTGAGTGATGGAAGTTTAGGTATGATAGAAGAAATTAACCTAACTTCTGTTACATCATCTAGCAGGCAAAGATCAACTAGAGGTGAAAATATTATATGAAAATTTCATAGACACATGGAAATTTTTCTCGCTAAACGGGGATCATGTTCTTATGATAATGATATCATAGAAGAAATTGAGGTGCCCTTCAGGTACAAACATCTAGTGAAACAATGAGCACCCAAGGATCTTCCTGAAATAAACATTGATCTTTTTGTCAATGAAAGGATATACCGCATTGCCCCATCGACATTACATGGTTTGGGGATATTTTCAATGGATGGAATAAAGGTATGTTACGAAGGATTAAATGAACTGATGGAGTATGTCAGACCCAATTACAACTACAATGATTGGGTATGGCTAATCCAATATGCCAAAAGTATGTGAAGATATGGAGTGGTCGCAAATTATATACAACTAAAAGACAGTGATGAAAATAAAGGCACAACTATGTATATTTATGGAAGGCCAAAAGCAACGGGGAATATTACATGGTTTATAAATAGTACACGACCCATCACCACAAATAAGCAACCCAATTACATATTTGAGGGATGTGAAGGAATCTGTGTATTTGTATGTGTCATTAAATCAATAACTTCAGGGGAAGAGTTGCTCATTGATTACAATTTGAATAGAATAAATACAAACTATTATGGGGGCGACATGTATTCAATTTTACCCAACTTGTAAAAAAAATTAATGTATGTTATGATTATCATTTAGTACAATATATTGTTAGACATCTTGTAAGTTGACGAAACATTTTAATACGTCATGGTTAAAATATTGTGTCAGGTTGACCAAGGTCAAAGGGCACCAACCTCACAACAGGTAAACATCAATGTAGTTGTATGTAAAATAATATAACCACGAGATATATATACAAGTAGTATTTTATCCATTATAGAGTAAGTCAAATTCATATTTTTAGGCATCATATAACTAAATGAAAGATTCATTATGCATATGACCAACTTGAGAAAATGCATTCCTTCATCCTTTTCAAAGTATTGTTTCTATACAATATGGAATATATATTGATCCTATCATAATGCCTCTTGCAAGAGCCTTCCAAGATGATGAAGTTTTTATAAATTTAGAACCTTTTATATTGGCCATGATATGTTGTGAAGTTTCTACATAAATTTAGACATATGTCAATAGTGGTTTTATTATTAATATAATGATGACTGAATGTGGATGAATTGCAAATTACACATATTTGATAAAGATGGTGATAAGGGGAATGCACCAACCTTAGAGCATTCCATAGATGATCGTGAGGAAGAGGTTACTAAAGAAGAATATTTTATATTTGTCGATCTAATCCAAGAAATAATGAAGCTTTGAATGAAAGAAAACAAGAAAATTAATTCTTTAGTTCTAATTGAGCCTCAAACTGATGAGATAAAAGGTGAAATCAAAACCTTGATGCAACAAGTTCGTCGGTATGCGGTGAGAAACTCATTTAATTATCCCATTTATTTTTTTATGATTTAGTTATCTCATCCTTTATAAAAAAAATCTTTATTTTATAGGAATTTTTGGAGGAGCACAATATTCATGCTACGACTATGGGGGTCGATGTTGGTAGCAGCACCGATGCTCTACCTATGAGTGATTCACCAGTCATTGATACTGTTAGACTCACTTAACCACCCATAGTAGAATATGCACCCCCTGAACAACATATGTTAGGATCTACACATGATGCTATGGATGCAGAGCATGATCTGATTGCACAATTTGAAGTGAGATTTCCTAGATCTTCCTGTGTTACTAGCATGGGATCACTACCAATCACGTTTTTGGTAGATGATGACAATGTCCCCATGAAAATAGAGAAACTTCCAGGTATTTAAGAAGCATTTTAAATATTAAGTACAACCTAAATGAAATTAACATATTTTCTGTCATTATTTCAAACCTTGTATATCATTTTGTAGGAAACGATGTATTTTATAGGTGTTTGTATGAAATAATCTTGGAAATATTTGGTCCGAACATTCGTACAAACTGGAAATCCCAAAGTTTATAGTTAAAATATGAACTTATTATGAGGATGGTTCACGTGTTTGGTGACAGTACCTTCAACAAAACTGCGGTTTCCTCAAAATATTTGTGGGGTTAGTATAGGTCTCAATTTGAAAGGGCTAGGTTACATGAGCACCTTCCATCGATTATAGAGATGGAGTGGAGATTTTTCATGGTAGATGAAAACGTGAAGGCACTTCGAAAAGCAGGGAAGACACCACCTGAACCAGGAAGGTATGAGGCACTTTTAATAATGTAACTATGATGCTTTATCATCATTGTGACATCTAATTAAGTTTTTCAATGTTTTAAATATAGGCTCCCAGATACTTCCAAAGCCACGATGGCTAGAATATCCAAACATGGGTGACATCATCTTGGCCTGGGTGTTTACTCGAAATTGACCACAAAATTTGTGAGTATATAAAAAAATAATTTGCATCCAAATTATAAATTGTTAACAATTTTAATTTAATATCACAGAAGAAGAAAAAATCATGTTCTAATGCAAAATTGAAGGGGTCATAATTCAAAGAGGTTGCCATGGAGGAAGACCTAAAGCTTACTTTCAAGTACAGCTATCAACCTGTGGTTGAACAAAGGATAAGCTTGGTGTCTTCAACATCTTCCACCATCCAACCTAACACTAAGGAAAATAAAATCAATGAATAACATTTATAAATCATTACTTGTACAATCTGAGCAATTTAGATACAACACATGAGCCTACTGATGGTGGAGTACATGATCTTCACATTGATGTTTAGCTCGGTATTGGAGGTATTTCATCTGTTATAAAAAATTACTCTATGGAATACAATTAAAAATATTTAAATTCAAATGGTGTATTAATTATAACCTTTCTTGCTTCTACACCAGAGCGTGTATAGGATGTGGCTAGAGAAGAAGAGTAACATATGGCCATATCCGAAAGTATTTTTTCTTCCCTCCACTACCGAAGCATGTAAAGAAAACTAGACTATGCCTTTTATTAATAAAACATTTCTAATAATAATAACTATAAATATGAGTTTAATATGTCTTTCTTATTGCAGTTTATGCTTGGCCCCACTTGCAACAACATAGTCATATGATGAGGTCAGTAGCAAGACATATTACAAAGACCACAACAACTGAAGGGGGGAAAGATCAAGACATCACAGATAATTACATATTAAAAAAGAGAAAGAAAGTTGATAAATAATGACCGAACTTGTTTATTTAGACCCTGTTTTTTTGAGTACCACATTTTCACTAAGAGGTTGAATTCCTCATGGCATGTGCACATGTAATTTTAGACTATCTTAATAAAAGTTGTGATTTTTCCATTGCAAAAATTTAGGATGATTTTCTTTCATATTGTGTAACATATTTTTTGTGATTCAAGGAGGGTGTAGAATACCATATATTTGATAAAATCATGGTATACGTCAATTAACTTTGTTACAAACACCAAGATCCTCTAATCATATTTATGTGTTAAAATAAGCCTTTACACAATTTTTTCCCATGATAAGTCAACCATCTACTAATTTTTATACCTATCCCACTCCACCATACACTACCACACTCCTAATTTAGGTGCTAGCTACTCCTGCTTCAATGCCTAATCACAACAATTTGTGATTATGATGACAATTTAAGTACATATGTGTGTAATATCCATGATCGGACGTATGAATTGTCATCCCCAAATTGCCCATCAATTATTATAACCTTAAATGGGCTAGCATTGGTCTATCTCATCATCTCAAAATGACCTAACAAATGAAAATTGACAATTTTTATCATCATCACTTCACACCATCTCCTGAATGACCCTTTCTACAGATTATATGCGTGAATTTATGGAATTCCATCCCCTCTACCTATCCTATGATTGATTGTGATAGAAAGTGAATAAAGTAAAATTGGCGGGTCTTTGTTGACGAGATACCCTACTTATAAATTGTACTTTTCTCACATGTTCTCACAATTAATCATAGGTTAGGTAAAGGGGATGGTCTGCCAGAAATTCATGCATATAATATGTGGAAGGGGTCATCTATGAGATAACGTGAAGTGATGATGACAATCATGGTAAATTTTCATCTTTCGGGTCATTTTGAGATGGTGATGAAAGACCAGTGCTATCCCATTCAAGGTCATAATCATTGATGGGTAGTGTGTGGAGGATAATTCATACATCCCATCATGGAAATTATACTCATGTGTACTTAAGTTGTGACCATTATCACAAATTGTTGTGAATTGAAAAATAATATGTGTTATAATTTTGTTAGAATAATATAGATCAAAAAATGCAGCCAATATATAGATTAGTTATAATAAATATAGTAGAAGATACAACAACCATTCCAACAGTGTCGACTAGTCTATATTGAGGCTAATCTTGATGCTTCATGGGATGGTGTATTGACTCGTCTCATGAATTTTCCCAATAATCATTGAATGTCATCATATTTCTTTGAGGTTCTATTCAAATTCTAGCAATTTATAAGACTTGTAGCCTTCCACTATTTGCACGTCTCTCTAGCTTCAAGTGGTACACTAAGTCTAGGTTAATTAGTATAGGTTTAATGCAGGGAAAATTTTAAGGATGGAAACTTATCTTGAAGTTTAGAAACATTAGCGAATCTTATATTCCCTAATATGCAAACTGTAAAATGTTTCTTCATATATTTGTAAAATTATTCAAATTTATAATGGTTTTATATATAGTCTTTATATAATGTTGGCGATTTTTAAGGTAAAATAATTTTATATTGTAAAATTTAGGTGAATGATTTTTATAATAAATGGAAATTGTCGAATCCTTTTTGTGGAAAAATCATGGAAAATTAGCCCGCTTGTGAATATTAGCCCCTAAAATTTTCCATGGTTTAATGAAGGTAGTTTTTTATCCTCAATCCATATTTAGAAGACCTTGCAAACATCCTGTAATCGGTATGGGCTCCTGTAGGTTATTCATATTCTCTATTTTCTTAGATTGATCGATATATGAAGTCTTATGCTCATAACACGTACACACATACACATATGCCAATATTTATCCAATATTAATCATTAACATTTATGCATGGAAAATAGCTCTCAGATTTTATACTCTTGTTCAGACTTCAGATCTTATATATGTATGTGCAAGGCTGCTTTGTCCTATTCAACTATAGTGATTGTATTTTTTGAACTAGGTATGATCTTTTAACAATGTGTTTTCAAACTTAATTCAAATACCCTTTTTAGAAAGTGAATTTTAGTCTTTAATCATGATCATTATTTGTTTCTGGATTTTTGAAATGGTGCAACAAGTCAGATGCCTAGTTTCAAAAACAATGCTTATGGATTCCATTTGGATGAGACCTAATCTATTTAAGGATAAATGTGCAATTATTAATTTTCCAATGCTATTAAATTTATCATTTTAAGCATCTAAAAACATCATCGACTACACTCTTCCCTAAATATTTTATACAAACCCCTCTTATCTATTCCCCTAAACCCTGTACCTTCAAAATGGTAGAACATGCACAAAGAATCTCCATATTTCCTTTGTTGTCCTCTTCTTGGAAAATACAACATTCAACCATTCTAGCATCTCCACAATGCATTAGTGATCCATGTTTAAAAACAAAATGACATGTGTTAACAAAACCTACAACTGATCTTCAAAACCTTCAGAAAGGAAAAAATTACCACAATATCAAAATGGAAATGTACAATTCTACATATACTTCACAAACAAGGGGTCAATATTGATCAAGAAAAACAATATTTCCTCCTGTCTTCACCAGTAGCATTTGAGCCATCTATTAATTCCAAATATACTCATGCATAGATTCCATACATGCTACTGGTGAATATGGGAGGAAATATTGGTTGTCTTGACCACTATCGACGCTCTATTTGAGAAGTATCTACAAAATTACACTTACGTTTTGATATTGTTTCCTTTTTTAAATTACATTGTTAAATAGTGCACAATGTAAAGAAAAATATAATCCTATTTTTATTAATGAATAATAACAAAAAATATCAAGTTAACATTTATTTTTTGTTACGGTTGTTGATCCACCCCTCTTGTGGAAACCTCGACAACGTCATGAGTACACGAATAGGCCATAAAAAATAAAGAAAAATAAAAAGAAATGATTGTAATAGTTATATCATTAGAAACATCACGTACCATATTATGAAAACATATTTTTTACGATAAATTTTTTTGAGATGAAGTATTTTGTGTCTTTGAGTAATGAATGAATGTTATATGTTAATGAATAATTTCTATATGTCTCTTTATGTACATAATGATTTTTTTATGATTAAATTTATTGAGATGAAATATTTTATGGATTTACAAATGAATGGATAAATGAATGTTTGCTATTTGTTTTTTTTCACGTATATTCATGTATTTCTTTCAACTATTTCCTATTTAGTACATAGATTGGGTACTGGGGAATTGAGAGTGATGTGAGGGGAGGAGGGGTCATGAGAGCTTCCACCTGCAGGTGGTTGACCGTGTTCAATAGATAATAAATTAGGGTTTGGATAATATTGGAGCAAAACACCCTCAATCAAACAGAGCAACAACAAAGTCAATGTTGACTTCGATGTTGCTTTGTCGAGTGGAGGGAGGTTTGCTTCAAGATCAAACTACTCCAACAATTTATTCTTGAAACCAAGAGGAGCTCATTCAGGTATTCATGCACGTAAGTATTTTTAATTATTATTTATTCATGCAATTAAATTTAATATTTGATCAAATTCAATATAAGTTTGTCTCATTGGTCTCATGAATATGCGTAGGACAACTAGTTTCAATTCAGATGTTGAAGTGGAACAACTGTTTGAAGAAAATAGCTCAAAATGGTAGGGGTTTAGGTGAGACAATTATTTTATTTTATTTTATTTTATTTTTGTTGTATGTCTTGTTCGAGTGCGAGTTAAAGTTTTATAATAACTTACAAACTTTTCCATGAAAAAAATTCATATAGTATTTTTCATTATTTGATAATTGTGTTTGTATTTGAGTGAAAGACCATAAACTATCATTTTTCATGCAGGGCAGTAGGAGAAACTCTTACTCTATTAATTGGGCATAAGGCACTGGTATGATTTTTCTTCTATTTTATTAATTATTTATCACATCTAACTTCTCCTCCTTCCTTTGTTTTGCAGGTACTTTCATTCGCATATTTGGATTTGAAAGATTAACTACGGTTGGAGTCATATATGCGAAAAAAATTCATCGAATTACTGCTCAACTTTAGCCCATGAAGCGCTTGGCTACCAGGTGTGTGATTTGGTTTTGCGTTGCATTTGATTTCAAGCAATTTTTATTTTTATTTTTACATTGCAAATATTCCAAGACCATAGATGTTGAGAAAAACTAGGGAAAACATAATTAGGGTTTCTTTTATAATGTTTTTTTCCTTTTATATTAATAATTCTTGTGATATAACGTTATTTCATCATAATCATTATTATTTTGTGTTCATCATTAAGACAATTCCAATAAAGAAGATCACAATGCAAACAAGAACACCAGAAATAGGCTCTATGCCAGGGAAAAACCCCTCCACAGGGGAAAAACCTAAAAACTTTTCTTATTATAGAAATTCAAGGAATACTTCCAAGACCTTTGATCAAGGCAACTCACCAAGTGATAGGCTAACCACCCAAACAACAATGCTTCTCTCTATAACTCAGACTTTTTCTCTTCTCTAGCTCAAAATCTGAATAGAGATAGATTTCTTCCCACACGTGTGAGCTTTCCAAACAAAGAATTGATGCGTAAGCCAAACGAATAGACCTTATTTCTTTCCTCATTATCCTTCACCTCTTTCTCGCTCTAAATTTTCCTCAGACTCCTTGAAGAGTTTGAATTACTTGTGTGACTCAAATGAGGTCTAATACCTCTCCTTTGTTGAGAAATATAGGGAATTATGTGAGTTACATTCTTCAATTTTATTTCTCTTATCTTTACATTTACTTGTGAAATTATATGTTGACCATGATAGTGTTCCTTTCATCAAATAAATTCCAAAAAATATATTTGAAGGAAAACATTAAAGAAATTATATTTCAGAGGCCTGCCCCTTGCTCATTCAATGTTTTCTTTTCTATAAGGGCTATGCATTCAAAGGAAAATTTCTTGTTAACAAAATATTTCGATGTAAAATGATCCATTTTTAGAGACGATGATAAAAGTTGAAACAGATAAAAATTATGTTTGTTACCCAAGTATCAAATGCTTGGAAATATGTGGAACGAGCTATAAGTCGAGCACAACATCCCTTTCAATACATTTGATCGCATTTATTACTTATGGAGAGGTTCCAAAAGATCTATTTATTAATCTTATAATCAATACTATAGAAAAAATTCAGAATGAACTTAAAGATGAAACAAAAGCTTGGAAAGTTGTAAAGCAATATAGAGATTTAGATGACGACCACATATGTCTTAGAATGTTATCATGTGGAATTCCTTTGCATGAATGAATGCTTATTTGATTGATTGGAACCACCCTTGGGGTACCATGAATGAAATGTGAAGCAATGACCTCAAAATAGGTATCTGGAATAAGCACATGCTCCTAGGGGTGATGCAGGGGAAAAGCTATGGATAGCTATAGACATAGATCCTATTAGAGTTTACACAAAACCAGGTCGTTAGTTAGTCCCTTGATGCTGATAGGAAAGAGAGAGGAAAAGAATATAATCCCACCAGTTAGTGAAATATTCCCATGCTAATGGTAAAATACCCTAATAATTAAATATAAGGTTAGTCTATGTGTTGCATTCCTGGTACCTTTATGTGTTGCATTTCACATGGTATTCAAACATTTATGATCATTCGATGTCCAAGACTTGTATCCATTTCACTTGAATGAATCAACTTATCTATGTGAAGTCATTTCTGGCTCTGTTTGATCCCTGTTGACTCAATCATAAAATACAAGCTCCTAGGGACCTCTTGATCAACTCAGAGTTTTATTGAAGTGTTTATTCTCTAATTTCCATTATTGGCATAGTGTTTATTTGTGATTAGTCATAGTTCACATTTACAGTATGGTTCACACTTATTTCTGGCTCTTTCTCTCATGTCCTATAGCTCATGAATAGTATGGTTCACACTTATGATTTGAGGCTCGCACTCTGTAGCTCTATTTCTAAGGTTCACTCTCTAAGGTTTGTGACCATCTCACAATGATCTTGCAGTATATATATACCATGATATTGCATTCTCTGTGGTAGGCTCTTCTAGGAGGTCAAATTATTCCTCTTTATATAGTCTTCCAAGGGCTTGACTAGGCCTCTCTAGGCCAACTTCATATTTGTTAATTGACTTCACATTTGTTGGTTGAGATGTCACTTTTTTCCACCAAGAATAGTTTGAATAAGAGGGCCGAATTGAATTCCTGAAGTCACTGTCAAGGAGGGTTGAAGTCACCACTGTAATAACCAATTAACTACCCAGAAAATGTACTTGATCAACTTCAGAAGTGATCACAAAAGGGAGAGTGAATCTCTCTGCAATTCTCGGCCAGAGTATCAACACAAACATATATATAAGAAATCCAAGTCATTGTATCAATGAACCCTTGAGGAGAACCAAATTGCAACTAATATAACCTTCTTAAGCTTCTTCTCACTTGTAGATATACCCTATAATACAAAACCAAAATATTTACAATTTCAGGCCAAATTTGATGAGCTTGATGGTAGTCGAAATGATGCCAACAACCCCCCTTTAAGCACAATTGAGAAGTATCCTAGTTAATGAGTCTTGGAAATTTTCAACCATATTAGGTACTAATATACAACATAAATAAAATATAATGTTAGGTAAGGAGGAAAAATCTAGTGGGAATAACCCCCCCACTCAAAATAAGAGTGCTTCTATCAAAAAGTTCAACTACTAAGAACCTGTGTCCTTCACTCCTAAGAGCTCCCACAAAGATTTGAATCTTTGTTGCATGAAAATATTGGTGAAGATCTCTATATAATACTCAAAATAATGGAAATACTTCATATCAATTACTCATTTATTCATATTCTCTATGATGTAGTGCATGCGAACCTTAATTTGCTTGGCCTGTTGTCCCTAAACTTGGTCTCTATAAAACTTGAGTGTATTTTGGTTAACGCATTATATCACTATAGGAAGTTGAACTTGTACATAAATATATACCAAAATGTCTTAAAAGCAATGGCTTGAATAAAAATGTTCATTACACCCCTATGGTCTTCCTCTACTAATGAAAGAGCAGTACTTGTATGCTTCTTACTTTACCAACACATGGGATTGAAACCAAGGTAGAGAACATATCTTAATATGGATTTTTAATACGTTCTATCACTATAGCCAAAGCCTTTTGGGTTTGAAAGATTTTTCTTTGAGCAAATTGTTGGGCACAAAATCAAACCTTTCGAACTCCTTTTCCTTGGGTCGAGAGAAAATTTGAAAAGCTTCTAGATCTATCATAAAATCATTGTTAAGGAAAGCCATTCAGAGAAATTTTGGCAACCATTTTTGGAGGATTTAAGAACCCTTGGAACCTTAATTGAATTACCCTCATACACTTGATAAAATTTAAATCTAAAATTTCAAATAATTTTGGGTAGTGTCTTTCTCATCTTTTGGAGGGATTTTATTGTTGATCTGTGGTAAGGGTTTGTCTTCTTTTGCATCACATTACTACATATTTTTCTCAAAGGTAGGCTTCTAGTGGTTGATTGCTTGTGTTCTTGGTAGGATTTGATACTAATTTGATCTCTTCCTAGTTTAGGATTTCATTTTCATAATTATCTAAATTTGATTGTTAAAACGATCTGATCTAAAGTATTTCATTGCATATCCTAAGCACTCAAAATTGTCACTTAGTAATCATAGGGATCATAATAGGTATCTAAGCCTTTGTTTCTTTCCTCTTTGGTAACTGGTCTTTGGTTCACAGTGGTACCTTTGAGGTATGGAGCATCCTTAGAGCTGATTTTTCTGCATTTTTGGCTTGAGAAATAGCAGGTTTGTGTTGGTTATTGTTTTGGCTTTGTTCTTGCTCCTGTATTTTTTGATCTTACGTGATTTTGAGTTGATGCACACTAACAGTGGCCATAATAGGCCTATTTCATCTTGACAACAATATCTTGCATCTTTTGAAGTTAGTTTATCTGCATTTTTGTGGTATCTTGAATAACAGATTGTGATTTTTGTCAAGGCTAACCTTTTTCTCCCTTGTTAGGTTATCTTTGTCCACTTTCTTAAATAATTTCATTTCATGATTGCACTCCATTGCATAGTTGCTTCTCTCTTATGTGGTAAGTTGCAGCCTTTTGGGTTGCACTTTAGTCACCTAAAATCTTTGTTAGCAATCTCATTTGTCTTTTAGTTAATTGTGTCAATATTATTTGAGTTTCACTTGTTCCTAATCTCTATATATCATAAAGTGAAGAACATTCTATTAAACTTGTCTTTGTCATTGTTTCATTAAGAATTATAAACTTGCTTCATTGATTTGATATTGGAATCTTGTAGCGTTATGTTATAAATTGGATATTTTAATAAATATTGGTTATAAGTGCCTTAAGTTGGAGCATATTGTCATTATGTCATCTCTTTGAAGCTACCTAACTTAATCATAATCTCTCATTTGCATCCTAGGATTAACATTTGCATCCTCATTTGGCATTTGACCATTATAAATGGAATTGTGGGCTTACTTTGTAATTGCAAGCTTATTGTACTTTGTAAATCATAATTACTTGCAAGTCATTCTTAAATTGTATATTTCTCATATTTCTAGTTGTGTTGATCTATCTTACTAACTTTCCTTACAACACTACTTATCTGGTAACTTGAAATTTTCATATTTCACAAGTGGTATAATCTATATTGAGCATTGTTCATTAGGCACTGATCCTTATTTGATAATCTTGATATTGCCTCATTGATCTCAACTACTTCATCCTGTTAAGATTCATTGTTCTCATTTAATAATCACACTTGCTAATTTATCTCAATTCAAGTTGCTTAGAGAGGTAGTGATCTTGCCCTTAATCTCCTAGGACCTATTGTTCCAACAGGTTTTCCTTTTCATCATCATGCCAAGATTGTATTATTATTTTTTTTTAAACGCAGACCTTTGTCGAATATTCGATGACAAAGGTCAGTCATTGAATAATCAATGGTTATCAACCAAAATAATCGTCAGATAATCGACACCTGAATTGACAGATAGAAGTGTTGGTAGTTTAACACTTTTGTCGGTCAGAACTCTCAACGGTCGCATATCCGATCCCTCTCTGCCAGCCTACAAATGTCAGCGATAACACTCTTGTCGCACAATTTACCTATACCGTTGATTACTCGACTATTAAACACCACTTTCTCCCATCGGAGAAAATGACTTATGTGCTGAATATCCGACTTCGACCTGGCATGAGACCTATCAGATATCTAACGTTAGATCCATTGGATATCTAATGGTTTTTAGCGTCACAAAACCAACTTATAAATGTTTATTTTTAATGACCGTTTTGGCCTTTTTATGTGTTGGATACTCGACATTTGTATTGTTAAATATCCAGTGGTTACTAAAATGTTGATTATTCAATAGAATTCCCATGACGATTTGATGAGCACCGATGTGTCAAATAGTCGATGCCAATAAATCGCATATCTGACTAATAGTCGTCAGATTTTAACCCCATTTGTACTAATGTACTAGTGATCAACATCGGTGCTCATCAAAGTTATGATTATCGAATCCAAGAAGGACACTTACACTAATTTTATGTATGACAATAGTAACTTGGAGGAAGTGTCTTCCTACAAGTACCTAGGAATTGACGTTCATCACAAGCTCAAATGGAACTATAGCATTGAGAAAAGGATTAATGGGGGATGGAAAGCTTATTTTGGTCTTGAAAATAATTGTAAAACGGCAAACCTCGTAATGTGGGATAGAAAGAAGTTCCTCTTTGAAACTTTAGTCACTCTGGTTATCTTATATGGATGTGAGGTTTGGGGTTGTAGCATCTCTAGAGAGTCCTGGAGAAATATTGAGCAAATCTAGAAGTGTTTAATAATTTATAACCTCAAAATTAAAAGCAACACACCCTATCCTATTCTCCTTATAGAAGTGAGTCTTTCCTCTGTCAAGAGCTTAGCTATGACTAGCTTCTGTTGTACAAGCACAAACTCAATAACATAGGAGACCATAGACTTCCTAAGCTAGCTTTAAATTCCAGCCAAAACCACCTAAGGCTCAAACGAGGTTGGTATAAAGACACCAGGGCCTGGTTAAACCATTGGGAGATCGACGAGAATGTTGCATTGCAAAACATTAATAACATTAAAAATATTGTTACTTCTAAGTTCAAAGCAAAAATGTGGTGTGAGAAGGATTTAGCAGCTAAAAGAAAATTAATATATTATAATGAGGTCACCAACCCCACCCTAGAAGATCAAAAGCATCTCTCTATTTTAACTAGCTCAAAAAAGAAAATTAATATAGTCAAGATTAGAACGAACTCTCATGAGCTCCATAGTGAAACGGGTCGTTGGGCAGTTCCTAAAACTCCATGGATGGAAAGGCTTTGCCATCTCTATGAGAATATGAACATCGAGGATGAAAATCACTTCCTCTTAGAGTGCCCCACATACAACCACATTAGATCTCAATTTCAAAATCTTTGTTGCAATACTGACCTTCCTAGCCTTTTATGTTGTCAAAATTACATTGAGCTTGGGAGGCTTCTCCCCAAGCTTTTTGAGCATTAGAATCAAATCTTAAATCAAACTAAATAATTCGTTTCTTTAGGTCCGATAGACCAAAATTTGGTCTCAGTGGACGTTCATCATCATCATCATCATCTATATATATATATAATTTGCATTAAAAACATATATAATAATAATAAAAAATAAATAAAAATGATATCTAATATAATGCACTGCGTAAATCCCCCATACTTAAATTCAAAAAGAGTCAAGGGATCTCTACTTGAATGGTTCATGAGGCACAATACTTGCTAAGGTTTTGCAAATGGGGTAGCAAGCTAAGTGGGCTTGATTGTGGAAAAAACTCCACAGTTAAGCGCGCTTGAGCCAGAGGAGTTCTGGGATGGGTGACCTCCTGGGAAGTCCTGGTTACCGGGTGCAAGCCCCGGAAGTGATGATTGATGCTATGTGATTCGTTCTCCACATTTCACTAGTTTCAATCCCACTTCTTCACCCTGTGAGCATCACCCGATGCAATGAGTGCTAAGTGAACTATTCAAAAATCATGAGAAATTAGTCAGTTATGACTACCTCTCATGGAAATGGTCATACGTTTGATGACTTACTTAACGCAGTTGAATCCCAAAAATGATATCTAAAAATAATTCTTCCTTGTAATTTTAATTTCTTAAAATTAAAACTTTTCCCTATAATAAAAAATTATAACTTTTAATTAAAATTATAATTTTTCAATATAATTATAACTTTGATTTTATATATTATATTAAATGAAATGTAATATTATAAGTTTTAGTATATACATAATTTATAATTTATAAATTTATTTTATTTTATATATTATATTAAATGAAATGTAATATTAAAAAAAATGATTTTATTGAAACAAACCATCAAACAAAGCCCAAACATATCAAACCAAACCCAACGACCAACACATTCCGGGGAGAAAATTCCGGTACTTTTGGAGCTAATTTTTTAGTGATGTCCAGAAAATTTCATATTATTGTTTCCTCGATATTTTCGAGCATTTTGGTTTGGTTTGTGATTGTAGGGGAGTTTGGGGCAATTAGGGAATCAGATCGTGTGCCATCATTTTTCCATTTCGCCAAAAAAATTTCTAATATTTTTCTACAACCTGATAATGCTAAAATGGGAAACTAAAACTATTTTTTCTCATTGATATACTCAAGTGCATTATGTATCTATTTTAGATCATTTCCGATGTATCTATTATTTTGGACTCTTATATTTCTCATATAATATATTGAAGTTTTTTTCGTTCTGACAAATACTCAAGTGCCTCATGTGTCATTGGATTTTGGTTGATTTTATTGTTAATTGTCCGTATTGCTGGATGAAAAATCATTTTTTTGTTGACAGGATTCATTTGCAGCAAGAAAAACAAGGGGTGAAATAGTAAAAAAATTAATCAATTTAAGTTAAGATCCTTACTAAACGATGGAATTTCAAAATAGGAACATGGTTTTTTTGTGGACAATTCCACTTGCCTTAGGCTAAACAGATTGTTTTTTTGCTTTGAAAATCATGAAAATTTTGGTAATATTTTGATAAATTTTGGCTGGAATTTTTGTAAATCTAGGTTATAATTGTTAAATTTCAAAATTTTAGATGCTTCAGATATTTTTGATAGTGCTGAATCCATTTCTACTTTCAAAAACTTAATTCCAAAAATAATATGCACCCTAGTTAGCTCAAAGGTTAGTTTTTGTTTTATTTTTTGTTTTAATTTTATGGTCTTTTACATTATTTTAAATGTTAAATTATGTTTATATTAACTTTAAAATTTGCTTTTGTTTTATTTTTAGTTTTATATATATAGATATATATATAATAAATGATTTTTTATTTTGTGATTTAGATGCCAAGTAAAAATGGAAAATTTGAATCCTATTGAAATAGAGGAAAAACAACAAAATGAGGAAGATAATTCTTTCTTATGGTTATAAAAAGATATAGATGTAAAACAATGAAGAGGCTCCTAGTCAATTAGAGAGTGCCTTTGATTCCTTTCTGAATTCTTGTTTTTCTTTATAAACTTAGTTTTTCAAGAGGAATAGAAATAGGGATGATGCCAATAGTTGATAGATCAGCTTTTGTAAGGAAATTGTGATGAGTGACCTTTGAGGAGTGACTTCAACTTTATATGAATTTTCTCTACACAGAATAAAAGTCATTTTTCAGATTTTCTCACTATGGTTTTTCTCTAAGTTTTATGGAATTTTGTAACCTTGCTTGAATCTTTATTTAAAATTTTATGATGAGAGTCTTGTGCAATTGTTTTGTTAATATTTTCATTACTTTATAATCTGATGTGAATTGATTCAATTTCAATTTATGCAAGTTTAAAAAAGTGTTTTGCAGTGATCATGATTTGTATCTGATTCATATGCAAAATCTTGGATGGTTTTAAATATAGATTAAATCTATATTTTCATCATTCATATACACACATAAGCTTAGCCAATTTAGATCATTTTATTCCAGCTAGATAGCTGTTTCATTTTTTGTTTGTTTATGGTTTGGTAGCTATTTGTTCATGGTTATTGGACTGCACTTAGATTAGTCGTAGTTAAGCTTCTTTTTGTGTTTAAATTTTAATCGTTCTAAAGACTCAGCTAAGAAACAAACACAACCTCATTTTAAGGAGTGAAATCATTCCTTTACATTAACACCAGTTACATCAGTTTATGGTCATCATTATCATTTTGTATATATGTACAATTATATAGATTAAATAGTAGTTGAATTTTCATTGTATATATGTCATTGTATGCATTTAGGATAATAGTAGGAATCCCTTGTCTTTTTCTTTTACGAAAGGAAGATGCATAAGGCCAATGGAGCCTTAAAACCTGTTGAGAATGACCATTTCAAATAGATGTGGTTGTGTGAAGAGCCTTTGTCTAGGTTGTTTCTCCTTTGTTGACATAGGCGTGTCAATGCCCGCATCAAAAAAATGACGCTAGAAGGAGGGCATACAGAATATTAATTGATTAAATAATTTAACTTGTAGCCTCAATAATTCCATATTTTTAACACTTCTTGTGTCATTTCATATGTGCTTGAAGTTTTGTTTATAAGGCAAGCTAACTAGTGGGAGTTAGTATTGTATTGTTTTATTTGATCCATGGCTCCTAAGCTAACCTCTATATGTGAGGATTTATTTGATTTTCCATTACCTAATATACCTCGTAAGATAGTTAAATACTAGTCTAAATTTAAATTTGATGGTGAGGATTTCTCTTTAATTGCTCTTGTACATCTTCGTTGTTTTATATTTAATTGTAGAAGTTTTGGAGAATTGGCAGTCAGTGTATTGTGCAGGTTATTTCCTTTGATTTTTAGGGAGGAATTTTTAATTCGTTCAAAGCATTGCCATGCAAATATATTAGTTCATGGAGACAGTTTGCTAAAACATTTTATCATGCACATCAAAACTATGACTTTGATTCTTTATGTTTCGAAATTGATAGCTTGTACATGTATGAAAATGAATCATTGCAACATTTTTCCTCTAGGTTTCTGGTACTTTGTTGGAGATTTCATTTATAGGATTTACCACCTAGACACGAGCTGAATTTATGGTTTTTGAAACTTCCACTTTCTAGTAATAAATATAATAATCAAAATAATTCAAAATGTTCCTAGGATCTACAAAATGTTAAGCCTATGGTTAGTCATGATCTTGTTTGTGAATCTTTAGTGCTAGTTGGAAAATCTGATATCCCTTCACAATCACCTTTAACTGGTATTGATCTTCCATTCTCAAAACAATATGAACTTCATTTAGATTGTACATCTCAAGAAGAAAGAATTCCTGAAATCCTTCCTGGTCCTGATTGTAAAGAGGATAGTCCAGCAATAAAGGATCTAGAGTTAACTAATGATTATGTCTTTGATGTGCCTCCCCTAGAAGTTGATCTTGAATCAATCCGTATAATTATGGTAGAATATTTATCTAGCAAGTAGAGTGTGTCTAATAGTTTCATGAAAGAGTGGCCACTTCATGAAAATCAGTTATTATCTAGTACTCATTATTTGTTGTATCTTGATTTATTTTCTAAAACTTTTACACATGATAATGGTCTAGTTAATCTTCTTGTTTCAACTATTGTTTGTACGGATTTAGATTTTAGTCAATTAGAAACATCTGTAGAAGACCAACGTAAGTAATTTCATGAGCCTATTTTGGAAATTGAGGTTGAATATGATTCACCTGGTGTTGAGTCTCTTGGTTATCCTTTTGTATAAGCACATAAATACAATTGTTTTAATGACTTGCAAAGGGGAGAAGTTTGTTATGATAGTTATAGTGATGATGATATGCCTGATGTACAACTCCAAATATGTGTTCTCTTGATGATTGTATATCACCTCAAGTTCTCCTTTCTTTTTCTCGTGGAAAAAGTCATAATTTTCTTTATTAATAGAGAAAATTACATTTTGTAGATGCCGAGCATATGCATATGTTGAGGCCAGGCCTGTCAAAAATAAGAGTTTTTGTAGAGTCTCCACGCAAGGAGCAGAACTGATCAAAAAGTAAAAAAACTTATGGTCTCTTTGGAGAGAGACAAATTCTATGATAAACTAGTGAAAAAAATATGTATAAATATTTACAACATGATCAAAAAGACATAACAAATATATATAAGTCCACTGTTATGCATCTGGATCAATAAATGGCCTATGATAGTGTTGGTATATGGCACCATCCTTTTCCTCTTGTATCAACCAAGTGTCATCATCCCTGAGCGCTTCTTCCTTGGATAGGTGATCGGTAGCTGAGTTGTGTTCCCTGTAAATGTGTTGGCAAGTAAAAGAGTCAAAATATGTGATGAGTCTATGAGCATCATCCAAAATATGCCTTAATGAGTATGCATTGCAATGTGTTTTTTTGTTTAACCAATTGCATACAGTTAATGAGTCACCAAAGAGTTGTAGGTTTGAACACTGTTTGTTCAAAGTGTATTGGATGAGGTGTTTGGCAGCTAAGAGCTCAACATATTTATTAGTACCTCTACCCAGTCCCATTTGAATTTTGAAGGAGTGGGTTTCAGATAAGTGTAATATGGCTCCTCCCCCATAGCCTGACTCCTGTGTCGATCCATCAAAAAAATCCCAAGGTAGAGATGTATTAATAATTTCCGGAGTTATGATTCTATGGAGCTGGTGAGTGCTTTCATCTGGGATAGAATGGTAGTCGACTAGGATTCTAGACAGAATAGTGGGCCAGTATGGTTCCTTTTGCTGAAAAAATATTCGATTCCTGATTATCCATATGGCCCAACAGATGAGAAGAGGTATGTTCCTCTCCTTTCCTGTGGCTTCATTCCACCAGTGGTTCCAAGCATCTTTTATATTGCTGCCAAGCCAACGACATGTTAGGGAGAGCGAAGTGAGAAGGCTATTCCATAGTTCTAGAGTAATGGGGCACTTCAGAAAGAGATGGTTTGTGTCTTCACTGTCATTTTTGCAAAGATAGCACCAATAAGGGCCTGTGAAGGAATGTTTCATCAAGTTAGCACCCGTCGGGATCTTATTTTGCAGGATGGACCACATAAGAAGCCTTGTTCTTGGGGATGCCTTTAACTTCCACATAAGATTCCACCACATCTCGGTGACTTGTGGCTTGTAGGGTTCCATCAATACCTAATATCCGATCTTAGGTGTATATGTACCATGTTTGGCGAAAGCCCAAATAAGTTCGTCATCCCCTTCAATAATTCTGGTGTGGGTCTCGCTTAAAGCCTTTGTGTAGTCCCTCCATTCCTGTTGCCAACACGGAGGTATATTAAGTAAGGGTCCTGTTTTCCAAGCCTGTTGTAACATTGTGGATTGGGCATCATTAGTAATATGGCAAATATGCGTGATGCCTTTTTCAGCGAGATATGATTTCAGCTCCACATACAACCTATGAGCGTTGCCACAACCAACCTAGGGATCTTCCCATATACACACCTGTGCTCCAAACCAAATTCTCCAAGTCAGACCGTCTCTTATTAGGTCCAATGTGTTAATGACAGTGTTCCATATGATGGAGATTTTTACAGAGTTTCTGTGTCCCTGTCTGATCTAGTCGAGAGGGTTGGATGGGGTTATATATTTGGAGACAACAACCCTTGTCCAGAGGCTTTGAGTATTGAGTAATTGCCATCCTAATTTCGCTGCCAAGGCTTCAGAGAAAATGTCCAGTCTCTTGATCCCCCACCCTCCCCATCGCTTAGGCAAGGCAAGGGATTCCCATTTTGCCCATGTGAAAACTCTCCCTGGCTATTTTCCCTTTCATAAAAATCGACAGCAGATGTTTTGAAGTCGAGCCAGGATTCCTCTAGGGATCCAAGCCAGCGACATCTAGTATAAGGGCATTGCTTCTAGGACGACTTTGATTAGAACCAACCTACCTACTCTAGACAGGTGTTTGTGGTACCATATGTTCAACCACTTTTCAACCTTGGTAATGAGCCATGTCTAGTCTGCTATTTTATACCCATGTGGTTTTAACCGATAGCCAAGGTATCTCAATCCTTCTTCAAGAGGCAAGACATTAAAAGCAAATCTCTGGAGAGCATAATGTAATTCATATTGGGAGCACCCTGTGACAGTGAGTATATTTAGCCTCATTCAGCACCATACCCGTGGCCTTTTCGAAAATACCAAATGCATTGTGAAGAGATGAGAGATCACCTATACCTCCGTTAAGAAAGACTAGGACATCATCAACAAAGAGAAAATGGGTCAATATGCAGGTTTCAGTAATTTTAATGCCCGAGATTCGCCCTTGCGTGTGTTCCTCTCCAATGATTCTACTGAGACCCTCCATTATGAGAAGAAATAAAAGAGGGGATAGAGGGAATCCTTGCCTTAACCCTCGTTCCGCATGGAAAAAAGGAGATGTCGAGCCATTGATGAGCACACTAAAGGAAACATTAGTAATACAACACATGATCCACTTAATGAAGGTATAAGGGAAGCCCAAGTGGGTTAATAAGATATGGATATACAGCCAATTGACTTTATCAAAAGCTTTGGATAGGTCTATTTTCAAGGTCATACCTTTTAATTTTTTGATCTGAACAGAGTGAAGGAGTTCCTGGGTAGTGCCAATCACCTCGTGTATCTGTCTGTTCTGAAGGAAGGCAAACTGTTTAGAGGAGATGTGCAGGGACATGACAAGCCTAAGGTGATTGGCAATGATTTTGGCAATAATCTTATAGATACAGTTACATAAGCATATAGGCTTGAAATCATCATAGGTGGATGGTTTATCGACTTTAGGAATGAGAGCAATGAAGGTAGAGTTGAAGCCCTCCCACATCCTTCCTCTTCTTCGACAATATTCTATGAGTCTTAGAAGGTCCTCCCCTAGAATGTCAAAGAAAGCAGTGTAAAATTCCATTTTCCATCCATCCAGTCCCAGGGTCTTATCCTTTTTGAGCCATTTGAGAGTTGCTTCGAGCTCATCCAGGGTGACTTCCCTAATAAGATCATACTCTGCTTCCTGATCGACAAATCTGGGGAAGGACTCAGCGGTATGCATCACTTTAGCCAGGGTAGTTGTAGGGGGATTCTTGTAGATGTCTTTAAAGTGATTGGTAGCTAGAGCTGCCAAGTCTCAGAAGGAATGTATTGATTGTCCCTTATTGTTTTTAAGCTCCCAAATAGTATTAATCACCTTCCTCCCGTTTGCATGTTTGTGGTAAAATTTGGTGTTATAATCCCCTTCCTTGAGCCATATGGCCCAACTCCGTAGTCTCCAACTCTCTTCTCTATCCTTTAGGATTCATGTTCTTTTCTGTACTAGAGAGTCGATTTTATCCTTTTACTCCTGGGAGACTATGATTCCGCCTAATCCCTCCTCGAAAATAAGAATTTCCTCTTCTGTTGCTCTGAGAAAATGCTCCTCCTGCTCCCTTTTCCTGTGTGCCCATGCTTTTGAAAGGGATTTCAACTCCTTCATATTGTGGGCAAAACCCTCCGCTATATTCCCCTCAGAGTCAGGTGTGTGAGCCTTCCAAAAATCTGCCACCATCCTCATATAATCGACATCACTTAACCAAGTAGAATTAAATTTAAATGAAGCCTTTGGCTTATGTATAGCATCCTGCATCTCTAGGTAGATGGGTCTGTGATCAGAGAGGCCACCCGAGCCCACCCATTGTCTGATACGGGTACCTCTACTTGCCAGAGCTTCTTTAATAAGAAATTTGTCGAGCCTCCTGGACAGACTGGCCTTGCTTGTTCTGTTATTTCTCCATGTGGGTTGGACTTTGGCTGAGGGTATATCTATAAGATTATGATCCTCTAGAAGGTTCTCAAAGAAATCTGACAGGGTGTCCACCTGAGCTTGTTGCCCCCATGACTCTGCATACCCGATAGAGAAGTTCAGATCCCCACCTAGAATAATGTTGTCTTGTTGAAGAAAGGATGAGCTGAGAAATTTCCTCCAGTAATCAGCCCGATCTCGGTAGGGGCCATAAACATTGATGATTCTAAAACTGTCTTCTAGGGAGGGTGAAAAAATGTCTGCCCCCAGAAAGCCAGGTCCCCCCCAAATACCATGCAATTTGATAGTACGGTTGCAGATACCCAGGGCTATCCCTCCAGATTGACCTGTGGCATCTAGCGAATAGAAGGACAAACCCAGGAGCCAATATTCGAGAAGGGGAGTGATGGAGCAATCAGGGCCTAGGGTTTCTTGAAAAAAAATGATATCTACAACTTCCATAGAAATGAGGCATCACAAGACTAGTTTTTTCCTAGGACTAGCCATCCTGTGGCAATTAAAAGAGAGCACCTTCATGGAGGGGGAAGGTTTAGGGTTTTTTCTGCTCTAAGAACCCAGTTAATAGTTTTTTGCTTACCCGAGGCGATCTCCTCCCTTTCCAGATGCTTTGCTTTGGATACTGAGGAGGGGCGGCCCCGTGATGGTTTAGGTAAGGAGGGAGAGGAGTCTATACCGAAGCCTACAACATCGCTACCCTGAGATCGAAGGGGATATCGGGGCTCAGTACTGAAGGGAGGATCAGAAGTCAGGAGAGAAGGGGCCTCGGGAAGGGATGGTTGAGAGGAGGTATATACGGGCGGGGGAGGCATAATGGAGCAAAGTTGATTCATGGAAGTCTGCCAGGAGGGCCTGGAGGGAGGGTGGGGGGCCTGAGATGATATAGGAGAACAATGAGGTAACTCCGGGGGGTCGGAAGATCTACCATGTAAAATTGATGAAAGAGATGAGGAAGAACAATGCAATTCATATGCAAACAAAGCATGGGAGAGAGGAGGATTTATCATACCTGTGGAAATTGCATCCCCTATAGCTGCCCATGCTCTCGTCAGAGGTGGAGAGGGTGGCCGAAGTGGGGCTTTCCCACACTTCTTCTTTGAATCTTTCTCAAGCACTTTATCCTCCTCATTAAGGGTTTGTTGAGGCTGTTCTTCTACTACCTTGGTGGTCTGAGTCGTATCCAGAGGGATTGCATTTCTAGAGTCTTTTTCATGTATCCATTGTCCCCCTTTTCTGGTCAGTGGGCAATCCTTGAATACGTGACTGACCTTATGGTGTCGTCGACACTTGTAAGGCACTCCTTCATAATCCAACAACTGTTTCCGCGTGAAATTCCTCCATTGAATGGTGATGTGCTCCTGCAGACCCCATCTTGTGTCCATATATACCAATACTCTAGCATAAGCCATCTTACCCATGGTAAGGTAGGATTTTTCATACTCCATGTAAGTTCCGAGAGATTTGTCGATGCGCCTAAAGATATCCTCTGACCAGAAGTGTAGCGGGAGCCACGACAATCTAATCCAGATTGGGCCAACCCTATCTGTTCTGTTTCTGGGTTAAAGAGTGGCGTCCATCTCTTCAAAAGGACAGGCGCATGTTCGAAGTGCTAATATGAGGATAAGACCCAATTCGAGTGGTCAGGCCTGGCAAACCTAAAAGCAAACCAGCCTCTTAGGAAGGTTTGTACTATGAGTAGGTCAGCGAAATGTTGCCCTTAGACCTCAGAGGCCCATAGTTTTAATCGGGCCGCAAAGTATTTCCATCTGCGAATCCTTCCGACCAAAACCCTATCAGTGATATCCATAGTCTCTTCAAGCTGAATGTCTTCCTTGAGCTGAAGGATAATTTCTTCCGCTTTGGATCTGAAGCACATAGATTTCTTGCAGGGCCTCTCTTTCGCAGATGAGTCCTTCTTTGGGACAAAGTTATCCCCTATGACAGGAGGGTCCTTAGGTGGAGGGGAAGGTACAGAAGGTAGGGCATCAGATAAGGGAGGGATGGAGAAAATTCTGGAGGGGGGGACAAGAAGGTGCAGCGAGTTCAGGGGCAGAGAGGTTGCAAAACTCGATGAGCTGGGAAGAGTAGAGGAGTGCCCGGAGGATGTAGGCAGAGAGGTAAGTCCAGCACTAGGATCTGTAGGGTTAGGGTTAAGACAGCTGGATGTGAACCCTAACAAGGAAAGTGATGGTGGGGGAGTGGAAAGAGACGGCCAAATCGGGGGGTCATCCGGCAGGATCATCGGATGGTTCAAAGGCCTCGAGAATAGAGGTAAGTCAGCTATAGCTTCATTCAGATCATAGTCAAATGGAGACGGATCTTCCTTAAATGAATGTAGGGTCGTCCAAATAGATCCCTCTATTGAGATTTGCAACAAGAAATGCTAAAAATAGAAAATTCTAAAAATAGCACTACTATAAATAGTTGGGCTATAAATAGTAGTTCAGCCATTGGAGGTCTTAGCAACAATGGGTGAAAAGTCTAGCACTCCTAGGTATTCCAAAGAGCTAGCATAGCTACCAGGACTTGGTTAATGGAAGAGAGAAACTGTCAGATTCAGAACGACTTTGGTTGGATTTGATGCAGGAGGAGATAAGGTGGAGCACTAGGGATGGATCTTCATCAAAACAAGATGATGAAGAAAATCTAGCTTTAGCGAGTAAAGCTAAGAAAGGGAAAGGGAAGGCGTCCCAATCCAAATCTTCTCATGGTGGGAAGAAGGTTGACAAGTCGAAGGTGTGATGCTTTGACTGTCATGAAGTGGGCCATTATGCTATGCATTATCCACAAAATAAGTCCAAGAAGGTTTCCTCTAAGGGATCTGATGGTGATGCACTAGCTTCACAATTTGTGTTGGATTTCTTGCTTATCGCATGCATGGTTTCATACATGGTGGGATGTGTTTGGTACTTGGACAGTGGAGCTTATTTCCACATGTCAGGTGACAAGAATATTTTCAGTACATTGGAGGAGAAGGATCTCTAGATGCAGATCGAGATGGGTGATGATGGAAAATATTGTGTCTTAGGTGAAGGTACAATTGTGTTTCAGAGGGAGCATGGTGCTCCTCTCACCCTATCTATTGTTAAATATGTACCAGGTTTGAAAAAGAATCTTGTGTCTGTTGCTATGCTAGAAGATAAAGGCTATGATGTAGTCTTTAGTAAAGGAAAAGTGTTCCTAAGGCATATCAACACCAGACAGACCAAGCGAATAGGGATTCGAGTAAAGAATCTCTACAAGCTGGAGGTAGATGACTATGTTGCACTGAGTTCCAAAGCAGAGGTGGTGCAAAGCCAAGATGTTGGCGAGCTGTGGCATAGAAGACTGGGCCACTTGCATCACGGGGCCTTGAAGATCATGCAGCAAATTCTACTAGCTTACCTGAGGGAAAACTAGAGCAAACAGACACATGCAAAGGATGCACCCTAGGTAAGTATGCAAAAGCTTCCTTTCAAGATCATGATAGTAGAGCTAGAGCAGTCCTGGAGTGAGTTCACTCAGATGTATGTGGACCATTCTCTACAGCCTCCACTACTAAACAAAGGTACTATGTTATTTCCATTGATGATTTTTCTTGTAGATGCTGGATCTACTTTATGCAAAAGAAGGATCAAACCTTCTTGAGGTTTTTTGAGTTTAAAGCCTCGACAGAGAAAGAATTTGGGAACAAAGTAAAAGCCTTGCATAGTGACAATGGTGGAGAGTATGTTTCCCAGCAGTTTAAAGACTTTTGTGCTGCAGAAGGAATTAAACGGGAACTGACGGCACCTCATAACCCACAACAGAATGGGGTGGCCAAAAGGAAGAACAGATCTATTGTGGGAGCAACTCAAGCGATGTTGCATGACCAAAGCCTACCACTTCATCTGTGGGCTGAGGCATGCAATACAACAGTGTACCTTCAAAACAGAAGTCCTCATTGTATTTTGGGGATGAAGACACCTATGGAGGATTTTTCGGGGAAGCGACCAGATGTGAGTCACTTCCGTATCTTTGGATCACTAGTTTTCTGTCATGTGACCAAAGATGCTCGAAAGAAGCTAGACCCAACAGCTGAGTTGGGGATACTTGTGGGGTACACAGATACACCCCACAACTATCGTGTGTTTCTGCCTACCAGTCAGAGGACCATAGTGCACAGGGATCTGAAGTTCGATGAGCAGAGAGCCATGCGAGTGTCACTTGAGAGGGAGCTCAAGTTGCATGGTGATGAGGAACTTTTAGTTCCAAAGGAGGAGGAGCCTCCTGATGATGTGGATTAGCCACATGCAGAGGATCCAGTAGTGGAGACCACCACTGCTGGAGAGTCTTCCAGAGATGGGCAGAAACGCTTGTGGGAAGATGACAGATTGATGCAAGATGCGAGAGAGAATGTGGGGTAGCCATCCTCTCAGTGCAGACAGAGGAGATCTCCCGAGAGATACATTGGCTACATGGCCCTGGTTGGGGAGTGTGTAGTGTCCGAACCTTGTTCTTTTCAGGAGGCAGTGCAACAACTAGTCTGGGTTGATGCAATGGTAGAGGAGTATGATTATATCATGCAAAACAGTGTGTGGGATGTTGTCCCTAGACTTGCGGACAAATCAGTGGTTAGTTCTCGATGGCTTTACAAGGTAAAGCAGGCAGCTGATGGTAGTGTTGAGAAACACAAGGCAAGGTTTGTTGCCTGAGGTTTCTCATAGGTTGAGGGGATCGACTACGATGATACCTTTGATCCCGTAGCAAGGTACTTGTTTAGTCAATTTAGTGTGTCCTAAATTGCTACATAAATTATCAATCCGGGAGTCGTAAACTGATGAAGTGCGGTGCACTGTATGTGCAAGACAACCTCTTTCTTACTTTATTGTTTTCAGTTTTTATCTTGTTTTTGGGGTTTTGTTCTTGTTGGTATCCTAAAGTGTTTAATGTAAATGGAAATCCTAGTCTAAGGTTTTAAGAATACTTTTAAAGGTCAAGTATGGATGTAGAATTGAAGACAAGGTTTATGCCTCTTATGGTGATTTCCAAACTTAGCACTTCAAAGATCTTAAAACTTGCTATCTATGAAATCAGAACTTGAACAAAAGTGTAAACATGCAGCTACATAAATCAAGCAAAAGATGAAGTACTGAAAATGAGGTTATTGTCTCTGCTGTCCATCTAATTACAGAATTAAAATCTAATAAACTACTGCACTCAAAACCAAAAAGTAAAGAAGCTGGAAACTAGTCACTGATTTCACCCATAATCACAATATTTCGTCAATTAAGTTCTAAAATGGGGTTAAGATAAAGACATCGGAAATATCATCATATGGCATGAAAGAATGACATTTAAACTATCTACTTATAGACTAATGAAAGCAAAATCAATTACTTCACCTACAATCACAATAGCTCGCAAATTAACTTCTAAAACGGGGTTAAGCTAAAGGCACCGGAGATGTCATCATGTAGCATAAAGAATTGATGTCTAAACTATCTACTTGCAAGCTAATGAAAGCAAAATCAGATTACTTCACCTATAATCACAAAATCTCGCCAATTAACTTCTAAAACAAGGTTAAGCTAAAGGCACCGGAGATATCATCATATAGCATGAAGAACTGATATCTAAGCTAGCTAAAAGCAGTAAAAAATCTCACTAAAATCAAAGCATAACAACTGGAATTAAAAGCTAAAGTTCAGCAGAGGAAGCAAGTCTCATATCACCTCTTGATGCAAAAACTACATTAAAAAGCTCAAGCATAACCTATCCTGAAATGCACTGATCAGTCTTAGTGGAAAATATAACAATGATGCAAAAACATGTATAGGAGTAAAACGATTAATACCATAAACAAATCATGAGAAATGTATAGTTCAAATAAGGGAAAACATGCATGAAAACTATACAAAATGAAAGGAAAAACCTCAGCCAGCAGGGGCCCTCTGCACAGCCTTGGATTAACACGCTGTCACTTCAAACCACGCTTTAAACAATCATATGAAAAAAATAGAGTTTTTGTATTATGGAACAAAGGATATGTCTATCGGTTACAACAGCAAAATAACGCTAAAACAACAGTATCAAGAATAACTACTTGTGTTGCAAACATTTATACTTATAGAGGAAATAGATAGCTGTCTTTTGGAGAAAATTCTTCAGCAATGGACATGTGAACAGGTCAGAATCTGGAAGTTCAGCCTCTTGGTTGCCATAAACATTAAATCTACGCAAAGTGGATGTTAGATTCCATCATAGAGACGGCCTGCAGATGGCAAAATGGATCCATGAATTCAGGAACAGTTTCAGATTTTTTTCACATGCTGGAACAGAGTCCTAGTTGACGTAGGACTCTCTGTTGACCATCCTTTGACCGATGCCTTTCTTCACAAATTCGGCTAAGTAGATAGGACCTTCTCCATGTGTGGATCATTTCTAAGCTGCCCATGTGTCTTGTTTCTCCTGCTGACACCTGTAACCTATAGAACAATGAAAACGATTGCGGAATTGCGAGTTAGCTGCGGAAAGTGGCTACATTCTGTAGCTGATGAACAAAATCTAAATCAAATAGCACACACAAGGATATAGTTTGAAAATCTCTCAAATGCACCCTTGAAATCAATATGTAACAACTTTTGATAGCTTATGAGGCACTGATATGGAAAATAGAAGGGAAAAGGTTTAGGAAAATATGTAGAAGACAGGTAGTTCTGGGGCTCAACATACCCCCATTGTGAAGATGTTGCATGTCCTCATGCAACCAAAACTGTGACTATCCTTCCTTCAATTCATCTGCTCTAAGACTTCTGCTAATACATCTAACCTTTTCTTCTTCTTCCTTGGTGTCACTGTCATCCTGGGCTTCATGATAAGGCACTTGTATTTGAGGTTGATAAGGGCTCTTTTTAACCTCCTATTCTTCTTCTTCAATTTCCTATTTTTCTTGTGCCACAATCCTAAATGCAACATGGTATTGTCATGAATAATTTTATCCAATTTGTTTTGCTCTTTCAATGTCTCATTTTCCCTTTTGATATGTCTGTTCAGGACTTCTAGTTCATAAACTTCTTGTTTTAATGATTGGATCAAAGTTTCTTGAGCTGTACCAGGCTGATTAGATGAAGTTCCCTGTTCTGTTGCAGTCTTTTCCAATGATTCAATAAAATCATACATCTGTTGCTGAGTTTGATCAATTTCTGGTGTGGTCTTCCTTGGATTGATTTCAAAATCTGGTTGAGGAGAAGGAGAATGCTGTGGACTATAGTCAAGAGGAGTGATTTTTGGTGACTGATCTGGAGTTTTACCTCCCAGGTCTATTAAGTGAGCTCCTTTGATTTGTGTTTTCTTCAATTTGCCCTTCAGTCTAGAGCTCCTTCTTAAACCCTGTGAGCTTGTATCTCCCTTTTCTATACTATGTTTCTCCTTTCCTTTTTCTTTTGCCTTAGCTAACTGTTCCTTAAGATGAATTAGTCTCTCAGAAAGTACCCGTTCTTCTTCTGAAGAAGGTTTTGGGGTCTGATAAATATCTTCAACATTTCTTTTCCCTTTCTGTTTTACTTGTTTTCTAACCTCAGTCAATGTTTCAAACAACATTTCTTCTTTACTAGTTTCCTTGGTTATACTAGTAGGAGTATCTTGGATGTCTACATTTGTTCTTCTTATCCTAATTTTTCTTGTTGAGCTTCCCTCAGGCATTTCAGGTGGGTCCTGGAAGAAATTCCTAATTAGGAATTGTTCCCATGTATCCTTCCTCTCTTTCAATTGATTTTCAACCAGAATTTTAATAAGGCCATGATGATAAAGATGAGGCTCCACATCATCTAGCTTCTTTTGCACGGTGGTAGATATCTTTCTCAAGCTACTTAACAATAAATAAGGAAGATTGATGGCTTGACTCTCCAGGAAATTCATTAATAATCTTATATGGTACATGTACATAGACCCATACCTTCCTTCACACGTAATGAATTTCTGAATTATCAACAACAGACTAGTCCATTTTTCCTTTTGGGGCTAAAACAAGAATTCCTCATTTAAAAACGGATATGTCCATACCTGGGTTATGCAGAATGACCCTCTAGACCTTTTCATCAAAGTCCTTATTCTTAAACCATCGTTCTCCTTCTTGTGGAAGCTCTGTTGCTGCTGCAATGGATGACTCTGTTACCGCGAATTTGATATCTCCAATTTCGACTTCCATGCTGTTGAAGGATCTTGCAAACATCTTTGTGACTTCCTTATTATGACCCTTGAACTTCTGAATAAACTGCAACCATCTTGCTTTCCTTAACATGCTCTTTAGTTGTGGATAACCCTCCATAAATTTAGCTCCATCAGGCTCTGTTCTTACCAGAAGACCCATTCCTCCTTCTTACTTCGAAGATACCTCTGTAGATGATGGTTTCACGGGAGCAGAATGGTTATATGAGCGGAAAATGGAAGAAGGCTGTGGAGAAAACCAGTGGTTACAAAGCAGGAAGAATACAGAGCATGCAATGAGAGTGGGTTCACAGAGCAGAGGTCTGTATAAACAAACCCTGAACTAAAAATTGTAAAACTCAGCGTGAAACTGTGGAGACAGAGTGAAACTGGTGAAATTGAACAGAGTTTGAAATAAAAGGTTGCGGAGTGGACGTTGGTGAACGCATAAAATGACTGCGGAGTGGAGTGTCAGAGGAACAGAGCCGTGGTCAATTGTCTCACGTCTTCATTATTAGTCATTTCAATAGGTGTAATGTAGAAGTACGATTGAGTATGAGTTAAACTTGGAAGAGGATTATGAGACCATTAGAATTTGATGCGGAGGGCATGGTGGAGTTAAGGCAGCTATCAAATCAAATCATTACACATTATGGACCTTGTGATTTATGAACTATACGAATTATGTGTTTGATATGCTATTTGAAAATGATTTTGCTCATACATTGGAATCATACCTCTTTCGTTGGTTAACTTTTTGATTGGTTGCCTCTGTAGGTGCTTTAAGGTGCTAACATCTTCAAAATATTTTCCTCTTCCATACCTGCATCTTGCTTTTATCATTATTTGGTTAATCACCTGACTGTCACTGCAAAGTAACAGAGGATTAGCTGCGGAATCAACAACCAGCTGCGGAATCAATATTCAGCTACGGAATCAGAATTCAGCTGCATAAACTGACATAGTGAATAACATATGACTTGGTGAAATGAATGGAAATGGATGGAAATGAGAAATGACTGTATGAATGATACATGGAAAGCTGAACATGAAGATAAACTGAAGGAAATTTTATTGGTGGAATGTGGTGGTGAGATGGAATGAAATGAAATGAACAACTATGAGTGAAATGAAAGAGTTTTTTTGGAAAATATAGGGCGTCAGAAGCTTCTAATTTTCGCCCTGTATTTTTTGTATAAGACTGCCAATCAGTGATTGGTTTTCAGGCTTATACAATTTTTTTTTTAGATGATGATGAAAATAACAAAGACTAGGCTGGTGGAGAAGAATGATTCTTCTTCACCAGCCTCATTGCAGAATTATCTTGAAATATTTTGATAAACTCCTCCTTTGAGAGTGGTTTATGATAGATCTTTAGTCTGTGACCATTCACAATGAGAGGAGTTTGATGCTCATCAATTGTTTTGATTCTTGCTACTCCATTGCTGAATTTTTTTTTAATATCATATGGCCCAAGCCAATGAGTCTGAAATTTACCTTGAAAATCTTTGAACTTGGAATCAAATAGCAATGCCCAATCTCCTTCTTGAAACTTTTTGTCCTTGATGTATTTGTCATGCCACTTAGCTCTTTGATGTTGAACTAGATCAGTTCTTTGAATTGCTTCTTGTCTAATCTCATCTAGTTCATTCAACTGCTCCAGTCTATGCTTTTGGGCTTTTGATAGATCCATTCCCAATTGAACTGCCATCTTGAAGGTCTTAACTTGGAACTCAATGGGGAGCAGAACTTCCTTCCCATAAACAAGTTCATAGGGAGTGTGTCCTGTTGTGTTCCTCCATGTAGTTCTGTAGGCCCATAAAGCTTCATGAAGCCTTTCTGCCCAATCTCTTTTGTGTAAATGAGCAGTCTTGGTAATGATGCCTTCAATTACTTTGTTTGTGGACTCCACTTGACCATTTGCTTGTGGATGGTAAGCAGTGGATTTTCTATGCTTGACCTTGTACTCTTCCATCAGCTTCTCCATAAGTTTGGATGTGAATTGACTTCCCTGATCTGTCACAATTTCTCTTGGAACACTAAGGTGAGTAAAAATATCCTCATAAAGAAAATTAACAACTGAATTTTCAGTAGCAGAAAATAATGCTTTGGCTTCTACCCATTTAGTGACATAATCAGTACATACCAATATATATTTTTTCTGTCTGGATGGAGGATTAATAGGTCCAATAAAGTCTAAAGCCCATTTTTCAAAGGATTCGATGAGTACCTAAGGTTGTAATGGAATCTCATTTGAGGGGGTAGGTTTCCCTACCCTTTGGCAGCTGTCACCCCTTTTGACATATTGTTTTTCATCTTTGAAGAGGGACGACCAGTAATATCCTAAAGAAAGGATTTTATAGGTTGTCCTCTTGTCAGCAAAGTGTCCACCGCACGGTTCATCATGACATGCTTTGAGAATATCAGGCATTTCATCTTCCCCAACACACCTTCTGATCACAAAGTCTAGCCCTGTTTTAAACAATTTGTTAGAAATCCATGAATATCTTGAACTCTCCTGAATAATCTTTCTTCTTTCACTAGTAAATAAATGTGGAGGTAGTTTCCCTATAACCAAATAGTTAGCCATATCTGCAAACCAAGGAGTTTTAGTAGTTACTACAAATAAGTATTCATCAAGAAACTTATCCTCTACAGGAGAATCTTCTTTGGTATTCTGAATCCTAGACAAGAAATCAACAACTATGTTTTGTTTCCCTGTCTATCTAACACAGTAATATTAAATTCCTATAAAAGTAGGAGCCATATTGTAACTCTGCCATTAGTAACAGGTTTGTTCATTAGATATCTAATTGCAGAATGATCAATATGAATAAAAGTGTCATAGCTTGTTATATAATGTCTGAACTTATTAATTGCATGAACAACAGCTAAGAACTCTTTTTCAGCCATAGTATAATTCAACTCAGTGGGAGTCAAATTTTTACTGGTATAGTAAATGGCATAAGGAACCAAGTATTTTTGTCCGAATACAACTCCTAGAGCTGTATCTAAAGCATCTATAGAAATATGGAAAGGAAGTTTCCAATTTGGTCCTCTTAAGATAGGTGCTTCAGATATTCTTGTTTTCAAAGCTTCAAATGCTGATTGGCAATCAGGACTCCATTTGAATTCATAGTCTTTTGTAAGCAGTTTGAAGAGTGGAAATGTTATTTTGGTAAAGTTTTCTATAAATCTTCTATAATATCCAATAAATCCTAGAAAACTTCTAACATATTTTTGACAATTTGGAATAGGTAACTTGGAGATGACTTCAACTTTTGATTTATCAACTTTAATCCCATCCCCTAAAATATGATGTCCCAAAACAATTCGTTCAGTAAACATCATAAAGCATTTTTCATGGCTTAATGAAAGGTTTATTTCTTTACATCTTATAAGGACTTTTTCCAAATTTTCTAAGGCTTCTTCAAATGTATTACCATAGACTGTAAAATCATCCATATATACCTCTACACAATCATGGATTAGATCAGAAAAAATTCCTAGTACTGCTCTTTGGAATGTTGCTGGTGCATTGCATAATCCAAAAGGAAGCACTTGGTAGGCAAAAGTTCCCCATGGACAAGTAAATGTGGTTTTATCCTGATCTTCAGGTGCTACCTAAATTTGATTATAACCACTAAAACCATCCAGAAATGAAAAGTACTTTTTGCCTGCTAATGTATCTAATACTTGATCGATAAATGGAAAAGGAAAGTGATCCTTCAAGGTTGCTTTATTCAATTCCCTGTAATCAATGCACACCCTCCATTTACCATTCTTTTTGGGTACTATCACCAAGGGAGAAACCCATCGGCTATCTGAAATTGGGTAAATGAAGTTCACATTGAGTAGTTTTTGGAGCTCTTCTTTCACAATCTCCCTAAGATTTGGATTCATCCTTCTCTGAGGTTGTCTGATTGGTCTACTGTTTTCCTCAATATAGATATGATGGATGCAAGTCTTAGGGTCAATACCTTTCATATTAGTATACTCCCATGCAAATGCAGCAGAATGCTTTTGCAAGATTTTGGTTAGCTCTTCCTGTTGTAACTTTTCCAAATTTTTGTTGATATTCAATGTTTTACCTGGAAAAATTTCAACTGCAGAACTGCCAAACTCTTCCATAGAGTAGAGATAAATTTGCCTTGATGACAAATATTCAATATCAAAATCTAACTGAAATTGTGTGTGATCATATTCTGAAGATGTTTCAAAATTTTCTAATGTATTCAAGATTTGACTATCTTCACTAACTTTAGAGAGAGTAAAGACAGGTTGTATAGTATCTTCATCATCGACCCATTCATTGTCTCCTACTTTTGTAATTGCTTTTGCTGGAGGATACAAAGTGAATTTCTTTGTTGAACTACCATCGGAAATGTACATGTCCCCAGATCTACAACTAATAAAAGCATCAGCTGTGGCTAGCCAAGGTCTTCCTAAGATGAGTGGGTGCCCTCCTAGATTACTCTTGGGAGTCAAAATCATGAAATCTACTGGATATTCCCAAGAATCTAAGGAGACCGAAATATCTTCTAGTACACCATCTGGTTTGATTACTGATCTATCTACAAGTTGCAGTAAGGTAGGTGTGAAAAGAAGATTAGGAAGTTTAAGCTGTTCCACAGTTTGTCTACTCATAATGTTTATAGCAGCCCCTAAGTCAATCAATGTATTTGGAATTTCTATCCCATTTATGTGTGTCTTGAAAATTGGACTACCTGGATCCACATATTTCTGCATGGTAATCTTTCCCATCATGATATTTGCTATTTTTCCTACCAGGTGGATTCTTTTTGTGTCTCTTGGTTTCCTACTTGGTATTTTGATACTCAACTCCTTTATTGTTTTTGCTAGAATAGGAATCTCTCTAATGGCTTGTAGCAAGGGAATCTTGATACAGACATTCTTTAATTCATCTAGGAAATCATTATCAGGCAACAAGATTTGTTTTTCCACCCCCTTGTTAATTTGTAATCTTTCAGGGAAAGGAGGTGTAGATGTAGATATAGGTTGCACAACTATAGGAGTTGTGGGGGTTGACTCTTTTTGCTTTTTTTTTTGAATGGTTGGGTTTTGAAGGGATGCTTCTTCAAAACTTTTATTGACTTTCAGAGAATCCTCCTCAGAAATATCTTGCTCTTGAACATCTATAGAAGGTTTTTCCCTTTCTAAAATCCTACCAGATCTAAGTTGAACATCATTAAGATCTAGAGGAACAATCATGTAGGTAGTAAATTGTTGTCCTTCTACCATGTAAGCATTCTGAGGGTTTTGTTGTTGGGATTTGGTAATCTCTAGGTTGGTAGTTGATTTGGCTTCTATTGAAATGGATGCAAGAGTTGAGGATTTTGATTTTGTTGAGGAGGTTGTTGTTGTGGAAATGGCAATGAAAGTTGTGGGCTTTGATTTGGAAGTTGTGGATTTTGTTGTTGATTTTGTGGGAGAGGATAGCCCTGATAAGATGGAGGATATTGATAATATTGAGCAAATCTCCCATAAGGATTTGGTACCCCTTGTGCCCATGATTGAGATTGATACTGATTTTTAGGTTGGGTCCAAGGTTGTTGCCAAGAATTCCAATTTGGTGGGGGCTGAAAATTCATAGGATTGTTAAATCCTTGATTTTGTTGCCCTTGCCAAGGTCTTCTTGAAACAAAACAAAGAGATTCTACTGAATTTGGATCTTCTTGAAAGACAGCTTTGAGTCCTAGGATTGAAGGACAATTCTTGGTCTCATGACTTTCTGAGCAAATCATACATGTTTCTACAAATTTTTCATCCAAGGGACATTCCCTTAGAGCATGTTTCTTTCTACATTTTGGGAAAAAAATGGCTAAAGCATCATCTTCTGTTTTCTGTGTGTTTTGAATTTTGAGGGTGTCTAGCTGTTTACTAAGGCTCCCTAGAATGTCAGTTTTGAAATCATCAAGCATATTGCCAATCTCTACCCTACTTACTGTCGCAATTGCAGATTTGTTTGCTTTAATAAGAGAAGGATCTCTAGGCCCTTTTCCAGTTTTAGATTTTCCCCTTGAGAGATGGACACTTAGTTCTGCCATGTCATGTAATGGAAGTTGAGAAATGTCTCCCCTCCCCATCACGTTTAAAATATCTATCCATTCATCTCTAATGGATTTCAATAGAAGGGCTTTCAAGGTTTCCTCATCTAAATTGTTCATTTTTGCTCTCTTTACGTTGTATTGAAATCTTTCAAGTAAATCCTCCAAGTTCTCATCTTCTTTCTGCATCATCTTGAATACCTCATCCTTATGATTAGTGAGCATACAATAATCCAGATATTTGTCCAAAAATGTTTGCCTCATATCATTCCAAGTCCTAATAGATTGAGTGACTAATCCCATGAACCATTTTAGACCAGCCCCTTTCAATGTTGAAGGAAACAGTTTGAGTTTTTGAGAGTCTTCTAGATAGTCATAGGTTCGGCATAAGACTTCGAACTCAAATAGAAATGTCTCAAGATCCTCACTTCGCAATCCATAAAAGTTTGGGAGGATAGATGGTGAAATGTTTTATGGGTTTCCTCATCGACTATAGGGAATCCAAATGAGTTATCTCCTTCCCTATTTCCCCCATTATTACCTCTACCTCCTCCATTGTTACCTCTACCACCACCTCCATTATTTCCTCTACCCCCTCCTCCAAATAGTGAAAATTATCCATCTTGTACTTCTTCTGCCAAGATAGTTTCCTCAGAGTCTTCTGGTTCTTCTATTAATGGCAGATGAGAGAGAGTCTCTATCTCTTCTTCTTCTCTAGGTGATTGTACTTCTTTTACTGCAATAGGATCCCCTATAGAAGTGAAGAAGGGCTCTTCTCCTAGGTCAGATTTAGTAGATAATGTGGGAGAATCTTCTAATTCAGTTGCTGCCCCTTGAATTCCAGGAATCCTAAGGCTGGGAGTATGAGTCTAGGGGAGGTGTATCTTGTCTATTCATTGAAGTAGTTGGAGTAACTTGTAAAAATCAAACTTTTACCCCTAGCTATAAACCTTCCCCTAGAATCTCTTTCTCTATGCATGTCATTTTTTTTTTAATGATTTTTTTTTTAATTGGGCTAATAATCCTTTTTTTGATCTTCTAGGTCACACTAGGTGCAAGAAGAGAGCATACTCAAGAAATTATTGAACTAATAACTCTCTTTTCTGATCCTCTAGATCACACTAGGTGCAAGAGGAGAGCATACTTCAAGAAATTATTAATTTTTCCCTATTTTTTTTTAATGTAAGAGATAGGCTACCTAGTTACACTTCCATGGCAACGATGCCAAAATTTTTAGTCAATTTAGTGTGTCCTAAATTGCTAAATAAATTACCAATATGGGAGTCATAAACTGATGAAGTGCGGTGCACTGTATGTGCAAGACAACCTCTTTCTTACTTTATTGTTTTTAGTTTTTATCTTGTTTTTGGGGTTTTGTTCTTGTTGGTCTCCTAAAGTGTTTAATGCAAATGGAAATCCTAGTCTAAGGTTTTAAGAATACTTTTAAAGGTCAAGTATGGATGTAGAATTGAAGACAAGGTTTATGCCTCTTATGGTAATTTCCAAACTTAGCAATTCAAAGATATTAAAACTTGCTATCTATGAAATCAGAACTTGAACAAAAGTGTAAACATGCAGCTACATAAATCAAGCAAAAGATGAAGTACTGAAAATGAGGTTACTGTCTCTGCCGTCCATCTAATTACAAAATTAAAATCTAATAAACTACTGCACTCAAAACCAAAAAGTAAAGAAGCTAGAAACTAGTCACTAATTTCACCTATAATCACAATATTTCATCAATTAACTTCTAGAACGGGGTTAAGCTAAAGACACCGGAAATATCATCATATGGCATGAAAGAATGACATTTAAACTATTTACTTGCAGACTAATGAAAGAAAAATAAATTACTTCACCTACAATCACAATAGCTCACCAATTAACTTCTAAAATGGGGTTAAGCTAAAGGCACCGGAGATATCATCATGTAGCACAAAGAACTAATGTCTAAACTATCTACTTGGAGTCTAATGAAAGCAAAATCAGATTACTTCACCTATAATCACAAAAGCTCGCCAATTAACTTCTCAAAACGGGGTTAAGCTAAAGGCACCAGAGATATCATCATATAGCATGAAGAACTGATATCTAAGCTAGCTAAAAGCAGTAACAAATCTCACTAAAATCAAAGCATAACAACTAGAATTAAAAGCTAAAGTTCAACAGAGGAAGCAAGTCTCATATCACCACTTGATGCAAAAACTACATTAAAAAGCTCGAGCATAACCTATCCTGAAATGCACTGATCAGTGTTAGTGGAAAATATAACAATGCTGCAAAAACATGTACAGGAGTAAAACGATTAATACCATAAACAAATCATGAGAAATGTACAGTTCAAATAAGGGAAAACATGCATGAAAACTATACAAAATGAAAGGAAAAGCCTCAGCTAGTAGGGGCCCTCTGCACAGCCTTGGATTAACACGTTGTCACTTCAAACGAGACTTTAAACAACCATATGAAAAAAATAGAGTTTTTGTATTATGGAACAGAGGATATGTCTATTGGTTACAACAACAAAATAATGCTAAAACAACAGTATCAAGACTAACTACTTGCGTTTCAAACACTTATACTTACAGAGGAAATAGATAACTGTCTTTTGGAGAAAATTCTTCAGCAATGGACACGTGAACAGGTCAGAATCCAGAAGTTCAGCCTCTTGGTTGCCATAAACATTAACTCTATGCAAAGTGGATGTTAGATTGTGTCATGGAGACGGCCTACAGATGGCAAAATGGATCCATGAATTTAGGAATGGTTTCAGATTTTTTTCACGTGCTGGAATAGAGACCTAGTTGACGTAGGACTCTCTGTTGACCATCCTTTGACCGATGCCTTTCTTCACGAATTCATTTAAGCAGATAGGACCTTGTCCATTTTTGGATCATTTCTGAGCTGCCCATGTGTCTTGTTTCTCCTGCCGACACCTGTAACCTACAGAACAATGAAAACGGCTGCGGAATTGCGAGTTAGCTGCGGAAAATGGCTACATTCCATAGCTGATGAACAAAATCTAAATCAAATAGCACACACAAGGATATAGTTTGAAAATCACTCAAATGCACTCTTGAAATCAATATGGAACAACTTTTGATAGCTTAAGAGGCACTAATATGGAAAATAGAAGGGAAAAGGTTTAGGAAAATATGTAGAACAGAGGTAGTTCTGGGGCTCAACAGTACTCATCTATCAGATCGATGCTGGCTCTTTCAGCTCAGATGGGTTGGAAGATCCATCGGATGGATGTGAAGACGGTGTTCCTCAATGGGAAGATTGAGGAAGAGGTATACATTGAGCAGCCCAAAGGATTTGAGACCTTCGATTGCGAGTCGCATGTCAGCCGACTCAAGCAAGCACTGTATGGGCTGAAGCAAGCATCCCATGCTTGATATACCAGGATCGAAAACTATTTCACTGGGTTGGGCTTCACCAAGAGTGAAGTAGATGCAGACCTATACCACACCATGGTAGATGGTAAGCCATTGATTATTGTACTTTATGTTGATGATCTGATTTTGATAGGTGATGAGCAGCTGATACAGTCTCACAAGGAGGACCTTGCAAGAGAGTTCGAGATGAAGGACATGGGCCTCATGCACTACTTTCTAGGCATGGAAGTGTGGCAGAAATATGGGGAAGTATTTGTGTCTCAAGGCAAGTATGCCAATGAGATACTTAGACACTTTCACATGGAGAAGTGCAAGCCCATGCAGACTCCTCTAGCTAGGAACTGGAGGAAGGAGGATGCTACTTCAGGTGAGGTAGTAGCTGCTACTATTTATCGGCAGCTGGTGGGTTCACTCATGTATCTGGTGAACACACGACCCAACTTATGCTTTGCGGTGAACCAGCTGAGTCAAGCTATGGTTCAGCCTACCAAGCTGTTTTGGAAGGCAGCGAAGCATGTGTTGAGATATCTCAGAGGCACTACACAATATGGATTATGGTACAAACGGATAGAGGGAGTGAAGCTGCAAGGCTTCACGGATGCGGATTGGGCTGTTAGTCCATCAGAAAGGAAGATCAGTTTTGGAGGAATCTTCAACCTTGGTTCAGCTGCAGTTTCTTGGTATAGTAGGAAACAGAGATTAGTTGCACTTAGCTCAACAGAGGTTGAATACATGGCTACGAGTCAGGCAGCATGTGAGGCCATTTGGATGTAGAAGATTCTAGTGGGATTGTTTGGTCAGATGATGGATCCTACAACGATATACTGTGATAATTAGAGTTGCATAAAACTCTCTGAGAATCTAGTGTTTCATGATAGGTCCAAGCATATAGATATCCGTTACCATCATCTACGAGACTGTGTGGTCAAGAGGATCATGATGTTGCAGTATGTTTCGACCGAGGAGCAGGATGCAGATATTTTGACAAAGGCATTGTCAAAATGCAAGTTTGAGTTCCACAGAGACATGATCGAGGTTGCTGATAATCCCTTTCTTGTTGAGAGGGAGTGTTGAGATTTGCAACAAGAAATGCTAAAAATAGAAAATGCTAAAAATAGCACTGCTATAAATAGTCGGGCTATAAATAGCAGTTCAACCATTGGAGGTCTTAGCAACAATGGGTGAAAAGTGAAAGTGCTAAAAATAGCTTTTCTAAAAATAGCATTTTGGGATCCCTTCCTATTTTAGTCAGTCTTTGGACTAAACATAGGAAGTAGAATTCGAATTTGGTATCAACAATAGTTTGGATGTTAATTAATTAATTCATCTTAAGTTAATTAGTTAAGGAAATTCAATCTTGAAGTCTATGTGAGGACATGCAACAATTTCTCCTTTAATTGAGGAATTTAACCTTCAGTTAAAGAGATAAGAGTGAGTTGTAATCAATGGAATTAGTTTAACTTAGTCAAGTCCAGTTAGATTAATTTAACAGTTTGTTAAATTAATGAGAGTTCAGTTAGTTAATGCTTGCATGCATGTAACTACTGTAATTCAGATAACTGAGTATTCACTCATGGATAACTCATGCATGTCAGTTCAGTCAGAGACCCAGTTGAGATCAGATGGAGGGACAATGTACTATCAGTTGCTAAGATATTCCTTGGTGAATATTCCTTGCATGCAGAAGGAATATTATTCCTTATGGATTGTGTAGTTGGACCTAAGGTTACAATGAGTGTGATGAGGCCAATTCACACATGTGATATCATTGGACCCCAATCAAAACTGCGCAAGGAAATAGGAGGCTTGGAGGGCTTGAGGAAGATATATTCTATGTCTATTGAGTCTGTGAGTTGTATTGTTTGAGTGCAGAGAGATCAAGATAGCTTGAGAGCTAATTCTTTTTGTAACTTGAACAAGATTTCCACTTGTATGATAATACAGAGTTGGGGTTTTAGGCTGGTGCTTTCCCTAGTGATATATCTTTTGTGTTATGGTTGATTACTTCTCATTCTCAGTTATATCTGTTCATGCTTGATGTTGCTCATGTTCGATTAAGCTTCCGCTAAATTGTTTGTAGAAGTAGATCAAGTGTTTTGCTTTAGTACATTGCATTACCAGGTGATCTACAGGTGGAAATTCTACACCCTCCACCAACGGTTCCTCCGAGTAGTCAACCAGATTGAGGTCCATCACTATTAGGGGCACAGATCGCCAGCTGCGAGAGGGTAACCGCCGCGATAGAAACAGGGAGAGCGGGTGAAGGTGACTAGAGCGAATGCTTTGGGCGTGGAGCATAGATGGTAAATCGGCAATCGACACAGTAATGGTAAAAACCTTGTTACAATGCTGATGCGAGGGGGAGGTTAGGGTAGTCCTCCCTGAACCCTGTAGTCTACATGTGTCTGCCCAGTACTGCCAGCTGCAGTGATGTACTGCAAACATGGATTTAAGCCATAATGGCCTTCACACTCCATCTCCAACTCTTCCTCAAGTTTCTCCTTTCATATCTGAAGGTGTTCATTTTAATTTCCCTCATGATCAAATTTCATCAAATCCTTTTACTCATTTTTCGGGTTCTTCTTTTCCTGTAAGTATTAATGATTTGGTAAATTTCTAATTTTGTAAAAAAAATTCAAAAGAATGGGGCACTTTGGCGAAAACCAATGGTATGTTAGGTCTCCATAATCTTGATAAATCCTTTGATTTTATTTACATTCTTCCATGTTGTTCCTCTTTTGGTTTGTATCATGACAGGATTGTAGATTGGTTGGAGAAGTCTTATCAAGTGATGTTCCCATAGGGTGGTAAGGTCATTCTTGCCTTGCTTTTCAAAGAAGACCTTCCTCGTAAGTATGATTTATTAATTTTAATTTTCATTATGCTCCAATTCATGTTGTTGATTTACTTTGGTGGTTACAAGATTGGAGTTAATTTGATTTAATTTTTACAAGATTGGAGTTACTTTGGTGGTTACATTGGATATATGATTACACTTGATATTGTAACCATTGATTGGTTTAGAGTATTTTAGGATTAGATTAGTTGTGTTTTTACTTTTTCTATTTTCTGGTTTAAATAATGTAGTTGTGGGAGCTTTCTACTGACGAAAGTTAAGGATGAACCACTATCATAACATTCTTAGGGAAGTGTGCTTAATTGTGATTCTTTTGATTTTATTCTTGTTTATTATGAGTGGTTTAAAATCATTAAACAAGAGTGCTCTATGAGAATCAAAATTTTCTTGCATGAGAAGTTTAATGTTTTAGTTCTCCTTTGCTTTGAAATAAGTATCACAACTGCACATTTACTTTAGTTTTTTTTTTTTTTTTAATGATGCGTAATAAATGGTTAAATCATTAAACATCTTACACAATGTTTAACTTTTAAAGCCAAGTATATTTTTATAAAAGGAATAAAACATTAAGGGAGTAAACATGTGACCTTTTAAGATTCATATTATCCCTATACCATCATCCTTTTTATTCATTTTAAAGTTGCGTTATGATTACTACATTGGTGGATGATTGTTTTTTTTAACCTATTTTCATGATTCTGATTATATTTTTATTTCGATTTCCCATTCGTAGATTTCTCCGTCCTTCTCTCCTTGGTTTAATGGGGGGTAGATTTTGATATTTTTCATTTTTCTTTGGTATGACCATTGGGTAAACTGTTTATCCTTTGTTATTCACAAACAAAGTCTTATCTTTAAGGAATATTTCCTATAAATATGTTTTCCTTATGTTGACGCTCAACCCTCATGGTAAGTTAAATTTATGTTTGTGCAAACTTATCATTTGAGTGTTTTTTATGCTTGTCTTAATCTTTCCACCATTATTTAAGAACTATGAAAAGATGGTTTTCTTTAAAATGACTCTTTAGGGTAGTGAGACCAACCAACAATGATTATTCATAAAAAAAAAATCACGTCATCCCTTGCTCTTAAGGAGTAGATTTGCCTCCCCACCTATTAAGTAACCTATTAAAGGTTAATTATAATCAAAGTTTATTTTAACATATAAGGATTAATTGAGGGATAGGAGGTCTCATTACGAGCCAACCTACCATGATCATGGGTATTAATGAAAGTGACATTACCATTATTTGGTCACCAAGCCAGCATAGTGGAATTTAGTTGTATAACTGAAAGACAAGAAGTCTCTTCATAAGCCAACTTGATCATCTTTTGTTAATGCTTGTGAATGGCACTGTTGTTAGCTAGTTACCAGGTCAGAAAACCGACCTTCAATTAATTTCTAAACTAAAATAAATACTTTCAATAACTCTAAATCTATATCTAATAGATGGGACACATGCATTTCATTGGGTTAAAAGGAATCCCTATCGAAGCTATAGACATCTGCTGGCAGCAACGACCATGCTTGTGGTATTAAAGTTAATCTTACACTATTATTTACTTGGTCATATTTTTCTTTCCATGAGCTCATTATCAATAAATTTTATTTATTGGTTCCTATTTTATCTAGTTTTGAATTATAGTGAAAATGATTTTGGCAGATTGCAAATTTCTAATTATTGTTCATACAAATCATAGATGAAACTTTTGGGTTATTTGAGCGTTAGCATAACATAACATCTTGTCATAATTCCTTGATTTTTATGGGTTTCAAATCGTTAAACCAGAGATAACTGGTTCGCCTAGTCAGTCGCCAATGTTGGCACGCCAACCTACTCCCTTGATTTTTTATAGAAAAATAAAGGGCCCCTCTTGGAAATTCTTACTATTTCTTCCAATTGATTGGATTTGACCGAAATGAGCTTAATGGACAAGTATTTATTGGTGGGATTATGGACTTCAAGGTATCTGAGGGATTTGCTTTTATTAGTTGCATCATTATTACACCTTTTTCCTCTTCTAGGATTTGGTCACGTTTTGGTGTCATGATTCGATCATTATTGGTTAACCTTTGGAGGTTTGTATTTAAGCACTTTCCACGTGGTGGTTTGTTGATTTTTCATGATTAATGAAACTTTATCATTTTCAAAATTTGATCACTTATTGGATGTGGCACTTGATCATTTGCTTCTTCGATTGGTCTAGACTTGTCTTGATAAATCTCATTTTAGCGCGCGCGTGTGTGTATATAGATAAATAGTTTTATTAACTTATACTAGTGAAATATATGTATATATGTTGTATTAAATATATAATATAGTTTGTATTAAAAATATATACATATTATATATTAAATAATAATAATAATAAATAAACAAAAATAATTATTTCTTGTAATTTAAAAAAAACTGTAATTTTAATTTAAAAAAAATTGTAATCTTAATTTCTTAAAATTGTAAAGTTTCAATATAGTTATAATTTTTAGCATTTTCAAAAAAAAATTATTTTGTATATCAAACCGAATTGTTATAGTTTTTAGTAATTACATAGTTTTTAATTTTTTATAGTTTTATTTTAGTGTATATATCAAACCAAAGTCAACAATTATAGTTTTATGTAATATTTTATAATTTTATTTTATTTTATATATGAAACCAAAATCAACAATTATAGTTTTATTGTATATATCAAACCTAATTTTTTTAGTTCTATTTTATTGTATATATCAAACCTAATTTTTTATAGTTTTATTTTATTATATATATGAAACCAAAGTCCACAGTTATAATTTTATTGTAATTTTTTTTATAGTATATATGAAACCAAAATTAATAATTATAGTTTTATTGTATATATCAAACCTAATTTTTTATAGTACATTTTATTGTATATATGAAACCAAACTGTCAATGATTTAATTTGTTATAGTTTTTATAAAATTATAGTTTTATTGTATATATCAAACCTAATTTTTTATAGTTCTATTTTATTATATATATAAAACCAGAATCAACGATTTAATTTGTTAGAGTTTTTATAAGATTATAGTTTTATTGTATATATCAAACCTATTTTTTTTTAGTTTTATTTCGTTGTATATATGAAACTAAAGTCCTCTATGAAAATATGAAACTAAAGTCAACGATTTAATTTGTTAATAGAGTTCAGGCTTCTGTGATCCATATCAATTTAGAGAGATTTTTCGGCGAAAATCACATGGAATACCATTTGTCGACGCGTTTCGAACCAACAAGTCTAGTTCATCGTCAGGACAAGTTGAAGAAAAGATCCAGCTAAGCAAGTTAAATAGGCAGAACCCACCAACGGCTAGTTTGACTCTAGGACCGGGGTCAAAAATATTTTATTAGCTTAGTTAGTAAGAATTAGGACTAAAACATATTATTGAAGGGTACTTAGTTCACAAATATTAATAAAAATTAGAAATTAGTTAAATAATGGACCCTAAAAGCAATATATAAAATAATCTTATTTAAAAATATTATTAAAAATTATAAAATAATAATAAATAGATGCATCAAAGACCTAACCAATGTCAAAACGAGGTTAGGTTAGTTAGGAAAAATTAGTTAAAAATATTCAAAGTAAAACTAATAAATAGATAAATGAAAATTAAATTAAAAATAAATAAGTAAATAAATAAATCAATAAATAAATTAGTTACTATGAAAAACATAATAATAATAATAATAATAATAATAATAATAAAACAATAAATAAATAAAATAACAATAAAGATAAAATAATCAAATCAAAAAACAAAGGACCTAAAAATTAAAAGCCTATAAATATTATTAAAAATGATCAATTAATTAATAATAAAATGGAAGAAAACCACAGAGGTTAGGTTAGGTTAGTTAGAAAACTAAGTCAAAATAAAATAAAAATAAAAATAAAAATTAGTTAAAAATGGTAATAAGAATAAAATAAATAGGTTAGTTAGAAAAAATTAGTTAAAAAGTCTCAGAAAACAATAATAATAAAACGAATAAATAAATAAAATAAAAACAAAATAAATAAATAAAATTAATAATTAAGAGGTTAGGTTAGATAGAAAATTAGTTAAAAATGGTAATAATAGAACGAATAAATAAATAAAATAAGAATAAAAAATAATAAATTAGTTAAAAAGACTCAAAAAATATAAAGGAATAATAGAACGAATCAATAAAAATAAATCAATAAAACATAAATCAGTTAAAATAAATAAGTTAATATTAAATAAATAATAAATAAATAATAATAAAAAGTAAATAAATAAAAATAATAAATAAAATAATAAATAAAAGAAATTAACCCTAAGGAGGAGGGCAGAAACCAACTAGGAAGAGAGAGTAGGGACCCAACATCTACTAACTTTCCAGCCATCGTCTCTATTAAGATTGCAAGGCCTTTTTTCAATCTCAAGCGCTTCTCTAAATTTACGATAATGGAAATGCGAAACCGTAGCAATAACACTAGCCTCCTCAATACAAACATGATGATTGGTTTTCTCAGCATGTTCAGCTAAAGCGAAAGACTTCGCTCTCCTATGTTTAAGGTTCGCAGTGTGTTCGCTAATCCTTTGATTAATGGAGCAACCAGTCTCTCCAATATAGGGGGTCCCACAGGAACAAGGGATCAAATAAACACCTTTCATATCCTTAGGGTCGATAGGATCCTTTACAGATCTTAGGGACCCACGAATGGTGTTCAGGGGCCTGAAGGTCACAGGGATACTATGCTTCCTGAGAATCCTTCCAATTCTATCAGTGGTCCCTTGAACATACGGAAGAAGGACACCTGGAATTCGTTCCTTCGGTTCCCTTTTAGTCAGAGAATTCTTGGAAGCCTTAAGAAAAGCCCTCTGACCCAAGTATCTACTATAACCATTCTCAACAAAGACATCAAGCAGATGGGATTTTTCTTTCTCAAAGCTCTTTTTGTCGGAGATTCTTAGGGCCCGAGTAGCAAGGGTATTGAGGGCACCCATCTTTTGAGCCGGGAAATGGTGGGAATTGGCATGAAGATACTGCTTCGTATGAGTTTTCTTACGAAAAACTCGATGGGCGAGGGAACCATCACTATTCTTAGAAATAAGAATATCAAGGAATGGAAGACATCCATCAACTTCTTGCTCCTTAGTGAACTTAATGGCTGAGGATTGATTGTTGAGATGATCAAAGAAGAGATCAAGCTCAACCTGCCCATGAGGCCATATGACATTGGTGTCGTCCACATACCTTCTCCACAGCTTAGGCAAGAGCCAAGAAGAGCTAAGAGCCTTGGACTCAAAATCTTCCATAAACAGATTAGCAACAACAGGGGAAAGGGGGGAGCCCATCGCAACCCCACAGGTTTGCTCGAAGAACTCACCTTCAAAACTGAAAAAGGTGGAAGTGAGACAGATCTCAACCAACTTGGCCGTGTCAGGATCTGTTAGGCGATGGATCACCTCCATGGCTTCATTAATAGGGATGCAAGTGAACAAGGAGACAACATCGAAACTAACAAGAATGTCCCCAGGATCAAGCTTAATGCCCTTGAGCTCCTCAATAAATGAAGCAGAGTCTTTTACGAAGGACTCCGTTCGACCAACCAAGGGTTTAAGCTTTAACGCAAGAAACTTCGCAAGAAGGTAGGTAGGACCCCCAATGGTGTTGACGATAGGCCTCAAGGGGGCACCTTCCTTGTGAATCTTGGGGAGACCATAGATTCTCGGAGTAATAGGGTTGCTTTCAATGAGCTTATGGTGCAAGGAACTTAATGAGCCAATGGATTTAATGGCCAAAGCCACATTTCTTGCAACCTTCTTCAAAGGATTTTTTGAAAGCTGCTTGTAGCTACCACTATTATGAAGATGATCCAACATCTTGCTGCGGTAATCCACCCTGTTAAGAATGACGGCAACACCTCCCTTGTCTGCCTTAAGAACAACGATATCTTTGTTCTGGTTTAAGGATCTGAGAGCTAAAAATTCATCCTTGCTAAGGTTACTCTTAGGCGGCCTAGCCTTTCTCAAGGCAACTGCACAATCTTGCCTAATAGTATCCTTAATCCTATCAGGTAAACCCCTGATCCCAAACTCAATATCACAAATAATATCTTCAACGGGAATTTTTCTAGGGGCTAAGGCAAAATTTAAACCCTTGCCCAGAACCTTAAACACTGAAGGGGGAAAATTGAAACTGGAAAGATTAATAACCCTCTTACTAGAAAGAGAAAAAAGATTATTAGAACAAGGAGACACCTTATTCTTATTATAATTCAAGTTAGAAAAGATTTTGTTACTCATGTCCATCCGATTATTATTAACCTTATCATTATTGTTATTATTATTACTAAGATTATTATTAATGATACAATAAAAATTGTTATTATTATTAATATTATTACTCACATTATTACTGTTATTATAAGAAAACACATTATTATTAATACTATAATTATTACAGTTACTAATGAAATTATTATAATTATTAATAACATTATCATTAATAAAATTATTGTTATTAACCGTTATACCGCTATCACAGTTTATATCATTATTAATAACATTATTATTACAATTAATACCATTATCATTAATAAAGATATTGTTACTAATTTGTTATAATTTTTATGAAATCAAAATCAACAATTTAATTTGTTATAGTTTTTAGTTTGTTATAGCTTTATTTTATTGTATATAATGTTAATATTTTAATTTAATTTAATTTTATTGTATATATGAAACCAAAATCAACGATTTAATTTGTTATAGTTTTTAGTTTTTAAATTGGTTATAGTTTTATTTTATTATATATCTGCTAATATTTTAATTTGTTATAGTTTTATTTTATTGTATATATGTTAATATTTTAATTTGTTATAATTTTTGGTAATTACATAGAACCAAACCATATTGGAGAAATATGGTGCAGCACGCGTCATGCATGATTCAAACCTTTGCGATATACAAACACCTCCAAACCTTTTCACCTGATCCATGTTGGATTTATAAAAAATTTAAAAATCAACAAAAGCAGTAAACGAGTTTAAAAAAAGCTGTAGTTTAATCAGACTGTCTGGAAATTACGGAAATTTGATTATATTTTGATAAAAATTGACCCGAATTTTTGTAAATTTAAGTTATAACTATTAATTAGGTGATTATATTTTGATAAAAATTGACCAAAATTTTTGTAAATTTAAGTTATAACTATTAATTAAGTGTCTCAGAGATTTTAATAGTGCTGAATTCATTTCTATGATAAAAAATAATATTCAAACATTACTACTGTAAAAAAATTTTGAAATTTTTTTTATAAGCAATTCCTCGACTCCCTAGATGACTCCAAAAAACATACGTCGCCTGATTTTTAAGCCAGATGATTGGAGCGAATTTTAAAAATCTGAAACGTCGGTTTTTCTCCCCATGGCCCCAATTAGGTTGATGTGAGAGAATCCGGTGGATTGTTGTATTTAGTGATGCCTTGAAAAACCAAAATTTTTGTTTCCATGAGATTTTAAGATTAGATCTGCTATTTTCGAGCATTTTGGTTTAGTTTGTTATTGCATGAGAGTTTGGGACAATTATGGAATCAGATTGTGTGTCATCATTTTGTTTTTAAGAGGGGTGTAATTTTTTTAGGAAGAAGTTTATATATATATTATTATCATTATGGTTACATCATCATTACATTATAGTTGCGTCAATAAACAGCAACATATCACATTATAGTTGCATCAATAAACAGCAACATATCGTGTAACATCAACAATCGAACTTAAATAGAGAGGTCATTAATAAAAAGATCTTCGGAATAACGTCTGGGTATTGTGCCATCATTTTGTTATTTTGCCAATAAAACCAATGAAGTTTCTAAACCTGTTCGAGAACCTACAAATGTTAGGATGGGGAAATTAGAACTGTTTTTTCTCATTGATCTGATGTTATGCCTCATGTCATTGGATTTTGGTTGATTTTATTGTTAATTGTCGCCAATCGTTCAATTAGGTGAAGGTGGACTTATTACCTCGTCAGATCTAAATGAACTTTATCGAAGAGTTATCAATCGGAATAATACTCTTACAAATTTATTAGCAAGAAGTGGATCTGAGTCATTTGTTATTTATCAAACAAAATTGATCCAGGAAGCCATAGATGCACTTCTCGATAATGGTATCTGCGGACAACCAATGAGAGACAGTCATAATAGGCCTTATAAATCGTTCTCATATGTGATCAAGGGCAAAGAGGAAGATTTCGTGAAAATTTACTAGGCAAACAAGTTGATTATTCAGGGCGTACCGTTATTGTGGTGGGTCCCTTTCTATCATTGTACCAATGTGGATTACCCTCAGAAATAACAATAAAGTTTTTTCAAGCATTTTTAATTTGTAGTCTCATCGGACGACATATTGCTCCCAACCTAAGAGCTGCTAAAAGTATGATTCGAGATAAGGGACCCATTGTATGGGAAGTACTTCAAGAGGTTATGCAAGGACATCCCATATTGTTGAATCGAGCACCTACCTTACACAAATTGGGAATACAAGCGTTTCAACCTATTTTCGTAGAAGGACGTGCCATTTGTTTACATCCATCAGTTTGTGGGGGATTTAATGCAGACTTTGACGGAGATCAGATGGCTGTCCATGTACCTTTATCTCTGGAAGCTAGAGCAGAAGCTCGTTTACTCATGTTTTCTGAGACAAATGTTTTGTCTCCAGCTATCGGGGATCCTATTTCTATACCGACTCAGGATATGCTTCTTGGACTTTATATATCAACGGTCCAAAATATTCAAGGCATTTATGGGAATAGGTACCATCCGTATCACTCGGAAAATAAAAGCTTTTCTTGTAAGAAACCTTCCTTTTATAGTTATGATGATGTGCTCAGAGCTTATCGACAGAAACGAATTGACTTGTACAGCCCCTTATGGCTCTGGTGGGGGGAAGTGGATTTACGTATCATTACCTCAGTAAACCAAGAAGCCCCTATCGAAGTTCAATACGAATCTTTGGGTACTTTCCACAAAATCCATGAACATTATCGAATAAGAAAAGGTAGAATGGGAGAAATCCTTAATATATACATTCAAACAACTGTTGGTCATACTCATTTCAATCGAGAAATGGAAGAAGCCATAAAAGGGTTTGCTTGTTCTGAACACCCAAATAAATCACTACTAGCTCTTAGGATCTAATGTTATTGATCTTATGATTTTTTCATTAGTGCAGATATAGAGATCAAGGAAGCCTTCGAATAATCGGCTTGAACCCATTGCTTAATCCTGCTCATGAAAATATGGAGATTTTTCCTTATGAAGGAACGAACTAGATTGCCCTTTGATAATTTTCCCTTTTATAATAAAGTAATGGATAAAAATTCCATTAAAAAGCTTATTAGCAGATTAATAGATCACTTCGGAATGTCATATACATCACATATCTTGGATCAACTCAAGACTTCAGGTTTTCAACAAGCTACTGATACAACTATTTCATTAGGAATTGATGATCTTTTAACAATGCCTTCCAAAGGATGGCTCGTCCAAGATGCGGAGCAACAAGGTTCTGTTTCAGAGAAACAGAATCATTATGGGAATGTACATGCAGTGGAAAAATTACGTCAATCAATTGAGATATGGTATGCTACCAATGAATATTTGAGAAAAGAAATGAATCCGAATTTTAGCATGACTGATCCCTTAAATCCAGTACATGTGATGTCCTTCTCAGGAGCTAGGGGAAGTACATCTCAGGTTCACCAATTAGTAGGTATGAGAGGATTAATGTCAGATCCTCAAGGACAAATCATCGATCTACCCATTCGACGGAATTTACGCGAAGGGATCTCTTTAACGAAATATTTTATTTCCTGTTATGGGGCTCGTAAAGGAGTTGTGGATACTGCTGTATGAACAGCAGATGTTGGATACCTCACACGTAGACTTGTTGAAGTAGTTCAACACATTGTAGTACGTAGAACATATTGTGGCACTATCCAAGGTATTTTCGTAAGTCACATTCAAGGTCGAGAGAGGGACAGAAATGAAATTGTTGTACGAACACAAATACTGATTGGTTGTGTGCAAGAAGACGATGTACATATAAATAGGAGATGCATTACCACGCGCAATCAGGATATTGGAGTTGGACATGCCAATCAATTAATAAACCTTCAAACACAACCAATATATATACAAACCCCCTTTACTTGCAAGAGTATATCTCGGATTTGTCAATTATGTTATGGTCGGAGTACTACTCACAGTCACTTGATTGAATTAGGAGAAGCAGTAGGTATTATTGCGGGCCAATCCATTGGAGAACCAGGAACTCAACTAACACTAAGGACTTTTCATACCAGGGGGGTATTTACTGGTGATATTGCAGAACATATACGAGCCCCTTTCAATGGGAAGATTGAATTCAATGAAAATTTGGTTTATCCCACATGTACACGTAATGGACATCCTGCTTATCTATGTCATAATAACTTATCCATTACTATTGATGGTCAGGATCAAGTACAAAACTTAACCATTCTGCCACAAAGTTTTCTTTTGGTTCAGAATGATCAATATGTGGAATCAGAATAGCTTATTGCCGAGGTTCGTGCTAGAACATCTTCCTTCAAGGAAAAAGTTCGCAAAAATATATATTCTGACTTAGAAGGAGAAATGCACTGGAGTACCAATGTGTGCCATGCACTTGAATATGTACAGGGTAATTTTCATCCTATACTCAGGTTGGGTTATCTATGGATATTATTGGGAGGTATATATGGATCCCGGGTAGTACCCTTTCCATTTCATAAGTATCAGGATCAAGTATATGTTCAACCTTTTGTTGCCAAAAATCAATCACTTTCTGATTCTTACATGGATCAAGTGGAACATAGATTAGGTGACTCAAATTGCTATGAGAAGGAAGAACAAATCTTTAGTTATTCAGAAACTGAAACTGATCGGCCCATATCCAACGAGCATCGAGACTTTATTTATGTCTTTTCCCCTAATAATTACAATATTAAGGGGAAAAGGCAAATGAATTGATTCATCGTCTCGTTGTAGTGTGATAAAGAATGGGAAAAAATAATAATACCTTGTCCTGATGTGATTCTTAGAATACCCAAAAGTGGTATTCTACGAAGAAATTCCATTTTTGGATATTCTAACGTAGAACATGGAATACCTGATGGGTCGAATATGACAACACCCTTTTCCCTAGATTTATCGAGGGAAGGGGACAACTTGCAGATTCAAATTATCTATTCTATTTCATATGAAGATGGTGAACGAATCCAAGTAATCAGTGATATAAGTATTCCATTGATTCGAACTTGTCTAGGATTTGATTGGGAACAAATAGATTCTATAGAATCTGAGGCTTATGTTTCTCTTATTTCAGTAAGAACAAATAAGATCGTTAGCAATATGGTTCAAATTAGCTTGATGAAATACCCCCCCTTTTTCATGGGGAGAAGGGACAATAAAACAAGTTCAAATTTGATGTTCCATAACAATTTGGACCACACTAATCTTTTCTCTTCCAATGGGGCGAGTCAATTAATTACTAAGCATCAAGGAACTATTTTTTCATTATCTAATGGGGAAGAAGACAGTAGATATTTTATGGTTCTATCACCATCCGACTATTTCCGAATCGTTCTATTCAATGATTCTAAATGTTATGATACGGGAAATCAATCAAATAGAAAGGATCCTATGAGAAAAATCATTGAATTTTCAAGTCTCTTGGGTAATTTACATAGTATAACCAACCGTTTTCCATCCTTCCATTTTCTAACTTATAAAAAAGTATTATTAAAGAAACATTCCATTTTCCACAATTCTTTGAATACTTTCCAAGTGCCTAAATATTATTTCATGGACGAAAATATGATAATTTATCATTTTGATCCGTGCAGGAACATCATTTCCAATCTATTGGGTCCAAATTGGTGCTCTTCCTCACCCGAATCTCAATTCTGCGAAAAAACATTTCCATTAGTTAGTCTTGGACAATTGATTCCTGAAAATGTATGGATATCCGAGGATGAACCACTCCCCGAATCTGTTCAAATTATAGCAGTTGATGAGGAATCTTTAGTCATTAGATCAGCTAAACCTTATTTGGCTACTCGAAAAGCGACTGTCCATAGTCATTATGGAGAAATTCTTGACAAAGGAGATACATTGATAACATTGATATATGAAAGGTTCAAATCCAGTGATATAATTCAAGGTCTTCCTAAAGTTGAACAATTGTCAGAAGCCCGTTTGAATAATTCAATATCGATGAATCTGAAAGAAAGTTTTGAAAATTGGACCGGAGATATGACAAGATTTCTTGGAAGTCTTTGGGGGTTATTCATAAGCGCTAGGATAACTATGGAACAAAGTTAGATTCATTTGGTCAATCAGGTTTAAAAAGTTTACCGATCCCAAGGGATACGAATTGGTGATAAGCATATAGAGATTATTGTACACCAAATGACATCAAAAGTCTTAATTTCAGAAGATGGAACGGCTAATGTTTTTTCACCGGGGGAACTCATTGGATTATCACGAGCACAGAGAATGGATCGTGCTATGGAAGAGGCAATCTACTATCAAACCATGTTATTAGGAATAACAAGGGCATCTCTGAATACTCAAAGTTTTATATCTGAAGTGAGTTTCCAAGAAACTTCTCGGGTATTAGCTAAAGCTGCTCTACAAGGTTGTATCGATTGGTTGAAAGGCTTGAAGGAAAATGTTATTCTCGGGGGGATGATACCTGCCGGTACTGGGAAACATATTCACCGTTTAGGGAAACGAAACGGAATAGATCCAAGAATAGGGAATAGGACTATTTAGCAACAAAGTGAAGGACATTTTATTTCATCATGACAAAGTAGATTTTTTTTCCTTTCAAGACAATTCTCACAAATATCACAATATATTAAAACAACAATTAAAATAGTCTTGAGAAATAGATTTCTTGTTATGTTCATGAATATCTCTTCTATAATAGGAAGAATATCAAATATTCTATGAGTGAGAATGCTTCTATCACGTACTAGATAGACATGCAATCTTTGAGATGTAATTGATTTCGTTGGAATAATTAGATATTACGATACATTTTATTTCGCTATTTTGGGGAGGAAAGCGAACGAGAATTAGCAAAAGATATTGGAACATTGATTTGGAAGAGATGATGGAAGAAAGAGTTCATTTAGGGCATAAAACTAGGAAATGGAACCCTAATATGGCACCTTACATTTTTACTGAGCATAAAGATACTCATATTATAAATCTGGCTAAAATTGCTCGTTCTTTATTAGAAGCTTGTGATTTGCTATTTGATATAGCAGGTAGAGGAAAAAAATTCCTGATAGTCGGTACGAAATATCAAGCAATTGATTTAGTAGCATCAACTGCTACAGAAGCTCGATGTCATGATGTAAATAAAATGACCAATGATGGATGATCATAGACATTATTAGTTCCTATTTTTCCAATTCGTCTTCCATCACGAGAAAAATAAGTGATATGTACTTCCTCCAATTATTGTTCGAGCCGGATGATAAAAATTGGCATGTCTGGTTCTTTCGGGGGATAGATCCATAAAGATCTACGTATCCCAATAACAAAGAAACCTGACCTAAATGATTCTGTATTAAGGGCTAAATTAGCTAAAGGTATGGGACATAATTATTATGGAGAGCCCGCTTGGCCCAATGATCTTTCATATATTTTTCCAGTAGTAATTTTAGGTACTATTGCATGTACAATAGGTTTAGCGGTTCTAGAACCATCAATGATTGGTGAACCAACAAATCCATTTGCAACTCCTTTGGAGATATTGCCCGAATGGTATTTTTTCCCTGTATTCCAAATACTTCGTACAGTACCTAACAAATTATTAGGTGTCCTTTTAATGGGCTTAGTACCCGCAGGATCATTGACGATGTCTTTTCTAGAGAATGTGAATCAATTTCAGAATCCATTTCGTCATCCAGTAGCTACAACAGTATCCTTGATCGGTACTGCAGTAGCCCTTTGGTTAAGTATTGGGGCAGCATTTCCTATTGATGAATCTTTAACTTTAGGTCTTTTCCAATTTGATCCAACTATCGAATATAAAAATATTTCAATTTTTTTATTCATATATCTAAGGAGTAGTTGCTTTAAGACAAATTATATCTCCCTAGATATACCCATCTTGTTAGATATTTATTTCAAATATTCCACGAAAGAGAGATATGTCAAAGATTCTCATGACTCTCCAAAAGAACTTGGGGAAAGGACATGAAGAGATGAAATGAAACCAACCATTTTATGAACCCGAAACTAATTCCTGGGTGGATCAATTGCAAAAAGTTTTTGTAGAACTTCCAATACCTGTTCGACAGATTCCTTCCCGAAGTGTTCAATTCTCATTAGATCTTCTCGACTGTAATTTAAGAGGTCCAATAATGTATTTATATTGGCTCTTTTAAGGGAGTTATAGGTTTTGGGGGGTAACTCTATTTGGTCAATGAAAATAAGTTGAAATGCAATTTTTTCTTTCGTTTCCCCCGTACCAGTCAATACGTGCGAAAGGGGGAATGGAAGCATATTAGACCCTTTTTTATTGTTCATTCCATCGATGTTTTGTTCCTCTCCATGTAGGAAGGGAATAAATAAGTCAATAAAATTTCGAGAAGCTTCGTAAAGTGCCTCCCTAGGAGTTAACCCCCCATTCGTCCATATTTCCAGGAAAAGGACTTCTCGTATTTCATTTCCGCTCCCATAGGAATGAATACTATAATTTGCATCGTGAATAGGCATAAAAACAACATCTATAGGAAAAATTCTGTCCTGATAATTATTTGGACTATGTATAATATATCCGCGATTTTTTTCAATTTGTAATATGATATCAGAAGTAATTGATTTAGTAAGTCTAGCTATATGTTGTGTAGTATCAATTATTTTCATAGAAGGTGGTAATATGATATCTTGAGCAGTTACATTTCTGGGTCCAACAATATAAATAGAAGCTTCTCGGATTCCGTACGAGTCACTTCTAAGTACAATTTCTTTTAGATTCATTAAAATGTCATGTATTGTTTCTTCAATACCTATTATCGTGGAATATTCATGTTTTATGTTCTCTAATTTTACACGTGTGATACATGTTCCTTCTACTTCTCCAAGTAAAGCTCTTCACATTGCGATGCCTATTGTATCGGCTCGACCTTTGCGAGTGGGGATAGAGCAAAAAGGCCATAATGAAGATGCTTACTGTATGCTCTGGATTCGATGCATTTCCATCGTAGTGTCTGAATAGAGACTGAGATTTCATCTCGAATCATACCAAGAATATTTGATCAGATGATTAAATCATTTCTTTCTCTTGAAATTCATTCAATTCTTACACACATCTCTTTTTGGGAGGTCTACATCCATTATGTGGCATAGGGGTTATGTCACGTACAAAACTTAATAGTATGCCACTTCTACGAATCGTTCGTAATGCTGTATCTCTCCCTCGACCAGGGCCACTTATCATAACTTCTACTCGTTCCATACCCTGATCCATTAATGCACAAATAACATTTTCTGCTGCAGTCTGGGCAGCAAATGGTGTACCTCTCCTTGTACCTTTGAATCCACAGGCACCAGCAGAAGACCAAGAAAGAACTTGTCCCCGTACATCTGTAGCAGTCATTATGGTATTGTTAAAACTTGCTTGAATGTAAATAACTCCTTTGAGTACTCGATGTTCATTCCTACGTGAACCAATTCTTTTTATAGTTTTTGACATATTAATCATTATGAGTTCAGTTCGAAAAATGCATATCGAAATCTATTTTACTACTAGATCCGTTAATTGATATAGAAGAGGATTACCCCTATTTTTGCTTATGTCTTGGATTAGAACAAATTATCATAACTCGTTTCCATCTACCAATTGGTTGAAATTTTCCACAAATTCTACGAATAGAAGCATGAATTTTCATATTTGTGACCCTCCAATTTGCTCATATTACATTTTGTTTCCTGAGACAGAGAGTCTGTTTCATCTATGATTCTCGATCCCTATCAGATGTTCAAAAGGTGATTCAATCATTTGAAGATTTGTTGCTAAGTCTATATATTATACATCCTTTGGTTAAATCATAAGCACTTAATTCGACCTTGACCCTATCTCCTGGTAGTATTCGTACCGAATTACGTCGAATCCTACCGGAGATATGAGTCAGAATCTGACATCCATCATCTGTCAGAACTCGAAACATACCGTTGGGGAGTTATTCAGTAACCAAACCTTCCGCATGGATCAGATTTTGTTTCTTCATCGAAACTCCTCTTTTGATTCAAAAACTTGACTAACGTTCTTGGATGAAGATGAATGGTGTCTCGACTTGCTCCGACTTTTCATACTATGGGGATATCTTACAGAATCAATATTTTTGGACAACATTTGGATTAATTACCATACATAACATAAAATTTCTCCTCCAATTTTTTTTTTTTTTGGTCGAGCTTCTCGATCCGTCAAAATTCCTTGGGAAGTAGAAAGAATTACGATCCCCATTCCACCTAGAACTTTTGGAATTTCTCAATAATTAGAATAAATTCTCAAACCAGGTTTGTTGGTACACTTTGACGTGGTCATATATGTTCTTTTCTTCCTTCTTCGATATTTTGAAGTCAATATCAAAAATTATTTTTGGCCTTCTTGATGTTCCCTAACATCTTCTATAAAACCTTCTCGTAAAAGGATCCTTCCAATGTTCTTGGTAATATTAGTAGCTGTTACTTGAACCATTCCTTTTTCTACCATGTCAGTGTTTCTTATAGAAGTAATTAGATTGGTAATAGTATCGTTACCCATGATGAACGAATTCTTAGGAATTCCTGGTCTCGATATAAAAGGCATGTTCGATCTTCTTTGAGGAATATGCCTGAGGTGCAATGAATTGATCCATGTACCATTTGATGAACCTTAAGTCAAATATTCTTACAAGATCTATCAGTACTTATAATAATTCAGGAGCCAATGAAACTATTTTCGTGAAATTCAATTGTCTCAATTCTTGGGCAACTGGACCAAAAACTCGAGTTCCTTTTGGATTTCCTTCGTGATCAATGACAACGGCTGCATTGTCATCAGATGGTATCATCATTCCATTGTCACATTCAAATTCTTTATAGGTGCGTATAACTACGGCTCTAAATACTTCCGATTTTTCTAGGGGCATGTTAGGTACTGCTTCTTTAATTATAGCAATGATAACATCACCTATATGAGCGCATTTATGATTACTTGCTCCTAGAACTCAAATACACATTATTTTTCGGGCTCCACTGTTATCCGCTATATTCAAATAAGTTTGAGACTGAATCATTTTTACTCCAAAATATTTTTTACCTCGGAAGATAACATGAAAAAAAGGAAGAGTTCTTACGAACTAGTAATCTTCTTCCACCAGAAATAACTCTTTGATTCTGTATAGATGGGTTGGGTTAAGTAGTAACAAATTGAGTACGTATAGGCATTTTGTATGCAGCTATTCTAGTAGCTGCTCTAGCAATGGTTTTGAATACTCTGCCCATTTCATAAAGTATTCGACCTGGTATGATGACAGATACCCAATATTTGGGAGATCCTTTCCTGGAACCCATACGTGTTTCTGCAGGTCTCATTGTAATAGGTTTGTCGGGAAATATACGTACCCATATTTTTCCGCCACGGCAGGCATAACGATTAATCGTTCTTCGTCCGGATTCTATCTGCCTAGATGCGATCCAAGCGGGTTCAGGTGCTTGAAGAGCGAATCTATTGAAACAAATGCGATTGCCACGGTAAGATACTCCTTTCATTCTTCCCCTATGTTGTTTACGAAATTTTGTTCTTTTTGGGTTATAGTCGATGGTTAATAGTATTTTGATCCCATCTCTAATCTAGAACCAGACATGAAAGTTTCTTCTCATCCGGCTCCTCGTGAATAATAAATGTGTAGATAAATGAGTCTATATCTATGCATTACACATATTGTATATAGAATCTAATTTACAGGATGAATAACTCTTACATTTCCATCCAATGTCTTAATAAAGAATTTCACAGGAGAATATTGACTCTTCCAGTATTTTCTCCATGGGGTCGACTTACCTATAGACTCCAATGAGATTAATTGGTTTTTGGTTTATTTCGCCATCCTATCCAATGAATGATTAAGATTCCTATATGATCTATGCAGTCATAGGTTCCATCGTTCCATAACTTCTATCTAAATGCCCAGGTCTTCCCTTCGCAATGGAACTTTCTTTTCATCTGTTACGGAATCAATTTCCTTAGTTTCCATCGACTCGAAGCTCTTTCTCCTTCTTAAACTAAATTCCTTCAAACTTGCTTGAATGAATCAAGATGATTCTTATGCTTTATCACACTGCTTTTTGGAGGGTAGTGAATGAACCATACAATATTGGGAGAATATTTCTCCTTTTTCTTATTTTTCCGCATTACCAAACACCTTTCTTGCTTCACAAGAGATCAAAATATCATTTTTTCTCTCGTGGAGGAAAGTATTTACGAGGTGATAGTATCTACCCATAGTTATTAGATCTTGGCAATATGAAGAAATTAGTTAGTCTCTAGTTTATTTATAGAGACCAATCCATTCTTATTTCGAGTTCTCCATAACATAACTTCAGAAAAGAATGAAAAGCTCGGTTCCAACGAGTTGCACACTAAGCATAGCATAGTTCCAAAATGGTAAATCTAATTTCTATTTGATCTGATAGAATTGATGATCCATGATTGGGCAGATTGGAAAAAAAAGACCAATTATTCCTACTCTTCTAAAATCCAAATTTTTATCCCTAAAACGCCATAGATGGTTTTAACCAGATAATAACAATAATCAATCGTAGCTTTAATTGTCTGTAGGGGAACCCTACCTCCCCTGTCCCATTCGACCCGGGCAATTTCCTTTCCATTGAGACATCCTGCAATTTGGATCTGAATACCTTCTACCTCTTCCCATTCAACCAGTTCAATATCTTTCTTCATTGTTTTTCTGAATGTAACTCTCTTCTCTAGCTTTAGGGAAATATACTCTGCAAGAATATTAGGTTTTCTATAGGGTTTTGCAACTTTTTTCTATAGCAATGTGAAGTTTTCGGTCCACATAATCGACCATATTTTGTACATCGTTTCTTAATTTTTCAATTCCTTGACCCCTACCTTCTATTAACAAGTTGGGAAATCCAATATAGATTTTGACCTTAATCAAATCAATCTTTCTGTGAATCTCTACACGTGCAATTCCTCCATAATTTGAGGAACTCTTTATATGCATTTGTACATAGTTTTCAATGCAAGTACATATTTTTTGATCTTCTCAGAGATCTTTGGAATAATTCCTTTATTGTGTGAACCAATGGGAACCCTCATTTTGAGTTACAACAAGTCTAAAACCAAGTGGATTTATTTTCTACCCGATACATATCCTTTTTTTCAGGATTCTATTGACATAATCGGATCATTCGATCTAGAGATTTCCTCCGATACAATAGTTATATGACAAGTGGGTTTCTATATTGGATAACCGCATCCCTGAGCTCCAGGTTGAATCCTTTTAAAAACAGCACCCTCATTCACTTCAACTCTACCAACGAGTAAATTGGCTTTGTTCAAACCCATATTGTGATTTGCATTCGCCGTCGGAGAATGAATTAATTGTGATATGGGATAACAGGCCCCATAAGGCATCAGTTCCAATATCATAAGTGCTTGTCCATATGAACGACCACAAATTTGACTAATTACTCTACACGCTTTATGAGCAGACATACGTATATTTCTCGCCAAAGCTCGTATCTCTGGACCTGGACTATTATTTCCCATTGACTCCATCCTCCCTAATGAATGACAAGTATTTCTCAATTAACAACGAGATTTCTTATTGTTTCTTGCATGTCCCTGAAAAGGTAGGGTAGGTGCAAATTCCCCCAATTTGTGGTCTACCATACGATCTATTACATAAATGGGTAAATGTTCCCTCCCATTATGAACAGCAATTGTATGACCAATCATTGCGGGTACAATGACAGATGCCCGGGACCAAGTAACTATTATCTTCTTTTCTTCTTTTATGTTTAGATTTTTAATTTTCGTCAATGAATGATTAGCCACAAAAGGATTTTTTTTCAGTGAACATGCCATGATCAATTACCTTTCTTTCCTTTTTTTTTTTTATGGATATCCAACCATTCTTACTCACGTCGATGAAGGATTGAAGCATCACTGTATCTATTTCTCTTCCAACTTTTCTTTCCAAGTGCACTATAGCCCTAGGGGGTCACAGGTTTTTTCTTGCCAATTGGGGTTCTTCCTTCCCGACCTCCATGAGGATGGTCTATAGGGTTCATAGCTACTCCTCTTACCTTAGAACGCTTACCCAACGAATGTTTAGCTCTAGCTTTACCGAAACTTCTGTTGTTTGCAGTGATATTACCCACTTGTCCAATTGTGGCTGAGTAGTTCTCAGATATTAAACGAACTTCTCCAGATGGTAATCTTAATGTGGTCGATCGATCTTCTTTTGTGATCAGTTCTACTACAACACTTACTGCTCTAGCCAATTGTCCACCCTTTCCAAGTGTTATTTCTATGTTGTGTATAGCCGTGCCTAAGGGCATATTGGTTGAAGTAGACTCTTATTCTGATGAATAAAAATCCCTTCCGAAACTGCACAAGCCTCTCTCAGGTCATACAACTTTCTGGATGTATATTATATTCACATATATTGAATAAATATAATCGTGATGAGAAGGAGAATCTATTGTATTCTCTATGTCCCGATTCTCTACATCCTAGGTCTCTCTATTCCATCATCTGGCTTATATTCTTTATGTAGCATTCAGAATGAATGACTTTATCAAATTACGCTAATACTTTCTTATGTTTTGGATAACATAGGAGGCATATTAAACACCTTTTTCTCTTCTCTCTCTTTTTACTTTTTACCTCTCCCCATCTTTTTATTTTGGGAATTACTACCACTGTCCAGTCCTGAATCTGCCTCTGACCATCAGATCAAATGTGAGTAACTTGTCTTTTTAGAGGGTGCCTCTATCCCATTTTGTTCATGCTTCAGACAAACAATCAAGTCCTCTCCATATTATTATATCTTCGGAACCAATGATCTGATATGAACAATTTTTGAATCCAATCACCTGCTGTCATTTATCCTCAGTTTCCCTTTGGGGTTCATCCCGTAAAAGTGTCCTAGTTGGATCAGTGATAGATTTATAGGTTTCGCTATAAACCCAATCAGTTGCTTCCGATCATGTAAATTAATAATTCAAACCACACTCAGAGGTAGGGCATTTCCTATTGATATAGGAGCTTTTGGACCAGAAAGAATAGTATCTACAATCATGACCCCTCTGGGATGCAAAATATACATCTTATCGCCATTCTTGTAATGGACCTTGCAAATGTATGCACTTCTATTAGGGTCTTATTCTATGGTTACAATTTCTCCTGATATGTGTTCCTTATTCCGTCGAAAATCAATTTGATGATACAGACGCTTGTGAACCCCTCCCCTGTGTCTTGTGGTAATAATTTGTCATCCATTACGACCTTTCCCACAATGATGTTGTCCAAAGGTCAATTTCTTCTACGGGTCCAATTGCACTCTTCCATCGAAACCTGATACAGATCTATTGCGTGTATCCAGAGTTAAAATTCTATATGAACGGATGGCCATTTAATTTCAAATTTGAAATCTTATTGTTCTGAAAAGAGTGGAATAGAATCACTGGTTCTAAGTGTAATAATCACACGTTTACAACGTATTGGATGTGCTATCATTGACCCTCTCTTTCCTCCTTTTTCAGGGAGGCGATCGCTGTTCATAGCTATTACTTTAACATCAAAGAAATGTTCAATCCAATTTTTAACCCTTGTTTTGTTCAATTGAAAATCGACATTAAAAGTATATTGGTTCCTTTCCAATAGACGAATACTTTTCTCCGTAAGTACTGGATATTTCACTTCATCCATAAATTTTTTTCTCTCCTTTTCTCCTTTTTTTTCCCATCAAGCTTGTAGCTATTATTATATTGGATCATATACCAATTTAATTAGACAGATATATCATAGTTTAGGTATGGAAGTTATGCACGAACGTAATGCTCACAACTTTCCTCTGGATCTAGCCGCTGTTGAATCTATTTCAATAGGTGGATAATACTCTGATGGATTGTTATTGTGTATTGCTTAATTGAAGCATACCAAGCCTTTCATTCATTTTATTGAAAGACTTGGTATGCTTCAATTGTTTGGTGTTATTCTTCATACTTATTCCCATTCCATCAATAATGGATATGTGCAGTTCCCCTGCATCCAGCAGGAATTGAACCCGCGAGTTCGCCAATTATGAGTTGGGCACTTTAACCATTCAGCCATGGATGTTGGATAAAGATCATCAACATATTCATTCTATAATATGAGTATAGACTCAGATCTAAAATTGGGTAGTTTGGGATTGGGACCCATTTACATTCTTTCTTCTCTCATACTTGATTCATGTCAACTATTCTCAATAGACATTCAAATAATATTTCATTGAATTAATTTGATAATAAGCCATGGATGAAACAAAATATGTGAATCAATTAGAATTGATCGTATTTATTGTTCGGTCCTTTGGTCTTCCACTCATGGTGGGTGGGATAATAATGAAGAAGTTGACGTAAAAATATAAAAATTTGATCTATTTCAAAGGAGTATATTCATGTTCTTATTTCCCTAATATAATACTTTCTGGCTGGATATTTTCATTAATATATAGTCTCATTCCTACCTATTCTTGCATCCTTGATTTCTAGAGCTTTGGCTCCCATTGGTCAAGAACCAGACTACTAGTTACGAATCAAGTATCGAACCACTGGGAAGATACTTGGATCCGATATAAGATCATTATATGTTCGCTCCAATTCTTGTTGTTCTTGATGTTGGAACAGTCTCCCTTTCTCTATGGGCTATGAGTTCTAGTATACAAGGTATATATGCATTTATAGGAGCTTCAATTGTCGTGCTTATTTTCATCGTTGGTTTAGTCCATGCATGGTAAAGAGGAACATTGGAATGGTCCTTAATTTCTGAATGGGGGAGGGAAGTACAAAATGACATAAAGCCAATGATGAATCCTATGAAGTTACCTTTACTCGATCAAACAATTTTGAATCTAGATATTTCAACTACCCCAAACGATCTGTCGAATGAATTGGGCCAGACTCTCCAATTTATGAACGCTCCTTTACAGTATTAATTGTGGTTTCATCAAATTCACTTCATTAATAGATTCACGATTCGTCTTCGATCGTTATGGTTTGGTACCAAGATCTGGACCTAGACGAGCTTACCTCATTATAACAGTAGGGACTGTGACCATGAAAAAGGCTCCTTCTATAGTGAGATTTATTATACGAACAAATGCCAGAACCAAAATATGTAGTTGCCCCGGAGCATGTACTATCACAGAGAAATTTTTGGTACAGATTATTATAGTATCGTTTGTAAAGTAGATATGTTAATTCCTGTGGATGTCTATTTGCTAGATTGCCCACCTGAACCAGAGGCTATTATGGATGCTATAACGAAACTTCGTGAAAGAAAAGATAGTTCGATGGATATATGAGGCCAGAACTCCAACAAGGAAAGAATAAAATATTTCACTATAAATCATAGGGATCATCATATTGGATCCAGTATTCATACTAGAAACTATGGTCAAAAGTTATTACATCAATCTTATGAACCTAAATTCGAATCTACTTTCGAGATACCCTCTGCAATGTTTGGATCTGCTTCAACTCTGCAATTATAGATCTATCATTGGGATAATCTATCCCATTTCGATTCGGACGTAATAGGATGAATAGATTCTGACTAGTGCCGAATTATCAGTCCCACCATCAAATCTTGACTTCTGAGTTCTCGATCCTACTTTTTTATATGTACAGAGTATCAGGATTCAATTGGAACGGACAGAGAGGGACAATATGAGCAAAGAAGAGGGAAAGAACAGATTGATCCATCTATCTATTTTGATCAGGGTGTCTCCGTATGTAGATATACATCTAGATAGAATAGATTTAGATAGATGGATATGGAGACATGGATATTGACATCTTGCCAAGAACCAGATTTGAACTGGTGGCATGAGGATTTTTAGTCCTCTGCTCTACCAACTGAGCTATCCCGGCTCTTCCTTGTGGATCATCCTGGTATAGGGTTTTAACTTGTGTCAACTAAAAAGAAGTAAAAGGGTATTTTTACTAGTTTTTAGAATGATCTTTATTATTTTCAATTTGGAAGTCACTAATATGATAAAAATGGACTGCAATTGAATAATTTAAAAATGATCTAATCTATGTAGATCATATATCACAAAATCAATTGATCATATGATCAACTTATTAACAGATCAACTCAACTTTTCATAAGATGGATGAAAAGATTCATGTTCTAATTTCTTCTCTTCATGAAAAAAAAATAACGAGGTAAAAGAATCAAGAAATTAGAATGGATTCGAACCAATGGAATTGGAGAAGATAAATCAATCTGTTCGAGAATGAACCTGGGTGGGGATAGAGGGACTTGAACCCTCACAGTCTATAAAGCCAACGGATTTTCCTCCTACTGCAATTTGCATTGTTGTTGATATTGACATGTAGAATTGGACTCTATCTTTATCCTCGTCCAACCATTTATTCCAAAAAAGAATTCAATTCTCCATCTAGAGTAGATAAGTTCATAATTGGATTACTTAATGTCAAATCAATACTTCAACTCGAATCTGGCGTCTATCTTATGAATAAAATGCTTGGAATGATTCAAGTTCTAATCGCCAGTTTTGTCTGATGTTATATAACATCTCTCTCCATTTTTGAGGTGTAAATAGATCATTCTATAACTACAATATTGGACCAAATGAGATTCATTCATTAGAATAGCTTCCATTGAGTCTCTGCACCTATCCCCTTCCTATCTTAGGAGAAGAAACATTGTCTTCATGAACCGGATTTGGCTGAGGATTACCCATTCAAAATATCCTAGGGTTCCCTGGATTTGGAAGCTATCACTTGGTAGGTTTCCATACCAAGGCTCAATTCGATCAAGTCCATAGCGTCTACCAATTCTGCCATATCCCCTTCTCAAAGAACAAGATCATACCTTGATCTAATCCTATTATGTAATATCCATCAGCATTATTCAATGGATATTTGCTCAATATTGGGTGGGAGAAATATCCTCCCCTACTCCCCTTCTCTCCCCTTCTCTCCCCATCTCTATCTCTACCCCAATCGAATATGACTGGGAATCATTATATTATTTATCCATTTGAAATGCAATGTTATTATCCTCCCCTAGTTGATTTGGAAGAGTGAGTAAAATGATCGATATCAATTGACCCTTACTCCTCGTTTCTTTCCCTTGAAAGAATCTACATCCAAACAATGTTCCATTGTAATCATAATCTTGATTGCGTCATTAAATCTTATTCGCGCTATAATCATTAGGATTCCAAAGGAATCTATGGATCTCACCCCAATGAAATGGGGAGTGATATTCCATCGAGCCTACTTAGCTCAGAGGTTAGAGCATCACACTTGTAATGCGATGGTCATCGGTTCGATCTTCATAGCTGGCTCTTTTTCGTTCCTCTCATTTCCATAATCCACAAAGTTTTGTTAGGATCAAGATGGAATGGAGAATACTCTTACGATCGTTCATCGGGTCCGTCATGCCATGATCATTTAATCCCAACTAGGAACGGGATGAATGAAATGATTGGAGCTATTAGGATCAATAACAAATTGGAGAAATATCTCCATTTTCCATATAAAAGAATTCCAGTAGTACTCATACAGGTTATACTATTCTTTCTTCTTTCTAGCACTATTTGTTAATTGAATAAGGATTTTCTATGTCCCTTTATCAGGGACCTCATTTAAAAATAATACGTCGTCTAAAAACTTTACCAGGTCTCACTAGTAAAAGACCCAAAAACAGAAAGGATTCTATGAACCAATCTTCTTCCAGGAAAATATCTCAATATCGTATCCGGCTAGAAGAAAAACAAAAATTTTGTTTTCATTACAGACTAACGGAGCGACAATTGCTGAAATATGTTCGTATTGCTAGAAAATCCAAAGGGTCAACGGGTCAGGTCCTATTGCAATTACTTGAAATGCGCTTGGATAATATTCTTTTTCGATTGGGTATGGCTCCCACCATTCCCCGAGCTAGACAATTAGTGAATCATGGACATATCCGGGTCAATGACCATATGGTGGATATACCAAGTTACCCTTGAAAACCTCAAGATGTGATTACTATAAGAGATCAACAAAGATTGAGAGCTATCATTAAGAAGAACATAGATCTGTTCCAGAGGGATAAATTGCCAAATCATTTTATTTTCCATTCCTTACAATATAAAGGATTCATCAATCAAATAATAGATAGTAAATGGATTAATTTGAAGATTAATGAATTGCTGGTCGTAGAGTATTATTCCCGTCAAGCTTGAATCGAGAATGAAATGAAAGAGGGGTGGGTTGGTTGCTGGGAATCTGGAAATTATGTTCTTCTCCCTTCTTTTTCCCTTCCCCGAAGGAGACATTTTATAATCCTTCCGTACGTTACTTGTTATCTGTGATACTTTTTTTTATTGCTTCTTAAAATAGTCTTGACTTTTCCCATACCACGAACCAATGTTTGTTCTATTTTATCTATTACAAATAGAGGTAGATTGATCCTGGAATTAGGAAATAGTCCTATTGGGATTCAATAAATTGGAAAAACAATGGATGAGAAGAAAATAGATAGTAGGGCGAAGATATGGAAAGAGAGGGATTCGAACCCTCGGTAAGCAAAAGCATACATAGTAGTTCCAATGCTATGCCTTGAACCGCTCGGCCATCTTTCCTATGATACTCTTGGTTCTAATTAAGAAAATGAGTCAATAGCAACTTCCTTACGAAACAAATTCTTTTTGTTCGGGTACGAATAGTTCAATCTTTTGGAAATAAATAGATAATAAATAAGGTAATGATTCAATCCCCCCCGGAAAGACGAAAGGACATTTTTTCCAACTTCCTCTTATTTTAGGAAATCCTCAATCATCCCGATTAATCTGACGTATTCGGATCGCCTAATCAATAATTTAAGACAGATTAACTGATCCATTCCATATTATGATCATATATAGATATGTAGTGATCATCTTATCAATTGTATAAGAACTAATTCTTTGGCAATGATCCTGTGTCATGATGACTATATTTTCTTGATATTCTTTTATCTATATGGAGAAAGCACACAATTGTTGGGTAGGCATTTCATCCTCATTATGCAATGCTCGATCGTTTAAATCTTTCTTTGTTCGGATCATAATCGAACTGGACTTCCCGAGTTTACCCAATCTATTATTCTTTCAATACGAGCCTTTTTCCATTATTATTCATATTACTAATGAACAATTATTCAATTTATTCCCTATCTATGCCCATTTTAAAGAATATATTGGAATAGATAGAATGAGAACATATTTACGATTGTAAGGAAATCCATTTTATGGTATTGTGCACCAGAAAAAAATTTCGTTCATGGAATCATTTGCGTAAGGGAATGAATGAAATTATCAAATCTGTAATTGACTATGCCCAGATCTCAGAGAAATGACAATTTTATTGATAAGACCTTCACAATTGTAGCATATATCTTATTGCGAATAATCCCAATGGCTTCGAGGAGAAAGAAGCATTTACCTATTACAAAGATGGTGTGATTTGATATTTTTTCCATTCTTCTTTTTTGGGGAAAGAAAAGGTAAGGTATTCGGGAATAAAAATTGGGTAAAATAAAACTTACGCTCAGTGAAGGTGAGTTCTGGAGATAGAACAGTTCCTTCTGTCGTGTATCCCCAGTCAATGCACCTTTAGATGCTTTCATCTCCTAAGGATTTTAGTACCGAGCGAAAGGTTACACCTATGCAATAGGCCTTGCTTGTATAGTTGAACCTATTTGATAGGCGCGCATGAGGGGAGAAAGCACTACGTATGGAAATCGACAACACAAAAGCTTCGTTATAGCCCATATGCATTACCCTTTTCTGAAGGGCAGTGAGAATGGTTGGGACAGAAAACATCCATCTCGTTTATACTTCGGATACCCTTATAATGGAACCATCAGAGATTGTTGAAGTGATTAATCCCCAAAGAATACAGGGCGTTAAGAACAAAGAAATTGTTAGAGGTTCCATTCCTAGTAGTAAGATCCTTGGTATTTGGAAAAGAATCTTTGCAAGAAGGATGGCTAGAGATTCATTGGAAATACACTAGCCCTTGTTAATTCATAATATTGGGTCAGAATTTTTTTTTTCAATTCCACGGATTACTCCCCATATTACCTACTATAAAGAAAGGAGGATTTGTATGAGGTTGGAATCTCATGTACGGTTTTGAAGCGGAGATCATTTCAATGTAATGAACGACCGTAACGAATTTCAGCTCAATTAGAAGGGGAATATGCGGAAGCTTTAAAAAATTATTATGAAGCTATGTGACTGGAAACTGATCCTTATGATTGAAGTTATATACTATATAATATAGGTCTTGTGCGTACAAGTAATGGGGAACATATGAAGGCTTTGGAATATTATTTCCAAGCATTAGAATGGAACCCATCCTTACCACAAGCTCTTAATAATACGGCCTTGATCTGTCATTACGTGCAACTATCTGTACCATAGAATAACTTAGTTAATAACTACTACGAGTAAGGACAAAAGAAAAGGCTTTCTACATATGCATCATCCCAAGTAACGGTTTTTATTAGCTATAGCGAAAAAAAGCATCTCTCATAGGAGCCCGAATATGAATAGATAGAGCCTAAATATTCCATGGATAGTAAATTCAATTGATGATGGAAGCACCATAAAGATCAATTATTGAAAGAAGGTTCGGGCTGATATGATCAAATCTGCTCATTGACAAGAATCAAGAATCAACTTATGTAATAGAGTTGATCTACTAAGCTATTGAGCAGCGGTGTAGCATCAGATCCTAAAGATGTGAAGTACTCCGGCCAGAGAGTACTCTCCAAAAATTCTATACGGAACTAAGATAGTTACCTTGCAAAAAGACTTTGATTTGGACAATCAATCTGAAGTATAGAAAGAGATATACTTCATCTTTTTGAGGGTAGGAGAAAAGATAGAACCTGATCATTGAATTGATTGGAAGTGAAATCAGAAACTCATGCCATTGATTTTTTTGGTCCTTTGGTTAATATGAACTCCCAATGAATCATCTCCAATTCTTTGGAAATTTTGGTAAAGGACTAAAGAATAGTGGATTGAGCCATATGAGGTAGGAAACTCTCAAGTACGGTTATGAGGGAAGAAAACTTTTCCAAGTTTACCTATCCTAACCGAGGAGAATAGGCCATTCTATAGGGAGATCCTGAAACTGCGGAGGCTTGGTTCGATCAAGCTGCTGAGTATTGGGAACAAGCTATAGCACTTGCTCCAGGTAATTACATCGAAGCACAAAATTGGTTAAAGATTAGGACGCTTTGGAGAATGACAGTTTCTATTATTGGGAAATCGTTTTCATTATTGAATATCTAACTCGAAATCAATGGGATTTTTTGAGAATATTCCCAAAAATTAGATTCTATTTCGTCGACATCTTATAGGAATATATTTACAATATAAAAAGAATACCTTTTTTGATTCTAGATTGTTGATGGATCTTCTTAATAGGGGTAAAATCCATCCGGAGATGTTTTTCATTAATGATCCATGAATAACGATTTATAATGGATGGCCTTTTATATGGGACATACGAAAGAGTATCAATAGATGGATAAATAAATAAATAAATATATATATGTCCATATATACAGATATATTTATTTATCCATCTAGAAACAGTGTAATAATGACCATTGCTTTTAAAATTAAAAAAAAAAGCTTTTTTGCATGATAAAAGCCCACAGTCCATTGAGCACCTCAAAGATATGTCATAATAAAATTGAACCCCTGCCTCAGATTGACTCCCGTATCATAGTCGCTCCAGTCATAAACTAGAAAATAAAGGGAGAAACGAGTTGAGATATATCTCTCGTAAGTTCAATAATTGCTATTGGCAGGTTTCTTATTATTTAAGTCCCGTCCGGAAAGGGGAGAATTCAATGACCATTCGTTCACCAGAACCAGAAGTAAAGGAAGTAAAGATCGTAGTGGAGAGAGATACCGTAAAAACCTCTTTTGAAAAATGGGCCAAACCTGGTCATTTCTCAAGGACGCTAGCTAAAGGCCCTGATACTACTACTTGGATTTTGAACTTACATGCTGATGCTCACGATTTTGATAGCCATACTAATAATTTGGAAGAGATTTCTTGCAAAGTCTTTAGCGCTCATTTTTTTCAATTAGCCATCATCTTTATTTGGCTAAGTGGGATGTACTTTCATGGCACTCGTTTCTCCAATTATGAAGCATGGCTGGCTGATCCCACTCACATCAAACCCAGTGCCCAAGTAGTTTGGCCAATAGTAGGCCAAGAAATATTTAATGGGGATGTAGGTGGAGGTTTTTGAGGGATACAAATAACCTCTGGGTTCTTCTAGATTTGGCGAGCATCTGGAATAACTAGTGAATTACAACTTTACTGCACTGCAATTGGTGCATTGATCTTTACAACGTTAATGCTTTTTGTTGGTTGGTTCCATTATCACAAAGCTGCCCCAAAATTGGCTTGGTTCCAGGAAGTAGAATCCATGTTGAACCATCATTTAGCAGAGTTACTAGGACTTGGATCTCTATCTTGGGTAGGACACCAAATATATGTCTCTTTACCCATTAACCAACTTCTATACATTGGAGTGGATCCTAAGAGATACCACTTCCTCATGAATTTATTTTCAATCGCAATCTTTTGGCTCAACTTTATCCCAGTTTTGCTGAGGGATTGACCCCATTTTTCACCCTGAATTGGTCGGAATATTCAGACTTTTTGACTTTTCGTGGAGGATTAAATCAGGTAACGGGGGGTCTGTGGTTGACCAATACTGCGCATCATCATTTGGCTATTGCAGTTCTTTTCCTGATAGCTGGTATGTATAAGACCAATTGGCACATTGGCCATAACCTCAAGGACCTCTTAGAAGTTCATAAAGGTCCATTTATGGGTTGGGGCCATAAAGGTCTTTACGAGATCTTAACTACCTCGTGGCATGCTCAACTAGCTATTAACCTAGCTATGTTAGGATCTTTAACTATTGTTGTAGATCACCACATGTATTCGATGCCTCCCTATCCATACCTAGCTATTGATTATGGTACCCAACTCTCTCTATTCACACATCATATGTGGATTGGTGGGTTTATCATAGTTGGCGGTGCTACACATGTAGCGATTTTTATGGTAAGGGACTATGACCCAACTACTCAATACAACAATTTATTAGATCGCATTCTTAGACATCGTGATGCAATTGTATCACACCTCAACTGGGTATGTATATTCTTAGGCTTCCATAGTTTTGGTCTGTATATTCATAATGATACTATGAGTGCTCTAGGACATCCTCCAGATATGTTCTCAGATACTGCTATACAATTACAACCTATCTTTGCCCAATGGATACAAAACAATCATGCTTCAGCACCTGGTTCAATAGATCCTGGTGCAACAACGAGTACCAACATAACCTGGGGAGGTGGTGATTTGGTGACAGTAGGTTCCAAAGTGGATTTGTTACCGATTCCATTAGGAACCGCAGATTTTTTGGTACATCACATTCATGCATTTACTATCCATGTGACTGTCTTAATCCTACTTAAAGGTGTTCTATTTTCCTGTAGCTCCCATTTAATACATGATAAAGTGAATCTGGGTTTTTGCTTTCCTTGTGATGGACCTGGTAGAGGAGGAACATGTCAAGTATCTGCCTAGGATCATGTCTTCCTTGGTTTATTCTGGATGTACAATGAAATTTCGGTAGTAATATTCCATTTCAACTGGAAAATGCAGTCCGATGTTTGGGGTAATATAAGTGATCAGGGAGTGGTAACTCATATTACGGGAGGAAACTTTGCCAAAGTTCCATTGCAATTAATGGGTGGCTCCGTGACTTTCTATTTGAACAAGCCTCTCAAGTGATCCAATCTTATGGTTCTTCATTATCTGCATATGGTCTTTTATTTTTAGGTGCTCATTTTGTTTGGGCCTTCAGTTTAATGTTCTTATTCAGTGGCCATGGGTATTGGCAAGAACTCATTGAATCTATTGTTTGGGCCCATAAAAAATTGAAGGTTGCTCCTGCTATCCATCCTATAGCCTTGAGCATTGTACAGGGACGTGCTGTAGGAGTAGCTCATTACCTTCTGGGTGGAATCGTCACAACATGGGTGTTCTTCCTGGCAAGAATTATTGCAGTAGGATAAAGGCTAGGAGGATTTGAAAAGTATATGGCATCAATATTTCCAAAGTTCAGCCAAGGCTTGGTACAGGACCCAACTACTCGTCGTATTTGGTTCGGTATTGTGACACATGACTTTGAGAGTCATGATGATATTACCGAAGACTGCCTTTATCATAAAATTTTTGCTTCCCACTTTGGTCAGTTGGCAATAATCTTTCTGTGGACCTCTGGTAATTTGTTCCATGTGGCTTGGCAAGGCAATTTTGAAGCATGGGTACGCGATCCCTTACATGTAAGACCCATTGCTCATGCAATTTGGGATCGTCATTTTGGTCAACCAGCTATAGAAGCCTTTACCCGAGGAGGTGCTCCTGGTCCGGTCAATATTGCTTATTCCGGTGTTTATCAATGGTGGTATACAATTGGCTTATGCACTAACGAAGATCTTTATGCTGGATCTCTTTTCTTGCAATTTCTTTCTGTCATCTTTTTAATAGCGGGTAGGTTACATCTACAACCTAAATGGAGACCAAGTGTTTCATGGTTCAAAAATGCCAAATCCCGTCTCAATCATCATTTTTCATGACTCTTCAGAGTCAGTTCTCTAGCTTGGAAAGGGCATTTAGTTCATGTCGCTATTCTTGAATCAAGGGGAGCGCACATCAGATGGGATAATTTTTTGGATGTATTACCACATCTCGAAGGTTTAGAACCGCTTTTCACAGGTCAGTGGAATCTTTATGCTCAAAATCCTGATTCTAGTAGTCACTTATTCAGTACCTCCCAAGGGGTGGGAACTACTATTCTAACTCTTCTCGGAGGATTCCATCCACAAACTCAAAGTTTATGGCTGAATGATATAGCTCATCATCATTTAGCTATTGCATTTGTTTTTTCAATTACTGGTCATATGTATAGAACCAACTTTGGGATTGGTCACAGTATGGAAGATATTTTGGAGGCACATGTTCCTCTAGGAGGCCTATTAGGACGTGGACATAAGGGTCTTTATAACACAATCAATAATTCTCTTCATTTTCAATTGGGTCTTTCTTTAGCTTCTTTGGGGGTTATAACTTCCTTGGTAGCTCAACACATGTATTCTTTACATGCTTATGCATTCATAGCACAAGACTTCACCACCCAAGCTGCATTATATACTCATCATCAATACATTGCCGGTTCATTATGATAGGAGCCTTTTCTCATGGAGCTATATTCCTCATTAAGGATTATAATCCAGAACAGAATAAGGATAATGTATTGGCGAGAATGTTGGAGTAGAAAGAAGCTATAATATCTCATCTTAGTTGGGTTAGTTTATTACTAGGTTTCCATACCTTGGGACTTTATGTCCATAATGATGTTATGCTTGCTTTCAGTACTCCAGAAAAACAAATCTTGATCGAGCCCATATTTTCTCAGTGGATACAATCTACTCATAGTAAGACGTTATATGGTTTCAATATACTCTTATCTTCAACAAGTGGTCCAGCATTCGATGCAAGTAAGAGCATATGGCTACCCGGTTGGTTAAATGCTATTAATGATAATAATAATTCATTGTTCTCAAAAATTGGTCCTGGAGACTTTTTGGTTCATCATGTTATTGCTTTAGGTTTGCATACAACTACATTGATCCTAGTTAAAGGTGCTTTGGATGTGCGTGGTTCCAGGTTAATGCCAGATAAAAAAGATTTTGGTTATAGTTTTCCTTGCGATGGTCTGGGACGTGGTGGTACTTGCGATATCTCGGCCTGGGATGCTTTTTTTTAGCAGTTTTCTGGATGTTGAATACTATTGGATGGGTTAATTTCTATTGGCATTGGAAGCATATAACATTATGGCAGGGTAATGTAGCACAATTTAATGAGTCTTCCACTTATTTAATGGGATGGTCAAGAGATTATCTATGGTTAAATTCTTCACAACTTATTAATGGATACAATCCTTTTGGTATGAACAGTTTATCTGTTTGGGCGTGGATGTTCTTATTCGAGCATCTTGTTTGGGCTACTGGATTTATGTTCCTTATTTCCTGGCGTGGATATTGGCAGGAACTGATTGAAACTCTTGCATGGGCCCATGAACGCACGCCTTTAGCTAATTTAGTTTGATGGAGAGACAAGCTAGTAGCCCTTTCCATTGTTCAAGCACGATTAGTTGGATTAGCTCACTTTTCCATAGGTTATATATTCACTTATGCGGCTTTTTTAATTTCCTCTACATCAGGTAAATTTGGTTAATTCTTCTTCATCAATTTCTCTATGGGGTATTGTCATTGTATCAATGACAATACCCCACAGAGAAAAAGTAATCAACATAATATTACTCCATCTAAAATCTGATCTATATTTTGATTCCTAGTAGGTAATAGTACTGACTGAACTATTATGGCGAGAAAGAGTCTCATTCAGAGAGAGAAGAAGAGACAAGCACTGGAACGGAAATATCATTTAATTCATCAATCTTTGGAGGAAAAAAGCAAAGTGTCATCATTGGATGACAAATGGGAAATTCATAGAAAATTGAAATCTTCACCACGTAATAGTGCACCTACACGTCTCCATCGATGTTGTTCTTCGACTGGAAGACCTAGAGCCAACTATTGAGACTTTGGATTGTCCGGACACATACTTCGTGAGATGGCCCACACATGTTTATTGCCCAGGATAACAAAATCGAGTTGGTAGGAAAAGAAAAAAAGTAATTGAAGTTTCTTGTGATAATGGGATATAGTACCCCTATCCCTATATAGGGATAGGGGTACTATATCCCATTATTGTTTTGTGTACCCATTCTGATTATGATATAAATTAATGGTGTGGAGTAGAGTAGTTTGGTAGCTCGCAAGGCTCATAACCTTGAGGTCACGGGTTCAAATCCTGTCTCCGCCAGACCAGAACATACGAAGTATTTTGGTCTGGAAAGGATTGCTCTCTCACTTATCAATTTATAATTGAATTATAAGTGAGGAAAAGAAATGATCAATACATGAACTATTCTTTTTCATATTCCATGTGAAGGGCGGGTAGCGGGGATCGAACTCGCATCTTCTCCTTGGAAAAGAGAAATTTTACCATTCAACCATACCCGCATTTCAGTTATCTATATATATATATATATATATATATATATATATATTCATATAATTGAAATGGAAAATACATATATGTTTAATCCCATTTGTAAGTAGATACCATTTTTGAATGGTCCAATTATTAATTCAATTATGGATATGGAAAACCCCTCCTCCTTGGGCCTGAAGTAAAAGGCCCTTCAGAAAAGCAATAAAGCCCTCCGGGAGGAGGGGGAGGGAGTGTGAACCTAAAACATCTAGAACATATCTAAGATATGAAAGAATTAAGGATACCTACAAAAAGGACTGATCCGATCTATAATGATACACCCGAAAATACAACATTTTTTCTACTTGACTGTTGGGTCCCTATAATACTAGTGATTACCCCATTACTATTGTAGTTATACCCCTTATTTATATTGTTGTGCCCCTATTACCCCCATATTGTTATTTCTGTGCCCCATAGAATCCCTCTATTGTTATTTTTGTGGCTTTATATTATTATTGTTAGGTCGGCTGGATTATATTGTGACTCCTTAGACTCCTATATATAGAAAGGAGGTTTTGTCATTTGTATCATCAAAGAATTGTTCATTTATGTAATGTAAAGGAGGTTGCCCCCTCGAAGAGGCTGAATTCTAAGGCGTTGATCTTTCTTTTCTATCTTTTCTTGAGCTGGTTTCATAACATTTGGTATCAGAGCTTTGGATTCTAGGGTTTCGCTGCTCCAAACAGGTCATCGTGGCATTTTCGCTATAACTTTTTTTCTGTGATGTTTCAGAAGTTGCAAAAAAAACCCATTTGAGAAGAATTGGTGCTGAACCTTGGGTCCGAATTTCAGAGCTTTTCGTACGATATTTTCGGAGATATGATCTGAGGAAGTTGGTCTTTTTGCAGACTCCTGAATTACATTCAAAACAGGTGACCTGGGGAAAATCGTCATAACTTTCTCTCTGAGGATCGGATTGAAATTTCGTAAAAATGTACATAAAAAGGACGGACTGTAGTTTCTTTTATGTGTGTTTTAGATCCAAAGGTCGAAACAGTGACTCGTGGCACGTCGTACAAGTTCGCTCTACTGAACTAGTCTATAAGCAAGTCACTGTGGGAGATTTCACATAACTCTTCCTTGGAGAATCCAATTTGGGTCAGACTTGTGGCATTGGAAAGAGGACACAGAGGGCTACTACAGGTCACAAATTTAGAACTAGATGATTGGAAAGTACAGAGATACATCAGAGGCAATATCGAGCTCCTACAAAGTGAAAAAAGGTGTGTAGATTTTCTTAAATTTTTGCTTAAGCTTGGTTTGAAAATTTATTTTGAAGGAATTCAAAGGGCATAGTAGAGCATTATTATCGGTAACTGATGCCCCGAGGAAAGAAAATGCAAACACCTAGTAAGGAACCTGAAAGCTCTAGCATGACTCATGAAGAAGAGGAAGAAATGCAACATGATATATCAAAATTACAAGACCAAGTGCAACAACTGTCCCTTGCACAAAAGGAACAGAATCTAAGATGGATGGTTTAAAGAAAGATGTAGAAGCTAAGATGGATGGTTTAAAGAAAGGTGTAGAAGCTAAGATGGACTGTTTAAAGAAAGGCGTAGAAGCTAAGATGATTGACGTGGAAGCTAAGATGGATGATTTGAAGATAGATTTGAAGACAGACATGGACGAGTTGAAGATAAATATGAATAAGTTGCTACAAGAAATGGTCACTAAGGGTGAAAGAGTACTAAAGGAAACTCATGATGAGAACAAAAGAAATGTTAATCATGATTCCATAGACTCTAATGTTGGATCGAAGACTCACCATGTTCCAAAAATCGATATGAGGAAGTTTGATGGCAAGGATCCCGCCACATGGATATTACAGATGGAGCAATTCTTCGATCTCAATAATGTGCAAAACACACAAAAGGTACGTATGGCAACTTTATATTTGGAACCAAATCAGTTTGTATGGTATCAATGGCTTTGTTCTCGTAAACAATTTATCACTTGGGCAATTTTTACGGAAGAATTGATAGCACATTATGAGGATACAAAAAGCAACACTTTTTTTAGCCAATTGATAAGTCTCAAACAAAAGGGTTCAATAATGGAGCACATTGAGGAGTTCCAAAAATTGAACATAAGGGTAAAAGATATTCCAGAGGAGCATAGGATTGATGTGTTCATAGGGTCTTTAAAGGATAATATCCAACATGATGTGCGCCTTTGGGAACCTGATTCATTAGAGAAGGCATTCAGGTTAGCAAGAAAAATGGAAAGCAAAATTATGGCAACTAGGAAGCATACCATTCACAACTATAAAGACGGAAGTGTTGTTGCCCATAGTCTTCCACAACCTACAAGGTTGACACCACAACAATTGGAAGAAAAAAGAGCAAAAGGGCTTTGTTACAATTGTGATAGCAAATACACAAAAGGTCATAAGTGTGCTGAGAAGAAATTATTCTACATAGATTGTGAAGAGGAAGAAGAAAAGGAGCAAGAAAGGTCAAAAGAAGAGGATATATTCCAGGAACAAAGCCTAGATGAAGAACAAATAAATCCGACCATATCTTGTAATGCATTGGCGGGAATTACCACTCCTCAAACCATCAAGATAGAAGGACAAATCAAGAAGAAAAAGGTAATAGTGTTGATTGATTCAGGAAGCACCCACAATTTTATTCATTGTAGGGTAGCAAAAGAATTGAATTGCTTCCTATATCCAGCACCAGAGTGTCAAGTGATGATTGCAAATGGAGGAACAATAAATTGTTCTGGAAAGTGCCATAATATCAAGCTATCCATGGGAGAATATGTATTGACTAGCCCAATGCTTTCCATTCCAATGGGAGGTGCTGATGTTGTACTAGGAGTCCAATGGCTACAATCCTTGGGTACAATAGCTTTTAATTTTCAAGAACTTTTCATGAAATTTTCTGTGGAAGGAAAGGAAGTTGAATTAAGGGGTATTGCAGGGAAACCAGGAAAGATAATCAGCTCTAATGGCATGACAAAGCTTCTAAAAAAGGAGCAAAGAGGTGTAATTGCACAATTATGTTCGCTAGATGTTTCCACATTGGAATCATCTATTTCTCCAGATCTCCAAAAAGTCCTGGACAATCATTCCAAGGTATTTGAGACTCCCAAAGGTCTCCCACCTATGCGTGATCATGATCATGCTATTCATCTGATTCCAGGAAGTGTTCCTCCAAACATCAGGCCGTACAGATATCCATATGTCCAAAAAAGTGAAATTGAACGTATGGTTGCAGAAATGCTAGAGGCTGGTATAATTCAACCGAGTCAAAGTTCTTTCTCAGCTCCAGTAGTATTGGTGCACAAGAAGGATGGATCATGGCGCATGTGTCCAGATTATAGGGAGCTCAACAAGCTCACTATTAAAGATAAGTTCCCCATTCCTGTCATTGATGAATTACTGGATGAATTGCATGGATCAATTTACTTCACCAAGTTGGATCTTCGTTCGGGATATCATCAAATCAGAATGAAGATTGAAGACATTCCGAAAACGGCATTTAGAACTCATGAGGGTCATTATGAATTTTTGGTCATGCCTTTTGGCCTTACCAATGCACCTTCAACATTTCAAGGTTTGATGAATTCAATTTTCAAACCATTCCTTAGAAAATTTGTGTTAGTATTTTTTGATGATATACTAATCTACAGCAAGTCTTGGAAGGATCATGTTGAACATGTTGACAAGGTGCTACAACTATTGGAGGAGAAACAATTATATGCAAAAAGATCCAAATGTTTCTTTGGAGTCCAGGAGGTGGAATATTTGGGTCATATTGTATCTCATGAAGGAGTTAAGGTAGACCCTAGCAAAATTAAAGCCATTAAGGAATGGAAAATCCCCACATCCATAAAGCATCTGCGAGGATTTCTTGGGTTGACAGGGTATTATCGCAAGTTTGTTAAGAATTATGGGAGAATAGCAGCACCTCTAACAACATTATTGAAGAAAGATTCATTTTCATGGACTCCGGAAGCAACAAAGGCCTTTGAACATCTTAAAGAGGCAATGTGCCAAGCACCGGTCTTAGCTACACCGGACTTCACAAAAACCTTTATTGTGGAATGTGATGCTTCAGGAAATGGAATTGGTGCTGTTCTAATGCAAGATGAAAGACCCATTGCTTTTGAAAGTCGTCCAATCAAGGGAAAGTTTTTAAGCAAAGCTATTTATGAGAAGGAAATGTTGGCAATACTCCATGCACTTAAGAAATGGCGACCCTACCTAATGGGAAGACACTTCAAGGTAAAAACGGATCATGATAGCCTTAAATACTTTTTAGAACAAAGATTATCCTCTGAAGAGCAACAAAAGTGGGTCACAAAGATGTTGGGTTATGACTTTGAAATCATCTACAAAAAAGGGAAGCAAAATGTGGTGGCAGATGCACTCTCAAGAAAGGATGAGGATGTGGAAGCATTGTTGTGTGCCATTTCTATTATCCAACCAGATTGGATAAACGAAGCAAAGGAGGAATGGAAGAATGACGAAGAAGTGTGGGCACTTATTCGAAAGCTACAACAAGATTCCAGTACTTCTGATACATTTAGCTGGCAAAATGATTCGTTATGGTACAAAGATCGCTTATACCTCTGTAAGAATTCCCAGCTAAAACAAAAGATTCTTATGGAATTGCACACTTCTCCCTTAGGAGGGCACTCAGGATTTTTAAAAACTTACCACAGGGTTAAGAAGGAATTTTTTTGGGATGGCCTTAAATCAGATATTCAAAAGTTTGTGGCGGAATGTTTGGTTTGCCAACAAAATAAAGTTGAAACAATTAAGACACCGGGTCTATTACAACCTTTATCCATTCCAAGCCAACGTTGGGAGGAGGTTTCAATGGATTTTATCACAGGTTTACCCAAGTCTGAGGGAAAGAGTGTCATCATGGTGGTAGTTGACAGACTTACCAAGTATGCACACTTTTGTGCATTATCACATCCATTTAAAGCCAGTACAGTTTCTACTGCATTTATGGAAACAGTTCAAAAGCTACATGGAAACCCAAAGATTATTGTAAGTGACAGAGATCCCATTTTCACTGGAAATTTTTGGACAAATTATTTTCTTGTCTTGGTACTCAGTTAGCTCATAGCTCATCTTATCATCCTCAATCTGATGGGCAAACTGAGATAGTAAACAAATGTTTGGAAGGATATCTTCGTTGCTTTGTATCTGATAAACAGACACAATGGGTCAAATGGTTGCCTCTGGCTGAATGGTGGTATAACACTTCCTTCCATACAGCAACAAAAATGACCCCATTTATGGCACTTTATGGGTATCAACCACCATCCATCACATCATATTTAAGAGAAAATTCTAAGGTTCAGGCAGTGGAACATCACATCGAACATCAACAACAAGTCCTCCAACTCTTAAAGGATAACCTCGTGTTGGCACAAAATAGAATGAAACAACAGGCAGATCAACATCGCAGTGAAAGAAGTTTTGATGTAGGTGATTGGGTATTCCTACGGCTACAACCATATAAGCAAATGTCCCTAAAGCAAGCTAAGAAGGATAATAAATTATCACCAAAGTATTATGGTCCGTACAAGGTGTTGCAAAAGATTGGTACTATGGCATACAAATTGGAGCTTCCTGCAGCTTCTCGATTGCACCCAGTTTTCCATGTTTCATGTTTAAAGAAGGTTATAGGCGACAAGCTCCCAGTTCAAACAATATTGCCAGAACTTGACGAGGAAGGAAAAATTATATTGGAACCGGAAGCAGTCACAGAAACAAGAACTCGACAGCTACGAAATCGATCAATTTCAGAGTATCTTATCAAGTGGAAGAACTTATCCGCTGAAGATTCCACATGGGAGGATGAGAATTTTATGCAGAAGTATCCAGAACTACTCAAGCGTTGAGGACAACACTTTTTTGAAGGAGAGGGGCATGTTGGGTCCCTATAATACTAGTGATTACCCCATTACTATTGTAGTTATACCCCTTATTTATATTGTTGTGCCCCTATTACCCCATATTGTTATTTCTGTGCCCCATAGAATCCCTCTATTGTTATTTTTGTGGCTTTATATTATTATTGTTAGGTCGGCTGGATTATATTGTGACTCCTTAGACTCCTATATATAGAAAGGAGGTTTTGTCATTTGTATCATCGAAGAATTGTTCATTTATGTAATGTAAAGGAGGTTGCCCCCTCGAAGAGGCTGAATTCTAAGGCGTTGATCTTTCTTTTCTATCTTTTCTTGAGCCGGTTTCATAACATTGACCAACCATCGGGAGAGGCAAGTGCAACAGGTACACCAATCACTAGTAAAAATGAAATAGCAATTAATGAAAACACAACCCATTGGAAAGCAATAGTCATGGTTGTGATCTTACAAGCTCCCAACAGATTGAATATAATATACCATTCTATCCCCAATTTTCAATTATGATCAAATGCACTATGTAAAGGAAAGGATTTGACCATAAATTGATCAAGCTTTCAAACTTTTTCAATTTGATATTTGAGTGTGAGAGGAGAGGGAAATTCATTTCCTTTTTTTTCCATTCCAGATGATGAAAAATCATCATATGTCACAGGTATAGTTGGTATCGACCCGACTTTATGCTTATAGTTAAGGATTATCCGAAGGGGTAGAATAGAAGCTGTCCCCAAGAGAGATGGCCGAGTGGTTAATGGCTCCGGTCTTGAAAACCGGTATAGATAAAAAAAAATATTGAGGGTTCAAATCCCTCTCTCTCCTTTTGTTTTTCAACAATTGCATTTACCGGTCCAATAAAAAAAAAGAGAATAGCTCGGCTGCATATAGCCAAGCTACAAGGATCCAGTTGGAAAAAGAGTATTTGAAAAGACTCCTATCCCGCCGATATGGGAGATAGATGTAATGAAATTGAATTGATTTTCTTCCATCTGGTTTGATATATTCTTTCAGTTAAGAGGAGTCATGGAAAGGACAGGTTCGAAATCACGATCAATCCCTTTCTCAAATCCTACTATAGCTACACGAGCCCTTCCCGCATGCCACAAATGACCTACGAAGAAGAAAAATCCTAGAACGAAATGGGAGGTGGATAACCAACTTCGGGGAGAGACATAATTCACCGCATTGATTTCGGTAGCTACACCACCCACAAAATTTAAAGAACCTAAAGGAGCATGAGTCATATATTCTGCTGAACGTCGTTCCTGCCAAGGCTGTATGTCTTTTCTCAACTTGCTCAGATCCAAAACATTAGGGCCCCTTAGGGGTTCCAACCAAGGAGCACAGAGATCCCAAAAACGCATTGTTTCCCATCCAAAGATAATTTCTCCAATCAGAGAATGCATAAGGTATTTACCTAAACCAGTAGGTCCTTGGGTAGACCCCACACTAGCTCCAAGACGTTGGTCTCTAACTAAAAAAGTAAACACTTGAGCTTGAGAGGCTTCTGGGCCAGTGGGCCCATAAAATTCACTGGGATAAACGGTATTGTTGAACCAAACAAAACAACAAGCAATAAAACCAAAGAGGGATAGAGTCGCTAAACTATAGGACAAATAAGCTTCTCCGGACCATACAAATGCACGACGAGCCCATGCAAAGGGTTTGGTTAAGATATGCTAGATACCATCGAAGATACAAATGGAACCTAACCATACATGTCCTCCAATTACATCTTCTAGATTGTCCATGCTAACGATCCATCCTTCTCCTCCGAAAGGAGATTTCAGTAAATAACCAAATATAGCACTTGGGTTAAGTGTCGGGTTCGTAATTTTTCTTACATCTCCACTGCCGGGAGCCCAAGTATCATATACACCTCCAAAATACAAAGCTTTTAGCATTGGAAGAAAGGCACCAACACCTAGCAAGATTAGGTGAATACCCAAAATTGTGGTCATTTTGTTTCTATCTTTCCATACATAGCCAAAGAATGGAAAAGATTCTTCTATAGTTTTGGGTCCTATAAGTGCATGATAAATACCACCAAAACCTAAAACCATAGAAGAAATTAAGTGAAGTACCCCAGATACAAAATATGGAAAAGTGCCCATGATTTCCCCACTAGGACCGACTCCCCATCCTAGAGTAGCTAGATGGGGAAGCAGAATCAATCCTTGTTCATACATAGGTTTTTCCAGTACGAAATGAGCCACTTCAAATAGGTTCATTGCTCTGGCCTAGAATACAATTAATCTGGCATGAGCCACGTGAGACCCAAGCAATTTACCCGACAAATTGATAATTTGGGCATTACCGGCCCACCAAGCGAAACCAGTGGTTTCTCGATCACGACCAGCTAAAGCTATAGTTCCATTAAAGAGCATTTCCATGGGGTAGGACCTCCTCAGGGAATATAAGGTTTTCATGAGGCTGATCTTGAGTTGCCATCCAAGCACGAATACCTTCGTCCAAGAGAATATTTTTTGTGTAGAAAGTCTCAGATTCAGGATCTTTTGCTACATGGATCTCCTGGGAAACAAAATCATAGGCACATAAGTTTAGAGCTAAACCAACTACTCCAATGGCACTCATCCATAAAATGGTCACTAGCACAAATAACATGAAGAAATGTAACCAACATTTATTGGAAAAGTTAACCCCAAAAATCTGGGACCATAAGCGGTTAGCAGTGACCATGGAATAAGTCTCTTCGGCTTGAGTCGGGTTAAAAGTGCTCGATCGGTGAGCTATTATGCACTCTTTCAAGGTTGGCTACTTCTAAGTAAACCTCCTGGCTGTCTTTGCACTCGTACTTACTTCATCACTGAGCAGTCATTTAGGGGCCTTAGCTGGTGATCTGGGTTGTTCCCCTCTCGACGATGAAGCTTATCCCCCATTGTCTCACTGGTTGACCCTTACCCCCTTTTATTGGGGTAATCTAGTATTCAGAGTTTGCCTCGATTTAGTACCGCTCTTACAACCCGTACCAAAACAGTGCTTTACCCCTAGATGGTCCAGTCAACTACTGCGCCTCAACGCATTTCAGGGAGAACCAGCTAGCTCTGGGTTCGAGTGGCATTTCATCCCTAACCAAAACTCATTCGCTGATTTTTCAACATCAGTCGGTTCGGACCTCCACTTAGTTTCACACAAGCTTCATCCTGGTCATTGATAGATCACCCAGGTTCGGGTCCATAAGCAGTGATAATTGCCCCATGAAGACTCACTCTCGCTACGGCTCCGGTGGGTTCCCTTAACCAGGCCACTGCCTATAAGTTGCCGACTCATTCTTCAACAGGCACGCGGTCAGAGATCTAATTTTCCTCCCACTGCTTGGGAGCTTATGGTTTCATGTTCTATTTCACTCCCCGATGGGGGTTCTTTTCACCTTTCCCACACGGTACTACTTCGCTATCGGTCACCCAGGAGTATTTAGCCTTGCATGGTTGTCCTTGCTGATTCACATGGGATTCCATGTGCCCCATGCTACTCGGATTAGAGAATAAGCCAATAGTGCTTTCGACTATTGGACTCTCACCATCTAGGGTGCAGGACTCAACCGCTTCACCTAGCAGCATAGAGCTTATATTGTGCTCTCCCACAACCCCATTTTCACGGTTTAGGCTGCTCCCATTTCACTCGCTGCTACTACGGGAATTGCTTTTTCTTTCTACTCCTCTAGCTACTAAGATGTTTCAGTTCACTAGGTTGTCTCTTGCATGCCCATGGATTCAGCAACAGTGAAAAAGGTTAACCTATTCGGGAATTTCCGGATCTATGCTAATTTTCAACTCCCCGAAGCATTTCGTCGCTTACCATGCCCTTCCTCTTCTCTGGGTGCCTAGGTATCCACCGTAAGCCCTTCCTCATTTGAGCCTCGTCATTCAAGGTTATGCCATCCTAAGGTGCTACCAAATGGAAAAATATTATCAACGTCCATGAACGATAAATCATAAATAAAACTACCGGATCTGAATAATATCGTGGTATCATATACCATTTACCATTTAGGATCACGGGCTAGAGATAAGTGGACTCGAACTGCTAACATTCACCACAGGGTAAACCACTATCTCTCAGGCCTCCCCAACTAGATTCTATCATAGAGGCCAACAATAGATGATAACTCCCCCCCGAACACAGCTCACAACTTTCATCGTACTGTGCTCTCCAAAGAGAAACTCTTCCAAACAAGTGCTGAGTTGAAATCCCATTTTAGGGATTCTTGTAGTTCTAGGCTATCCAGCTACAAGAGAACTAGGAATGGAGAGATCTCCCCTTTTTCCACCCGACTCTTTGGTCCTAAGAATGATTGCCCTTCTTCGACCCTTCCTATCCAACTGGAGCAGACAGCTAATGCATTCTCCACTGTGGGTATATGGTCGATCTGTGACCCCTGGATGTCTTTGGCACCCTTGGGGTGATCTCGTAGTTCCTACAGGGTGGAGACGATGGGGTTGGTCCATGGCATGGATTTTCCTTTTACCACATTTTGTTCAAAGGGTTGAAGGGAGATAGTACATCAAGCTGTTTGCAAGGGCCAACTTGATCCTCTTCCCTAGGGATCCCAGATGAAGTAACCCTAGGAGAGCCACCGACTTCAACTATCGCCCATGTACGATCTATATTAGAACTAACCAACCACCCACTCTACCTTCTCTACATTCTTGACAACCCATCTTTCTTTGTCTCTGTAGAGTTTTTCAGTGGCATGTTTCGGTCCTATTCCCCATTATTGAGAAAAAGTAAGCCACCGGTTCAAGTAAAAGATACTATCATTACCACTTAGATGATTAGACATCCAACCCGTAATCACAATGACCCAATTGCAAGAGCGGAGCTCTACCAACTGAGCTATATCCCCTGTACTTGGACCAAGTGGTCCATACATGAAAAAAAAAATAATAAGAAACTTTTGCTTTTTCTTCCTACGATTTCCCTTGGCACAGTTGGGCTATCCTGGACTTGAACCAGAGACCTCGCCGATGAAGTAAATCCTCGCACCTGTGATACTATCCAATCAACTAATTGGAAGAGAATCAATAGATTCTTTTTCAGGATCGATTCATCCTTCCCAAATGCAGCATACAACTTCCTCTTCATTGTATTGTGCTCTCCAAGTGTGCTTGTTCCCCTTTTGTTTTTATTTGCTCACCGAGCCAACGACAAGAAAATGGAAATCACTTTTGATGAGAAAAGGAGGCATTGAAAGACCCTCCTGCCCCAACCCTGGGACACTCCAAGATCCTTTTTCAAACCTGCTCTACTCCCATGTGAGGAGATGGATAAAGACATCCCATCCATTGCACTGATCCAAGGGTTGTTTGTAGTGGGGGGTCGAAGACCAAGGAGTTATTTTTATTTACACCAAGCATTCTTCTATTCTTATGACTAGATCCAATCTACTAGGCCCTACGAAAAATGAATTGATAGAATTTGATTTCGCGTTATTCCTTTAGGGAATATTGAGGAGATCTTATCGATTGTTGTTTCCTACGGACCTCCAAAGCATGAAAAGGCTCGAATGGTATGATCCATCCATCACCTTACCTAGAATGAAAAGGGTGATCCCGTAGTTCTTGGTGAAGATGCGTTGTTAGGTGCTCTATTTTCCACATCTAGGTTGAACTTCAACCTGTGCTCGAGAGACAGCCATCCATAGACTGATAAGGGATGTATGGATTCTCAAGAAGAGAGGATCCGAGGTGGATAACCACCGGCACTCCTAGACCACCCAGATCCACAAATGAATAGAAAGTTAAATCTGTATTCGATCTCACCTGAATCGCCCCATCTATCCTCCTGAGGATAAGTTCAGTTCCAAACCTCGGTTCGAACAAATAAGTGGAGTAGGCCATGCTAATGTGCCTTGGATGATCCACATCTCCGGGTTAGTCACTGAAGAGCACATTGAACTATGCATGTGACTGAGAGCCTTCACAACCCACGCACAACGACGCGATTATCAGGGGTGTGCTCTACTGCTGAGCTAATAGCCCATTGTGTAGGCCTCTGGGTATGGAGACCTGCCCCTACACCAACACCAATATATTGGAAGAACCAATATAGCAAATAAGCTAATAGCCCATTGTGTAGGCCTCCCGGGGATGGAGGCCTCAATATATCCAAAATAGCATAAGAGAAACCCTAACTCTTTTTTTTGCTACCCCATGTCCCTTCCTGGGTGGCAACATGGGGAGGCAAATGGGAGATGGGATTCTATCAACTTGTTCCGACCTAGGATGATAAGCTCATGGTTTCACTTCACTGTTGAGACTCGAAAGAATACTTCCATCTACGAGCTTTACTCAGATGTGAGTCCTTCCATAAGCAGTGTCAAACAAAGAAGCCCAAAAAGCATTAGCTCTCCCTGAAAAGGAGGTGATCCAGCTACACCTTCCAGTATGGCTACCTTGTTACAACTTCACTCTAGTTACTAGCCCAGCCTTCGGCATCCCCCTCCTTACGGTTAAGGTAATGACTTGGGGCATGGCCAGCTCCCATAGTGTGACGGGCGGTGTGTACAAGACCCGAGAACGGATTCACCGTCATATGGCTGACCGACGATTACTAGTGATTCCGGCTTCATGCAAGCGAGTTGCAGCCTGCAATCCGAACTGAGGCCGAGTTTTTGAGGTTAGCTTGCCCTCACGAGGTCGCGACCCTTTGTCCCGGTCATTGTTGGATTTGATAGGAACAGAATCACGCTCTGTAGGATTTGAACCTACGGCATAAGGTTTTGGCAACCTACGTTCTACCGAATTGAACTAAGAGCACTTTCTTTAATATTCGGAGATAAAAGAAAAATACCTTTTGTTGATACTCTTAGAGCAAAATACTTTCACATCAAATACGATTCAATTATTTGATGTTCTCGTCGAATCGATATCAAATTATCTTTCGTTCCTTTCTTTCCATAGAAAAGAAGGGAAAGGTAGGGATGATAGGATTTGAACCTGCGAATTTTTGTACCCAAAACAAACACGCTACCAAGCTGCACTACATCCCTTCTAATCATTAGAAAATGTTATTTTAATTTTATTTTATAGAATTAGAAATTTGTTTCCCACATTTTTCCACCTTCATTTCTCTTCGGTTTCGTGAGTGAAAAGACTTTATACATGTAGGGTCTATTATCTAGAATATCACTATTCATTATGGTGATGAAACATCTTTTTCCTTTTCTATAAATAGGACCACAGCCCAGATCACATTATATATATATATATATATATTCATCAGTTCCGAGTTTTCTCTAGGATTCATAACTATTTATACGGTTGAATCACTTACACATTATGATCAATAAGGAGAATTTACAATGCAAGATCTAAAGACCTATCTTTCCACAACGCATGTGTTAGCTATTTTATGCGTCAGTTTTTTAGCCGGCCCATTGATAGAAATCAATCATTTTTTTCCAGATGCTCTTATTCTTTCCTTTTTTTAATTTTTTTCCTCCCCTTAAAGCCAAGGGAAAAAAGATTGTGCTAGATTGACTTCTCCTACCTCTTGGAGAAATTAGTGCATTCAGCCCCAAAAAGGATCTAAGTTTAGGACTGGAAGGGGGTAGAATTTAAGTATAAATATCGATCTAAAGATTCTTTCCACATTCAATTTTGTAAGTAAATCTGAAAACTCACTCTTGATCAATCATTTTTTTACTTTCAAATGTTTCACCGTAGGATCTTTGGCTATCAACTTCTATCCCTTTTTCCCTGTTTCTTTTTGAGGTCGAAAAGCAAAACCCAATATTTAGAGTAAGTTTATGGCCAAGATCGGAGAGATAAGAGTAACAATTACTTTGGAGTGCACTATTTGTACCCAAGATAGTGTTTATAAAAGATTCCCGGGGATTTCTAGATATACGACTCGGAAAAATCGACGCAATACACCTATTTGATTGGAATCAAATAAGTTTTGTCCCTATTGTTACAAGCATACCATTCATGGAGAGATAAAAAAAAGAGATTAAACGTACTACTCCTACCCATGGATAGGAATAAATCATAGATATAAAAAGAAATGGTATTTCAACAAGATCTTTAATGGAACAATATTTTAAAAAGATTTGGAATAAATAGTATTCAAAAGGTTCGTGAAACAAACTATGGATAAACCCAAGAAATCTTTTCGTAGACATTTGAAACCAATTTGCATATATTTGAAACCAATTCGTAGATATTTGAAACCAATTCGTAGACATTTGTCACCTATTAGGTCGGGAGATCGAATCGATTATAAAAATATGAGCCTAATTAGTCGATTTGTTAGTGAGCAAGGAAAAATATTATCTGGCCGAGTGAATAGATTAACTTCAAAACAACAACGTCTAATGACTAACGCTATTAAATGAGCTCGTATTTTATCTTTGTTACCTTTTATTTATAATGAAAACTAATTTGATCCATGGGAAATAAGCCTACTCCTTAATCAAATTGGAGCTGGAATATCTATTCGATAAAGATGCAGATCTTGAGTCTATTGTTGAAAAAGTAAACAGGATTTCATTTTTGGAAAAGAATTGGATTGAATTCTTTTCGTTCATTTCCAATCCAATATGAAAAAACTTTTCAATATTTCAACCTTCCAGAGGGAATTCTCCGGGAGAATCTGTTCTATCCATTCCATCTTTACCTATTTATTTCATCTATACCTAACCTATTTCATCATACGATAATTTGTTCAAGATGGTGGAAAAGAAATTACTATCTAATACAGCTATTAGTGCAAGTGTTTTATGATTTGGAAGCAATTGCCTCTTGTACAAATATTGGATGAATCTATTATAAGGAACCCCATTGGCACGAGTTGCTGCATTGATCCGTGTAATCCACAAACGACGAAGATCTCTCTTGCGTTTACCTCTATCTCGGTGGGCGGAAACTAAGGCTCTAGCTTTCCGTTAGTTAGCAGTTCAAAAAAGTTTCGAATGGGCCCCTTGAGAGCCTGATACAAATGCAAGAATTTTTTTCCGATGTTTTCGAGCTATATATCCATGTTTCACTCTGGTCATTGAAGTTTACTCTCATGAATCGCTAATATTTTTCTCAGTTAGTCATTTGTTTTGTTTGGTCCATTGAGAATAACACTGATTCTTGTTATTTAGAAAATAAAAGTTCCAATGGCTTTTGCTACTGCAACCTTCCCAACCATAATTCCCTTTGGATAGGCATCTTCTTGGTAGGCAAGGACTAGGACCTTGTACTGAGAATGAGAAAAAATCATGGGTTTCATCGTTTCTATGGTTCTTTCTCCAACGGTAAGGTCCTCTCTATATGCCGGAGCCTTTTATTCATTTATGAAATATGAGATGAGTATGTTATCGGTAACTTGTATGGTTTACCATCTCCAGCTCTACTCTTGAATCATTAGGTAATAAATACTCTCATTACAAGATACATTAATAAAGTAACGACATGTAATTCTAGGGTTGGCCAGGTAGCTGACCCTGTTGTTCTGTTCTCACGGCAATATGAGCATAAACTTTATGCTTCTTCAATTCGCATGATTTCCCCACTCAATGGATTGATGACCATTCGCTACCAATGAGGAATTTATTTTCATCCCACATCAAGGTGATTGGATTTGCACCAACGGAAACCATAAATTTCATCCCCGATAAGGTTAGATGATGGATCTTTACTTGATTACAGCGGGAAAATTCTTCTGTTATTTCGTTGTAAGAATTTCCCAGTTTGTTTAAGTTTCTAATCCAAACGAGTCGCACATACACCCTAGCACATTCTCCTTTACGTTGAGGACATCCTCGAAGAGCAAGAGATTTTTTTCTATTCTCTATTAGTTGTCTTGCATTTCTAATAAGTTGTTGAAAATGCGAGAAAATGAATGTTGGGTTCTTGGAATAGTTCAAATTATTTTGATAATAAGAAATTTGATCTGTTCTACTGAGAAGGTCTATGGTTTGAGCCCATATAGCCCTATACATTCCACTAAGTGATACTATTTATATATATCCCCTCATAGTTTGTCCCTATGACTTGGCCTTGAAAAGTCTTTCAAATCATATCAATCTCATGTCCTTATCGAGATTGATGGATGGGAACGTTGGACCAGAGCAGGCATATTAGTATTTTGGATCGATCGATATTGATTCGATACCAGATGATCAAACTTATAAACTATTTTTATTTTTTTTTATCACTAGTTCTTCGAAAAATTCGAGAGTTCTCTCGAATATCATATGTTCCAAGCAATCCATAGAGCAATCAAAGTATCGATCAGACATGTGAATTTTAGCTCCATCCAAATGCAACGCATTACTTTGGGGTTGAACAAAATTTTTGTTCAATCGAAAATCCTGGATGTATCTATCCCTTTGCTAAATATCGGGGCGAAGATCTTGATCAACTAGGATTCTCTACAATAAGTTATGTGCGGTAAATCGAGCCTATTTTTGAACCATAGAAGTGGCAAGTACGATGGATATTCTGAATACCTGGGCAAAGAAATTCTCTGGAGTTGATCCATCCTAGCTAAAGGTAAACCTTTGGTTCGTTCTCTTTCTTCACCTAAGATCATCACATGGTTTTTGAGACCCAAGATTTTCATATTGGGACAAACACTCTTCCTTGCCTCTAGTTCCATTCTGTTAACATATCACAAAAATGCAATCTACCGGCTATGCATATTAGATCTACATCTAGACCAACGTTTGCTTGAATCTACCCCACTATTTTATAGAATACACATATTTCATGGAATTCGTTCTGGAACAAACAATAGAATAAAGAAGTCCGTTGGGTTGGGATGAAAGAAAGAAACTATTACCCCTTGTCTAGAAATTATGTGGACAGTGACCCAAAAGAAGCTGCTTTCTGCCCCATTACAAATAGATCTCTACGCGGCAATAGATCTGTCCGAAATGATTTTATATCATTGTGAGATGAGTGGACTCATCTCATAACGAACTTATACGTGAAAGATTTGATACGTTCCATGGATCGATTGACGCCTACCAATTCTGTTCGCTTGACCTAAACTTTCAAACAAATTAATTGAACGACAACAATCAAATTTATATTTGATTCATCTAATGTTCACTATCTCCGTCGATAGATGAGCCTTTAAATTTGTATCTTTGTCCCATAACCTGCATAATAATATAACAAAGAACTTGATTGTATCCTAACCGTGCATGTAAGATAACAAAATTTTCCAGATTGGAAAACCCTATACCTTCTAATATGAGAAGGAAGGATAAAAGTTCAAATGGTCTAGATTCATCAAATCTGAATATACGATAAGCGAATAGGGTCGAACTTGTCGACACAGCCACAACCTTGATCATTTTAAACAACGACTCTCAATCAAATACCCTACCCAGAGTTGTTCAGATGGACAAGATCTTAGTATCAAGATAAAACATACAATAAATATCAAGATAGATATCGATCTATTCCATTTACACCGAACCATTTTAATGGTTATGGCCCGTTCGTTACAACTCGAATAACGTGGGATCTACCGAACCAATCTGCAAAACTGTGTTAGTTGAAAACTAAGATCTAATAGGGAAAAACAATAATTATCGCCCATGAGTGAATAGACAATGGATCAATACGAAAGAAGAAAGATTCTTCTTTCACGTTGAAAAGAATGGAGGGAAGATGGGATCGGGATATTTCTCCAGGAGAAATACGAAATACTTCATATTTATCACATATTTGATAATAAGCCATACAACTTGTGTGAGAGTTGAGAGTTAGTCATCGATCTTGATTTGATCCCTTATCAGAGGTCACCGACCCACATAAGAACAAACATTAGCTCGTTTTTTATTCTTGGAAGAAATGACTGTAGATAGATAAATTGGTTTTTCCGGGGCGGACGTAACCAAGTGGACCAAGGCAGTGGATTGTGAATCCACCACGCGTGGGTTCAATTCCCGTCGTTCGCCTCATAAAAGAAGATAAAAAACAGACTGGATCCGAATCTGATTTGTTGTCATTTTCATATTTCAGTGAAAATATTTCTATCTATGTAATAGAAATGGACACCCGAGCCCTCTTTCTTCATGGGAAACATGAGTGCTTTATCGGACTTGAACAGATGACTTACGACTTACCATGGTGTTACTCTACCGCTAAGTTAAAAGGCCCCCCTCATCATATATGAATGAGTGAGTCTACTATGGTAGATGGACAACAAGTTGGATATAGATGATCCATCTATCTTTATAGATATCAAGTTGAGAACATATATTATAGTAGCTCATAAGGTAAGGATCGCTATACTGGAAACTACGGGCTGAGCTGATACGAAGGGAATGGAGACAAGTTATGCCTGAGAGCATTTGATGAAATATGTCCATATTTCTAGATGAGCCAAAGGCTCAACGGATAAGGTCCTATTGTAATTACTTGAAATGCGTTTGGATAATATTCTTTTTTGATTGGGTATGGCTCCCACCATTCCCAGAGCTAGACAATTAGTGAATCATGGACATATCTGGGTCAATGACCATATGGTAGATATACCAAATTACCCTTGCAAACCTCAAGATGTGATTACTATAAGAGATCAACAAAGATTGAGAGCTAAGAATATGGAGCCATTCCAGTTTATGGCTCTTTTTCTTCCTGGAAGAGGAAGATCTTTCTAAAATGAATTAGAAAGAATTCAATTAGAATATTAGAGGAGTTGAGCAAAAAAGATTCCTTGATAAAGGGAAAGAACAACCTAGAATTTCTAAAACTAGAATGGATAGAATCCTTTCTTCTCTCTCTTCCATTTCTGGGAGAGAATTAAGGAATTCCGAAATTTGGATTCAAATGTGGAAGGAAAGAAGTGATGGAATATCCGTCAATGGGATTGTGGCGTGTATAGTTTAGTGATACAGGTGGGTTTTATTCGTTACATTATCAACTTAAATAGTTAAAGGATATTTGAAATGGATCTCTGATCCATCCAAATATCTATCTATCTATAACTAAAGGGCCCGATACAACCATCAGAGTCAGAATAGTGAGCTGCGCAATAACTTCTAGATCCATTTGGTTTACTTTCACACTCCATCGACTGAATGCATGAATAAAATGTTGTCGGGATCAATCACTTTTCTTCTATTTTTGTCTTCATCGGACTCCTACCCATTGGTGTAGTTTCGATCACGAACCTATGGCCTTGAGCAATTGATATCCTTACAATAATACATAAAATAGATAGAGAACCCTTCAATATCTAGATAATAAAATTTGATACTGGAGAGAAATAAATGGAATAATCCATGTAACACATTTAATCAAACTAATTGGAGAGGGAATGAAGATATGGTAATAGAGGTTCAATTTTTGATAGCTTTTTTTCTTGCTTTTACAACAAGTATTCTAGCTCTCAAATTAGGTCAAGAACTGTATGACTGGTTTTTCTACTTTTCTTGGCCTGGCCGATGGCTAAGCCAAGAAAAGCAGAAAAAATCAGTCATACAAAACTATTTTTAACGAAATGAACAATACGATTGACTGGATTTTTCTTTATCCAACTGAATAATTGCAATATTCATTATATTGCCGATACAATATGTACATACTATGGTATACACCTTTACTCCACCATTCATTTTGTTACACATGAACTCTTCCATCTTGGAGAGATGGCTGAGCGGACCAAAGCGGCGGATTGCTAATCCGTGGTACGGATCATCCGTACCGAGGGTTGGAATCCCTCTCTCTCCATTCATCCACTATTGATCCTGAAAATGAATAACCCCGAATCTTTCTATGGAACGAAAAAAACCTATTAACCTAGATACTTCCTATTTTGACCTTTTTTTTCATTACATAGCACAAAATGATAAAGTTATCATTTTGACTGAGCATTTGAACTATGCTCAGTATTTTATTTTTTCCCGCAGTAAAGTATTACTATTTATGGAACAGTAATAGCTCCACTCTTCAGTAGAAAAAATATATTTTTCATCAAAAGTTATATGTGACTTAGTCCATAAATTGCAAAGGTATCGTTCATGAAAGAATGGAAGGATAAGAAGATCTTGTTTCTTTCCTCCTTTTTTATTAATATAAATGGGACCAATCCCTACATTGTGTATTGGTACATACAAACGATAAAATATCTTTTCCTCTCCCTGCTATTATGTATGAAAAAAATTGTTTCAAACTTGTTCCATCATTAGTAATGTCCAAGTGAATAGATGTTCACTTTTGAGATGATTCGGGTCTAGCTTGATAACATGATCTCTTCTAATCCAATGTGAGAAAGTTACATAGTGTCTACTTTTTCTGATAAACGGGTGTTTGCATGGGTTTATTTTGGTATCGCGTTCATACCGTCGTATTGAATGATCTTGGATGGTTAATTTCTGTACATATAATGCATACAGCTCTAGTTGCTGGTTGGGCTGGTTCAATGACTCTATACGAATTAGCAGTTTTTGATCCATCCGATCCTGTTCTTGATCCAATGTGGAGACAAGGTATGTTCATTATACCTTTTATGACTCGTTTGGGAATAAAGGATTCATGGAGTGGATGGAACATCACCGGAGAAACTGTAATTAATCCCAGTATTTGGAATTATGAAGGTGTGGCCGGGGCACATATCATGTTTTCTGGCCTATGCTTTTTGGCAGCTATCTCGCATTGGGTATATTGGGATCTGGACATATTCTGTGATGAACGTATGGGAAAATGTTGTTTAGATTTGCTAAAAGTATTTGGAATTCATTTATTCCTCTCAAGAGTAGCTTGTTTCGGATTTGGAGCATTTCATGTAACGGGTTTGTATGGTCCTGGGATATGGGTGTCTGATCCTTATGGACTAACTGGAAAAATACAATTAGTGGATCCAGCATGGGGAGCTGAAGGTTTTGATCCTTTTGTTTGAGGAGGAATAGCTTCTCATCATATAGCAGCGGGTATTTTGGGTATATTAGCAGGTCTATTCCTTCTCAGTGTTCTTCCTCCCCAACGTTTATACGTAGGATTATGCATGGGGAATATTGAAACGGTCCTATCTAGCAGTATTGCTGCTATGTTTTTTGCAGCTTTCATTGTTGCTGGGACCATGTGGTATGGCTCTGCAACTACTCCGGTCGAATTCTTCAGTCCCACTCATTACCAGTGGGATCAGGGATACTTCTAACAAGAAATAGATCGACGGGTTCATTCCGGTCTAGCAAAAAATTTAAGCCTATCAGAAGCTTGGTCCAAAATTCCCGAGAAACTCACTTTTTACGATTACATTGGTAATAATCCAGCTAAGGGGGGGTTATTCAGAGTAGGTGCAATGGAAAATGAAGATGAAATAGCTATTGGTTGGTTAGGACACCCTATCTTCAAAGATAAGGAGGGAAATGAGCTTTTTGTACGTCGTATGCCTACCTTTTTTGAAACATTTCCAGTAGTTATGGTGGACAAAGAAGGAATTGTGAAAGCCGATGTTCCTTTTAGGAGGGAAGAATCAAAGTATAGTGTTGAACAAGTAGGTGTAACTGTTGAGTTCTATGGTGGTGGACTTGACAGGGTCAGTTTTGGTGATCCTGCTATAGTTAAAAAATACACTAGACATGCTCAATTAGGTGAAATTTTTGAATTAGATCGTGCTACTCTAAAATCTGATGGTGTTTTTCGTAGTAGTCCAAGGGGTTGGTTTACTTTTGGACATGCTAAATTTGCTCTCCTTTTCTTTTCTGGACACATTTGGCATGGTGCTAGGACCTTATTCAGAGATGTTTTTGCTAGTATCGACTTGGATCTAGATGCTTGAGTAGAATTTGGAGCATTCCAAAAACTGGGAGATCCAACTACTAAAGACAAGTGGTATGATATTGCTCCTATCTCTTCTCTAATAAATATTAGTACGAAAGCTATCTCCATAATTGTAAATTATGATCAAATCAAATCTATGGAAGCATTGTTTTATACATTCCTATTGGTATCGACCCTAGGGATAATATTTTTCGTTATTTTCTTCTGAGAACCACCCAAACTTCCGACTAAAGGGGGAAAATAATTTTGCTTCTCCAAATCGTCATTCTTTCTCTCCCATCAAAGAAAGAATGACCTTCCCTATAGGGAAGGTCATTCTTTCAATTAGTCCTCGTGATCCTCAAAAGGATCCCTAAGTTGTTTAGAGGGTTGCCCAAAGGCAGTGTATAGGGCATAACCAGTAAAGCTTACAAGTAAACAAGATATGGAGATGGTGACTAAGGTTGCAGTTTCCTTTATTAGGTGATCCCAATATCATGGTATGTTTACCATATAATAACAAAGTTAACAGATCTCAACCAATACAATAGTTTCTATGGCTACACAGACCATTGATGATACTTCCAAAACCACGCCAAAAGAAACCCTTGTAGGAACGACCTTAAAACCGCTTAATTCAGAATATGGTAAAGTAGCTCCTGGATGGGGAACTACTCCTCTTATGGGTTTTGCAATGGCTCTATTTGCAGTATTCCAATCTATTATCTTGGAGATTTATAATTCTTCCATTTTATTGGATGGGATTCCAATTAGTTGGGGCTGAGGAACTCCAAAATTCACTTGGTGAGCTCTTGAAGAAAAAAAAAAGAACTGAGGGATTCAAACCCACACCAAATAGTGGCTTTGAGTTTTTAGCTTATCTTGTTCCAATAGTATGATCGTGTAATTACTTTTCTCTAAGGATTTTTGGAATATGGGTGTGCGACTTATTGGAATCGATCCATATTTATAGTACAGAAGACCGATCTGTTATCTTCATCAAGATGGTCCTACCTCGTTGGATATTTCATTTCTAGAATATTGAATATCTAGAGCATGAGGTCTATCATAGATATGTTCCGGGAAGATCTGAACTATGGTTTGTACCTATCATTTCCTCATCACCAGACTTCCAATAAACAAATTGAAAGAGGTATTTCCTATAATAAATCGAAGGATCTATCCCCTCTCATAATTATGCTGATTATGACCAAAGAATGATATAGTATGTGATTTCTCTTAGTTAGCATATTTCGTTGAATGAGTGAAAATGAAAAGGTTATTACCCTGAGAACCTTTTGGGGAATTGATAAAATCATCGGGGTCTAATTGAAATCTGAGGTTTGGATTGATTCATCTATTGAGATCTCGACAAGATAATTCCTATAAATTGTCTATATTAGTTATTTTCTAGGGAACTGATATCACATGAATAGGGTAAAAGATTATTCAAAGGGCCTATAGTGATTTATCATAGGGATGAGCCGACTTGAAATTTTGGCTCTTTTTGAAATTTTGGCACTATAGAGTCTTCTAATAGAAATGCTGGATTGTTTCGATCATCTTCATTTCTCCAGCCAGTCAGGTAACGAACCATCAAGTATCTCTTTTCCCAAATTTATTTATTCGTGTCCAAAATAATTTGCATGTTCTGGTTCAAGTCGTATGAAGGGAAATTCTCATGTACGGTTTTCAGAGGGAGAATTTCAGTTTACCTATCTCAATAAAGTATACGATCAGTTCGAAGAGCATCTCGAGATTCAGGTGATTGGGATGATATCACCAATAAATATGTTCCTCCTCATGTCAATATATTTTATTGTCTAGGGGGGATCACACTTACTTGTTTTTTAGTACAAGTAGCTACTGGTTTTTCTATGACTTTTTACTATCATCTGATTGTTACAGAAGCTTTTGCCTCTATTCAATACCTAATGACCGAAGTTAAATTTGGTTGGTTAATCCGATCAATTCATCAAAGGTCAACAAGTATGCTGGTTCTAATGATGATCTTGCACGTATTCCGTGTTTATCTCACAGGTGGATTCAAAAATCCCTGTGAATTAACTTGGGTCACAGGTGTAATTTTGGTTGTGTTGACCATATCTTTCAGTGTCATTGGTTATTCTTTGCCCTGGGATCAAATTGGTTATTGGGCAGTGAAAATTGTGACTGGTGTGCTTGAGGCTATTCTTGTAATAGGATCTCCTCTGGTAAAATTATTATGTGGAAGTGTTAGCATGATTCAATCTACCTTGACTCGTTTTTATAGTTTACACACTTTCATATTACCCCTTCTTACTGCTGTATTTATGCCAATTCTCTTTCTAATGATCTGTAAGCAGGGTATTCTAGGTCCTTTATAGAGAGGAAAGATAGATTGAAAATAACTATTCATAACTCATTGTTCCGAGTAACGACAATAATATATCATTGCCAGGAATATTTCTTATTAAAAAATGGAAATATCCATAGAAAATATGGTCCTTGGATTTCTCCTTTCGATTTTGGAGTATTATTCATCAAATACAAACAAATAATTGGAGTAGATTCTCAGACAGAGAAGATGGATTATGGGAGTTTGTGACTTGAACTATTGATTATGCCATGCAGATACTTTCTTCGATCTACCACATAAAGATTTCTGATAAAATTTGTCTTTGTCCCAATTTCCTTATCAGAAATAGGAATTTTAGCACCTGGGTGGAAAGGCATTGGTCAGTTTGTTCTATTCCAAGAGAATTATTTCTATGATCGAATCCGAATCAGGAAGGGCTCTGTGAGATCCAGACAATGGGACAATATTTTCATATATTCAATAATTGGACTATATGACTTACTTCTCCTTTTCATAGTGTGAAAATGCATCCATTTCCCTTGCATCCATTTCGATGGGAAAACTATTAGAGTGAAAGAAGGGATCTAAGGAAGGAGAGAGGCCAGATCAATAACAAGTCAATACCTTGTATGCTAAAAAACTTTTGAGGTCTATTCGTGGTGATAAACACAAATTACAAGGACTAAGATGGTCCAAAAGGCATATTGATCATGATCGAATTTGTGAGCTTACTTGGGTCATGAGAATTTAACTGGAATAATAAAATGACCAATGATGGATGATCATAGACATTATTAGTTCCTATTTTTCCAATTCGTCTTCCATCACGGGAAAAAGAAGTGATATATACTTCCTCCAGTTATTGTTCGAGCCAGATGATAAAAATTGGCATGTACGGTTATTTCAGGGGATAGATCCATAAAGATCTACTTATCCCAATAACAGAGAAACTTGACCTAAATGATCATGTATTAAGGGCTAAATTAGCTAAAGGTATGGGACATAATTATTATGGAGAGCCCGCTTGGCCCCATGATCTTTCATATATTTTTCCAGTAGTAATTTTAGGTACTATTGCATGTACACTAGGTTTAGCGGTTCTAGAACCATCAATGATTGGTGAAACAACAAATCCATTTGCAACTCCTTTGGAGATATTGCCCGAATGGTATTTTTTCCCTGTATTCCAAATACTTCGTACAATACCTAACAAATTATTAGGTGCCCTTTTAATGGGCTCAGTACCCGCGGGGCCATTGACAGTGCCTTTTCTAGAGAATGTGAATCAATTTCAGAATCCATTTTGTCGTCCAGTAGCTACAACAGTATCCTTGATCGGTACTGCAGTAGCCCCTTGGTTAGGTATTGGGGCAGCGTTGCCTATTGATGAATCTTTAACTTTAGCTCTTTTCCAATTTGATCCAACTGTCGAAAATAAAAACATTTCAATTTTTTTATTCATATATCTAGGGAGTAGTTGCTTTAAGACAAATTATATCTCCCTAGATATACCCATCTTGTCAGATATTTCCTTCGAATATTCCACGAAAGAGAGATATGTCAAAGATTCTCATGACTCTCCAAAAGAACTTGGGGAAAGGAAATGAAGAGATGAAATGAAAACAACCATTTTATGAACCCGAAACTAATTCCTAGGTGGATCAATTGCAATTTTTTTTTGTAGAACTTCAAATACCTGTTCAACAGATTCCTTCCCAAAGTGTTCAATTCTCATTAGATCTCCTCGACTGTAATTTAAGAGGTCCAATAATGTATGTATATTGGCTCTTTTGAGGGAGTTATAGGTTTTGGGGGGTAACTCTAATTGGTCAATGAAAATAAGTTGAAATGTAATTTTTTCTTTCGTTTCCCCTGTATCAGTCAATACGTGCGAAAGGGGGAAGGGAAGCATATTAGACCCTTTTTTATTGTTCATTCCATCGATGTTCTGTTCCTCTCCATGCAGGAAGGGAATAAATAAGTCGATCAAATTTCGAGAAGCTTCGTAAAGTGCCTCCCTAGGAGTTAACCCCCCATTTGTCCATATTTCCAGGAAAAGGACTTCTCGTATTTCATTTCCGCTCCCATAGGAATGAATACTATAATTCGCATTACGAACAGGAATAAAAAAAAACATCTGTAGGAAAAATGATGTCCTGATAATTATTTGAACTATGTATAATATATCCACGATTTTTTTCAATTTGTAATCTAATATCAAAGTAATTGATTTAGTAAGTCTAGCTATATGTTATGTAGTATCAATTATTTTCACAGAAGGTGGTAATATGATATCTTGAGCAGTTACATTTCTGGGTCCAACAATATAAAAAGAAGCTTCTCGGATTTCGTACAAGTCACTTCTAAGTAAAATTTCTTTTAGATTCATCAAAATGTCATGTACTGATTCTTCAATACCTATTATCGTGGAATATTCATGTTTTATGTTCTCTTATTTTACATGTGTGATACATGTTCCTTCTACTTCTCCAAGTAAATCTCTTCGCATTGCGATGCCTATTGTGTCGGCTCGACCTTTGCGGAGCGGGGATAGAGCAAAATGGCCATAATGAAGACACTTACTGTATGCTCTGGATTTGATGCATTTATATCGTAGTGTCTGAATAGAGACTGAGATTTCATCTCGAATCATACCAAGAATATTTGATCAGATGATTAAATCATTTCTTTCTCTTGAAATTCATTCAATTCTTACACACATCTCTTTTTGGGAGGTCTACATCCATTATGTGGCATAGGGGTTACGTCACGTACAAAACTTAATAGTATGCCACTTCTACGAATGGTTCGTAATGTTGTATCTCTCCCTCGACCAGGGCCACTTATCATAACTTCTACTCGTTCCATACCCAGATCTATTAATGCATGAATAACATTTTCTGTTGCAGTTTGGGAAATAAATGGTGTACCTTTCCTTGTACCTTTGAATCCACATGCACCAGTAGAAGACCAAGAAAGAATTTGTCCCCATACATCTGTAGCAGTCACTATGGTATTTTTAAAACTTGCTTGAACGTAAATAACTCCTTTGAGTACTCGATGTTCATTCCTACGTGAACCAATTCTTTTTATAGTTTTTGACATATTAATCATTATGAGTTCAGTTCGAAAAATGCATATCAAAATCTATTTTACCACTAGATCCGTTAATTGATATAGAGGAGGATTACCCCTGTTTTTGCTTATGTCTCGGATTAGAACAAATTATCATAACTCATTTCCGTCTACGAATTGGTCGACATTTTCCACAAATTCTACGAATAGAAGCATGAATTTTCATATTTGTGACCCTCCAATTTGCTCATATTACATTTTGTTTCCTGAGACAGAGAGTCTATTTCATCTATGATTCTTGATCCCTATCAGATGTTCAAAAGGTGATTCAATCATTTGAAGATTTTTTTAAGTCTATATATTATACATCCTTTGGTTAAATCATAAGCACTTAGTTCGACCTTGACCCTATCTCCTAGCAGTATTCGTACGGAATTACATCGAATCCTACCCGAAATATGAGTCATAATTTGACATCCATTATCTATCAGAACTCGAAACATACCATTGGGGAGTGTCAGTAACCAAACCTTCTGCATGGATCAAATTCTGTTTCTTCATCGAATCTCCTCCTCTTTTGATTCAAAAACTTGACTAACGTGCTTGGATGAAGATGAATGGTGTCTTGACTTGCTCTGACTTTTCATACTACGGGGATATCTTACAGAATCATTACTTTTGGACAACATTTGGATTAATTACCATACATAACATAAAATTTCTCCTCCAGTTTTTTTTTTTCTTTTTTTTTTTCTGTCGAGCTTCTCGATCTGTCAAAATTCCTTGGGAAGTAGAAAGAATTATGATCCCCATTCCACCTAGAACTTTTGGAGTTTCTCGATAATTAGAATAAATTCTCAAACCAGGTTTGCTGGTATGCTTTAACGTGGTCATATACGTCTTTTTCTTCCTTCTCCGATATTTTGAAGTCGATATCAAAAAATATTTTTGGCCTTCCTGATGTTCCCTAACATCTTCTATAAAACCTTCTTGTAAAAGGATCCTTCCAATGTTCTTGGTAATATTAGTAGTTTTTACTCGAACCATTCCTTTTTCTACCATGTCAGTGTTTCTTATAGAATTAATTAGATTGGTAATAGTATCATTACCCATGACGAACAAATTCTTAGGAATTCCTGGTCTCGATATAAAAGGCATGTTCGATCTTCTTTGAGGAATATGCCTGAGATGCAATGAATTTAATTGATCCATGTACCATTTTATGAACCTTAAGTCAAATATTCTTACAAGATCTATCAGTACTTATAATACTTCGAGAGCCAATGAAACTAGTTTCGTGAAATTCAATTGTCTCAATTCCTGAGCAACCGGACTAAAAACTCAAGTTCATTTTGGATTTCCTTCCTGATCAATGACAACGGCTGAATTGTCATTAGATCGTATCATCATTCCATTGTCACATTCAAATTCTTTACAGGTGCGTATAACTACGGCTCTAACTACTTCCGATTTTTCTAGGGGCATGTTAGGTACTACTTCTTTAATTATAGCAATGATAATATCACCTATATGAGCGCATTTACGATTACTTGCTCCTAGAACTCAAATACACATTATTTTTTGGGCTCCACTGTTATCCACTATATTCAAATAAGTTTGAGACTGAATCATTTTTCCTCCAAAATGTTCTTTACCTCGGCAGACAACATGAAAAAAGGAAGAGTTCTTATGAACTAGTAATCTTCTTCCACCAGAAATAACTCTTTGATTCTGTATGTATGCGTTGGGTTAAGTAGTAACAAATTAAGTACGTATAGGCATTTTGTATGTAGCTATTCCAGCAGCTACTCTAGTGACGGTTTCGGATACTCTGCCCATTTCATAAAGTATTCGACTTGGTCTGATGACAGATACCCAATATTCGGGAGATCCTTTCCTGGAACCCATACGTGTTTCTGTAGGTCTCATTGTAACAGGTTTGTCGGGAAATATACATACCCATATTTTTCCACCATGATAGGCATAACGATTAATCGTTCTTTGTCTGGCTTCTATCTACCCAGATGTGATCCAAGTGGGTTCAAGTGCTTGAAGAGAGAATCTACCGAAACAAATGCCATTGCCATGGTAAGATACTCCTTTCATTCTTCCCCTATGTTGTTTAAGAATTTTTGTTCTTTTTGGGTTATAGTCGATGGTTAATAGTATTTTGATCCCATCTCTAATCCAGAACCAGACATGAAAGTTTCTTCTCATCCGGCTCGTGAATAATCAATGTGTAGATAAATGAGTCTATATCTATGCATTACACATATTGTATATAGAATCTAATTTACAGGACAAATAACTCTTACATATCCATCCAATGTCTTAATAAAGAATTTCATAGGCAAATATTGACTCTTCCAGTATTTGCTCCATGGGGTCAACTTACCTATAGACTCCAATGAGATTAATTGGTTTTTGGTTTATTTCGCCATCCTATCCAATGAATGATTAAGATTCCTATATGATCTTGTGCAGTCATAGGGTCCATCGTTCCATAGATTCTATCTAAATGCCCAGGTCTTCCCTCCGCAATGGAGCTTTCTTTTCATTTGTTATGGAATCAATTTCCTTAGTTTCCATCGACCCGAAGCTCTTTCTCCTTCATAAACTGAATTCCTTCAATCTTGCTTGAATGAATCAGGATGATTCTTGTGCTTTATCACACTACTTTTTGGAGGGTAGTTAATGAACCATACAATGTTGGGAGAATATTTCTCCTTTTTCTTCTTTTTCCGCATTACCAAACACCTTTCTCGCTTCACGAGAGATCAAAATATCATTTTTTCTCTCGGGAGGAAAGTATTTACGAGGTGATAGTATCTACCCATAGTTATTGGATCTTGGCAATATGAAGCAACGAGTTAGTCTCTAGTTTATTTATAGAGACCAATCCATTCTTATTTCGAGTTATCCATAACATAACTTCGGAAAAGAATGAAAAGTTCGATTCCAACGAGTCGCACACTAAGCATAACACAGTTCGAAAATGGTAAATCTAATTTCTATTCGATCTAATAGAATTGATGATCCATGATTGGGAAGATTGGAAAAAAAAGATCAATTATTCCTACTCTTCTAAAATCCAAATTTTTATCCCTAAAAATCCATAGATGGTTTTAACCAGATAATAATAATAATCAATCCTAGCCCGAATTGTCTATAGGGCAACCCTACCTCCCCTGTCCCATTCGACCCGGGCAATTTCCTTTCCATCGAGACGTCCTGCAATTTAGATCTGAATACCTTCTACCTCTTCCCGTTCAGCCAGTTCAATATCTTTCTTCATTGTTTTTCTGAATGGAACTCTCTTCTCTAGCTGTAGGGCAATATACTCTGCAAGAATATTAGGTTTTCTATATGGTTTCACAACTTTTTCTATAGAAATGTGAAGTTTTCGGTCCACAGAATCGAGCATATTTAGTACATCGTTTCTTAATTTTTCAATTCCTTGACCCCTACCTTCTATTAACAACAAGTTGGGAAATCCAATATAGATTTTGACCTCAATCAAATCGATCTTTTTGCGAATCTCTACACGTGCAATTCCTCCATAATTCGAGGAGCTCTTTATATGCGTTCGTACATAGTTTTCAATGCAAGTATGTATTTTTTGATCTTCTCGGAGATATTTGGAATAATTCCTTTGTTGTGCAAACCAATGGGAACACTCATTTTGAGTTACACCAAGTCTAAAACCAAGTGGATTTATTTTCTGCACCATACATATCCTTTTTTTCAGGATTCTATTGACATAATCGGATCATTCGATCTGGAGATTTCCTCCGATACAATAGTTATATGACAAGTGGGTTTCTATATTTGATAACTGTGTCCCTGAGCTCTAGGTTGAATCCTTTTAAAAACAACACCCTCATGCACTTCGACTCTACCAACGAGTAAACTGGCTTTGTTCAAACCCATATTGTGATTTGCATTCGCTGCCGCAGAATGAATTAATTGTGATATGGGATAACAGGCCCCATAAGGCATCAGTTCCAATATCATAAGTGCTTGTCCATATGAACGACCACGAATTTGATTAATTACTCTACGTGCTTTATGAGCAGACATACATATATTTCTCGCCAAAGCTCGTATCTCTGGACCTAGACTATTATTTCCCATTGACTCCATCCTCCCTAATGAATGACAGGTCTTTCTCAATTAACGACAAGATTTCTTATTGTTTCTTGCATGTCCCTGAAAAAGTAGGGTAGGTGCAAATTCCCCCAATTTGTGGTCTACCATACGATCTATTACATAAATGGGTAAATGTTCTCTCCCATTATGAATATCAATTGTATGACCGATCATTGCGGGTACAATGACAGATGCCCGGGACCAAGTAACTATTATCTTCTTTTCTTCTTTTATGTTTAGATTTTTAATTTTCCTCAATGAATGATTAGCCACAAAAGGATTTTTTTCAGTGAATGTGCCATGATCAATTACCTTTCTTTCCTTTTTTTTTTATGGATATCCAACCATTCTTACTCACGTCGATAAAGGATTGAAGCATCACTGTATCTATTTCTTTTCCGACTTTTCTTTCCAAGTGCACTATAGCCCCAGGGGGTCACAGGTTTTTTCCTGCCAATTGGGGTTCTTCCTTCCCCACCTCCATGAGGATGGTCTACAGGGTTCATAGCTACTCCTCTTACCTCAGAACACTTACCCAACCAATGTTTAGCTCCAGCTTTACCGAAACTTCTATTGTTTGCAGTGATATTACCCACTTTTCCAATTGTGGCTGAGTTGTTCTCAGATATTAAACGAACTCCTCCAGATGGTAATCTTAATGTGGCCGATCGATCTTCTTTTGCGACCAGTTCTGCTACAACACCTGGTGCTCTAGCCAATTGTCCACCAAGTTTTTCCATTTGATGTAGTGTAAATTTGTTATTTGTTTAAACTGTGAATTAGTTTCTCTTTGAACAAAAAAATTATGTAGTTTATCTATAATTTAACATTGAGAATTCAATTTTTATTTTTATTTTTTATGATTATTTAAATTTTTTTATTTGTAATGTGATTGGTTTATGCTAATTATTAATTTTTTGTTTTTAATTTTATTGTCTTTTTATTTAATGTTTTGATTTTGATTTTTTTCCTTTTTTCTATTATTTTATTTTCATGAATTATAGTGTTTTCTCTATATTTTCTGTTTAAGATGAATTATTATTATACTAAAAACATATATACACATATATATTGTAATAAAAATATGATTTATATATATATATATATATATATATATATAATGCGCACACACACACACATATATATACTAGTTTATATATGTTTATATAAACAATATTTATTAATCATTTTTCTTAATTTTTGTTAATAACATTCAATAATATAACATTTTATTTGTTATTTTGTTTCCGTGGTGAAATATTTTTTTTTATTATTTTTTAGTTTAATTAATCTATATTTAAGCTAAGTGGCAAATACTAACGATTATGTCGTCATTGTTTATATATTGTTTACCTATGTTTATATATATATATATATATATATATATATTATTTTCAATATGTTTTAATTATGTTATTTTTTCTTTTCTTTTATTTTTTTTAGATTTTTTGTGAGTTTTGGTTTTAATTTTATGGTCTTTTATTTTATTTTAAATGTTAAATTAGGCTTATATTAGTTTTAAAATTTGATGTTGTTTTAAATTTTAGTTTTTTTTTTTAATCTTCTAAATGATTTCTTTGTTGAAAATAGCAACAAGAAATGCTAAAAATAGAAACGCTAAAAATGACATTGTTAAAGATAGCATTTCAAGATATTCCAATTTTAATTTGTCTTTGAATTAAAATTCGAATTTAGTCTCTCTGTTTGAAAAATAATTAATTAATTCATCTTGAGTTAATTAGTTGGAGAAATTCAAACATGAAGTCTTTGTGAAGTCATGCAATAGTTATCCCTTTGATTGAGGAAATTATCCCTTAATTAAGGAGATAAGGATGAGTTGTATTTGAGTTGTAATTAGTTAGCTCAGTTAACTGAGTTAAGTCTAGTTAGATTAGTTCCAAACAGTTTGTGGAACTGATTGTGAGTTCAGTCAGTTAATGCATGCATGCATGAAACTAGTGTACTCCAGATAACTGAATATTCTCTCATAAATAACTCATGCATGTTAGTTCAGACAAAGGCCCAGTTGAGATTAAAGGTAGGGATAGTGTACTATCAGTTGCAAGAATTTTCCTATAAGAAAATCTCTTGCATGCAGAAGGAATTCATTCCTTCAGATTTGTGCAGTTTTACAGTGTGTTGGAGCACTGTGTTTCATCAATGTCACACAAGGTTACAACGGGAACACCTAGGGAAAACAACGCAAGGAAATAGGAGGTTTGGAGGACAAAGGGAAAGGCATATGAGTTGTTTAGTGTGTCTATGAGTAGTGAGAGGGATTGTACTGAAAGCTGGATAGCTCTGAGAGCTAAAGCTTTGTGTAATCCTAAGATATTTCCACTTGTATGATAATACAGATAGCGGGGTTTTTAGCTGAAGCTTTCCCTAGAGTATTCTTCTGTGTTTCATGTGTGATTGATTCTTCTTCTCTATTATATGTGTTATGTTTGATCTTGCTCAAATTGATTAAGCTTCTGCAAGTTTGATAGTAGAAGTAGATTAAGTATTTTGCTTTAGTACATTGCATAATCAGATTAATCTACAGTGAGAATTTCTACATTCTTATCATGTGATTTGGATGATAAATAAAAATGGAAGATTTGGATCTTAAGGAGATAGACAAAAAACAAACTTAAAGGTAGAAGATAATTATTTTTTATGCTTATAAAAAGATGATAGATGTAATATTAAGAGGAGGCTTCTCATGGTGACTTTGATTCCTCTCTATATTCTTATTTTTCTTTTTAAACTTATTTTTTCAAGAGGAATAGGAATATGAATGCTACCAACAATTGATAGATCAACATTTGTAAGGAAATTGTGATGAGTGAACTTTGAGGACTGACTTCAACTTTGTATGAATTTTCTCTACAGAGAATAAAAGTCATTTTCATATTTTCTCACTATGGTTTTTCTGTAAGTTTTATGGAAGTTTGTAACTTTGCTTCAATATTTCTTTAAAACTTTATGATGAGAGTCTTATGCAATTGTTTTATTAATATTTTCATTACTTTATAATATGATCTATTTACTGTGAATTGATTCAGTTTATGCAAGTTTAAAAAATTGTTTTGCAATGATCATGATTTGTATCTAATTCATATGCAAAAGCTTGGATGGTTTTAAATATAGATTAAATCTATATTTTCATCATTCATATACACACATAAGTTGAACCAATTTAGATCATTTTATTCCAGCTGGATAGGTGTTTCATTTTTTGTTTGTTTGTGATTTGGTAGCTATTTGTTCATGGTTATTGGATCACACTTAGATTAGTTTTAGTTAAGCTTCTTTTTGTGTTTAAATTTTAATCATTCTAAAGAATCAACTGAGAAACAAACAAAGCCTCCTTTTAAGGAGTGAAATCATTCCTTTACAATAATGTTAGTTACATCAATTTATGGTCACCATTATCCTTTTGTATATATGTACAATTGTATAGATTAAATAGTAGTTGCATTCTCATTGTATATATGTCATTGTATGCATTTAGGATAATTGTAGGATTCCCTTGTCTTTTTATTTTGCGAAAGTAAGAGGCATAAGGTCAATGGAGTCTTAAAACTCGTTGAGAACATGTTGGAATTGAGCTCACTACTAGGGGGGGGGGGTGAATCAGTAGTGATAGGATTTACTTAATTTTTTATTCTTTTACCAAAACAAAAACAGGATCAGTAAACCATCAAATAACATATGAATCAAACACAATATCAACATGTAACAGAAACATGAACAATAAACACATGCACATAAGAGGACACAAGTTTCTAGTGGAGCACCCTCTCGAGGGGAAGAAACCACATGTTGTTGTTGTTGATCAAATCTTTTATTATGCTAAACAAATTTGTACATAAAGTAGCTAGCACCCACTAGCTGGAAGACTCGACTCCTACAATAGTGTATTGAGATCCATCAACGGAGAATTACCTACTCACACGACTCTATAAATAAACATCTATTGGAAGCCTCCACCGCAAACGAGCCTCGCCCAACATGCATTGGACTATCCAACCACCATTTGATTGAGATTATCCTCCGCTAATCATTATCTTCTAGTCTCCAATAACATGAAGTCTCCATGCCTCCAACTCCTCCATGTGAACCACATTTCAAAATGTTTCAGACTGTGTTCTTAAAACTTGCTCACCAAGAGGAACCCAACACCATCTCTAATCTGGATAATAAAATCTGATATGCATACTCTAAACTTAGCTACATATGTATAAACATCTATGTAAACTATTTTAGCACTCACTCACACTACCCACACACTCACACCATCAATCAACCCACTCACCAAAACAATACACAAGAATATAAGTCAAAATGTCATCAATAGTATCCAATAAATACCTTGGGCAAATAACATGGTTATCCTAATACCATGGACACATGTACCATAATAAACTCCAGGTCAATACCACGTGTACATACCATGGTTAAGCCAATACCACGCACCCTTGTACCATGGTAATCTACAAGCTTAATACCACGGGTACATACCATGGTTAAGCGAATTCCACGGACCCTTGTACCATGGTAATCTACAAGTCAATACCATAGGAAGATACCATGGTTAAGCTGATACCAAGGATACCTATACCATGGTAATACCAGAACCCAAACTAAGAAACATAAGAATACATTTGTGAAAGAGTACATTTGTAAGCCCATCCATCAAAGAGTACATCTACTTGCAACACAATCATCTACACACTCAAGCCAACTACAACACATGCCTAGGTTGACATCAATGCCAACTATCAAACACTACAACACAACACCTGCATCACCAATTCCTCTGCAACACATCATCAATTCCAACAATCTCCCCCTTTGGCATTGATGGAAACCCCGATTGAACCAACCAATTGATAATGTCCTCTAAAACTAAATCTTGTAGACACTCCCCCTTTGACATCAATAACAAAGGGCATGCCATCATAACTCAATTAATCATCAATAACTCCCTCTGAGCACTATCTGGGTCAAATCATAATGCAACAACAAACAATACACTCCTTAGGGCAGCATAAAGCACCAACAAACCATATCCATTAGCAATATGGTAGCCACATTGGCTCTCCAAACACAAATGAGCAACAATACATCATAAGCATCACTCAACTCACTCGCTCCTTATAACAACATATAGCCAAGTAGATCTGATCACCAACATAAAGAAACCGCAAATGAATGTAGAAAATAAATGTAGCAGCAACAATATACTCCCAAGTAGTAGCATAACCATCAGTGACAACACATCATAAGCAAAAAAAACAAAAATAACCAACAACTCCTACCGCATCAACATCACTATCAACCAAAATAATAGCATCATATGATATACATGTCCTCATCGAAATCATTGGACCATCACTGATCCAAATGGATCCTATAAAATTTTCTAAACATTCAAAACTGTCGCCTAAGAAAAACCTTTAAAGAAGGTGGATAACACTATCTAGAGGCAAAAACATAGAGAAATCATTGAAAAATAGAGTATCGGTGGTTTAAAGCAACTTTGAATCGAAGCTGTCAGATCTGGCCGATTAACGGTCAAGATCCGATTAGCGAATCGCAATCGGCAGTGGTAAAAGGAGGCTATCAGTGGAGACCACAATGAATACGCGACAATGATCAGTGGGGTCAATGAGGACCATCGATCAAGCATGTAGATCAATGGTCCCAGTTGCATCGCAGTATCGCTATCGGCAAATGCAAAGGAGCGCTTACAACAGCCCGAGGTATGTGCGATGTGCGATTGCGATCAATCGCATCGCAACATTGCATCGGAACATTTCAATGAAGTGGGGCCAATAATAACCATGACTGCGATAGCCGGACCCGATAAAACTATGGATGATATTTGATAATATTTCAAGTCCGGAAACAACGCTTTTTCAGTATAAATCGCATTTTCGTTAAACAAACGAAATACAAGGGATAAAAGCACCGATGTGATATTACGGACTCGAAAGGGTTTATTAATGCCGTTGAATACTATTTCAAGTCTGATATGAGTGGGATTTCAGTGTTTAATGTATTTTTTAATACAAAGGAAACAGGCAGGATTTCGGGTAGGCCATGGACGGTAAGTGGTTTGGGCTGGGCTCTGCCCGATCCCATACAATGGCTGCCATGCGTCCAGGCTAAGGAGAGAGAAAACCACCCTCATCGGGTGGTTAACCCCTATATGAAAGGGCCGCCCAAAATGAACCACATCCATTGGATCTGGATCTCCCAGATCAACAGTGGAGATGCGATATCAGTATACAGGCAGACTCGATAGGAGTTATAAGGTGAATTCATAATGTTTCAAGTCCGATAAACAATGTTTGGAAGATTTTTCCTGTGTTTGAATGTATTCCTCTGTGTAAACAGAGAACGACGATTTCGAAGGATTTCAAAGGCCTGATGACCATTCCGTTATAGAATAGGTGGCCACCATCCCTCGAAGCATTTAGCAATGATTGCTAACGCTCAAAAAGGTATATGAGACAACAGAGGTCAGGAAGCCAGAGAGCCCGAGAAGGAGAAATGAATAGACAACGCCGATTGGCTTTAAAGCCACAAACAGAGAGCAAACATAGGCAGAGGCAGTGCTGAGATAGAGCAATAGAGACAGAGAGTCTGTGAGGAGAGTCTGTGTACTTAGAAGAGACTTGGGGGATCCAATTTGAGCTCATTGTTGTAAAACTCTGTTTTTCAAGACATAATAGAGAGGTAACCACTGAAGGCTGGACCAGGAGATGTAGCCCAGGAGTGTTGGGTGAACTCCTTATTAAACTTGTTGTGTTTATATGTGTTTGTCTATTATGTTCTTTAACTGCTTCATTGTCTATGTATTTCGCAATCTTATCAATCCATTACACAAAGTAACATAGGCATATCCATGCACATGAGTCTATAATGCCTTAATAATTGTCTAAGATCATATATCAGATCGATCACATGCATGAAGATAAGGCCAAGGAAACCAAAAACCAAAATAGAAACTCAACACCATATTCTCCTCATCAAAACCTGGTAACATGTGTATGATGACAACCACAATATGACCATACATATCCACTGAATAACAACATATGGAAACAACCATACAGTAAGAAGGCTCCATCTAATTGATCACACTAGTAGCAAACACAGCCATCAAGCATCTCTCTTCAAATAGAAACATAGTGTCCACCTAATTAGCAAGCACATGCAAAACAAGCTCCCCTTGAGCATCATCATCATCATTATCCTGCAATCCAAACTTTCATGTTGAAATCTCTTCCCTGTGAACCAAAGAACTGACTCTTGACCAAGGAATTAACCACATAATAAATGACTTTATAAATATTTTACATGGTTGAAGCAAATGACTAAATCAAAGATTCCATGGAATTGACAATTACATCTTTCACCTAAAACAATGGAGCTATATCAATGATAACCGAGGATGGACTTGCACTAATGTGTGCTTACACTTTTATAGAGATTCATCATCAAATACAAGACTTGTGCACAAGATGATCACATGTTTTCACATCCTTGACTCTTACAATAATACTAAACACATTAGACAACATATATTCTCACACATAACCTCTTCGAGCAATAGATCACATTTTTAGCAACAGAGTAATCAATAAAAAGGAATGTAGGGAAATATGTTAAAGCTGCCATTATTGGCCCATATCCCAACAACACGAGCAAAGCTGATCCAAAGCTATCTCTCCCAATAAACTACTCTAGTTGATCCATACAAAATGTAGCCATAAAGAATTATTACCCACTTTCACTAAAAGTTCAGGTTTGTCTATTGGACAACCTTTTAATTATGCAATAATACAAATGCCAAAATTGTAGGAACCTCTATCTGAGCAACACGCCAAAGGGATAGTGATGCACCTTCCCGAGTCCATGTCAAATTGGAAATAGGAAATCCATGTGTTGAAAAAGTAGTTGCATATATCTCCAAACATATTTAATGTTTAACACATTATTGGAAAATATGTGTGCATCTTTCTATCACAACCCACCATTAATAAGAATTAAAAAGCAATGCATCTCTACAAGTCAACAAAATTTTACTATTCAATGTTTCTTAAATATACCCATTGGAATTCATTCCGTATAGGTTGTTTGCTAGCTTATGCAGATATGACCCTACTGGAAATTGAATGAAATCTTACTTGATCATATCACAACATCAGTTATACAATTTTTTTTTAAGGCCAACATTAGGGGATTTTTGAGGTCTAAAATGGGCCTCCTAAGAAAAATGTACAACCAAAATAATCTTTATAAGAACCAATAGGAGTCAATATGATGATGTCAACCATGGGGGGTGATTCACCATTTTTGGAGTAAAAAAGTGAAAAGATTAAAAAATAATAAAATAATAAAACTGCTTTTTCAACTCATATTTTCAACTTATCAGCCTAAGGTTTTACTCAAATTTTGAGTGGGAGTACTCGTCGGAGGCAAAATTTAATTCCTCATCCAAGGAGTACTCATGTTGCATACTTGCGATGGACCCTGCGACACTAAAGATGAGAAATACATGAAAAATGTGATTGCAATCACATCTTTCATGTATTTCTCATCTTTAGTGTAGTAGGGTCCATTGAAAGTATGCAACATGGGTACTCCTTGGATGAGGAATCAAATTATGCATCCAACAAGTGTTTCCACTCGTAATTGGAGTAAACCCATAGGGAGATAAGTTGAAAATACGAGTTGAAAAAATAGTTTTTTCTTTTTTCCCTCTAAAATTTGATGATGTAATGTAATCTTATTTTATTATTTCCACTATTATTTTATAATTTCCTTAGGAGGCCCATTTTACTCCTCAAGAATCCCCTAATGTTTGTTTCTCTTTCAAAAATATCTTTTGCAAATCATTACGAGGTCTTCATGACCCATCAGGTAAACCAGCAAACCTTTGACTCCCCATCTTTGCCATCGTTCTTTCTACCTGTACTGTAGTTTATCAAGGCATGAATATTTGCATGAATTTGCGTAGGGATTTTGGATGTGGTCCTATCATTTCATTTCTTCACTCACAAGGATTGTAATCCTTGTGTAACTTTTTTCCTTTTCCCATAATCAATATCGAATCCAATTCTAGCTCCTCCTTTCTCAATCACGTTGCTTCCTACATTAGATGTCATAATCCAAAGAGTGTTCTTGAAATCTATATTTATACCCTTAATATCAGTTAATCTTTCATATTCTATAATTTGAAGAAACATATTAAATACATTAGGATGAGCCTTCTCAATCTCATAAAAAAGGACCACTGTATAGATTCGCCTTCTCACAACTTCAGTCAACTGTCCTCCTTCACTGTAACCAACATATCTTGGGGGTGAACCAATCAATTTTGAGACAATATGCCTCTCCATAAATTCACTCATATCCAACCATATCATTTCCTCCTATGAACCAAAATAATAATCTGCTACTGCCTTCGCAAGCTCTGACTTGCCAACACCAGTTGGACCTAAGAAAATAAAACTCGCAATTGGCGTGTTGGGAATTTTCAAACCAACTCATGCTTGATGAATAACTCGATTTATCCCTTTTATAGCTTCATATTTCCCTATGGCATAGTGATGAAGAGTTTCCTCCATCTTCAAAAGTCTTTCGGAATCAACAGTCGATACCTTTTCAACAATAATTCTTTTCCATGAAACTACAATATGTTCAATGTATGCCTTTTTCACTATTGGACCCTCATCACTTGCCTCACTCTCAGCTTTTGATTTTTCTTTACCATTCTCTGTTATAACAACAATTTGTGCTTTCAACTCCATCTCCCAATCACATAGCTCTCCATCCTTTTCAAAGTCTTAGCTTCAAACAACTTCATTCTTTTCTTTTGTTATTTTTCTAAGTTCTTTTTCAATCTATCTGGCATCCTTAGGAAGATGTGCATGCCTCAAGATCACTCAAGAGCCAACCTCATCATTCAGATCAATTTCCTTATAGAGATGAAAAATATTCGAGATGTATTAATGGTACAATTAAGCGGCAACAAACAATGCCTCATCAGTATAATGCAACTTGTGATGAATCTCATATCATTCCTACAAACCTTTCAACATTTGTATGGTCTCATCCACAGTAGGCTCTGGTTTAGGGACCATCACCTAATAGATCAGGCTAGACCTTTCATGACACATAATTCCTTGATCTCTACTCATGATAGCCATGATGTTGACCATCACGTAAACAATACCATATCATCACTTCACTATTCCAATGAACCAAATAAAAAAGCTTTCTCACTCCATTGACTTTCAATTAGAAAATAAATTCTCAACTCATTCCATCATCCATAGTGTAACCTGCACGCAAGCCATTTTTCTGGACTATATTTAGCCATAGTTCTTGGCATAAACCCTCTCTACTTAATATAAATTTGTCAAATCCCACCAAATTGATGTGCGACCCCTAAAAATTGTTGATGTCTTTCCTAGCTCCGTTGGTTTTCAGTTAGATCATGGCGTTGGAATCTTGTGCGCCAAGATTAGTATATGGTAATAAATTTTCTATGCACTACATCAACTCTAGCTTCTAGAATTTGGTGATAGTCCAGGCAGCATGTTGTGGAGGGCCTTCTTGTTTAATTAAAGAAATTGACAAAATAAACCAATATTTGACCAAATCTATCACCGGTCCATGGAACATCCCAACATTAATGTATTCATACTATATTTTCTGGAAAAATGACCCAGTGTGGACAGGTAACCACATGGGCTCATGCATTATTGCATCCATGGTGGAATTAGCCATGACCAAATCAAAATGTTACGATGCTTATTCACACTAAGATTACATCGCATAGACAACATTCTGAACTGAATCAAAACAACCAATTCATAAACCATGAAGACTGTATCAATAATTATGACCAAAATTCAAGGATCAAATTTATTTACATCCACTAGATCCTAACCAGATCCACATTTCAATGTTCACACCATTTCAAACCCATAATAAAATGAATGATTTCATTCAACTTTCTCCTTGATGACTAGATTGAATTACCAATTCGATGCTTAATTTCGTTTTAGTTTTTTGTAATAGCCGTTGACCACATTTATAAACTGCCCATCAACGCGTTCCATAAACAATAGAAAATTAACATGCTGACTAATCAATTCCTTCACACTTTAGGTGATTATATCAACCACCAATGCACCGATGAACAAATCTAAACCATGGTAAACTCAAATATCTCTTCCTCTTTCAGGTGCGATCCTCTCATCCAAACTCTTTTCTTGAAGCAATTTTCCCCGACAAGCAATCTACTCAATATCTTTCTTTCCTTTTGAGAAATAAACACTTTTATTCTTGGCCATGGCCCACGATCTACTCTCAAGCAATCAAGCTTCATCGAGAGAACCCTGCTCTAATACCAATTGTTGGAATTGAGCTCACTACTGGGGGGGGGGATGAATAAGTAGTGATATGATTTACTTAATTTTTATATCTTTTACAAAAAAAAAAACAAGATCAGTAACCCATCAGCTAACATATGAATCAGACATAATGTCAACATGTAATAGCACCATGAAAAATAAACATGTGCACCTAAGACAATGCAAGTTTGTGGTGGAAAATCCTCTCTAGGGAAAAAAACCACCTGTTGTTACTGCTACTCAAATATTTTAGTATGTTTAACAAATTTGTACATAAAGTAGCTAGCACCCACTAGCTAGAAGACTTGACTCATACAATATTGTTCGGACATCCATCATCTAATAAATACCTACTCACACGACTCTACAGATAAACATCTACTGGAAGCCTCCTCCACCAACAAGCCTCGCCCAACATGCATTAGACTATCCAACCACCATTGGATTGAGATTCTCCTCCTCTGATCACTGTCTGCTAGTCTCCGCAAGAATGAAGGCTCTATGCCTCCAATTCCTTCATGCGAACCATGTTTTAGAATGTTTCAGATTGGATTCTTAAAACTTGCTCACCATGAGGAACCCAACATCATCTATAATCTGAATAATAAAATCTTATATGCATACTCTAAACTCAACTACATGTGTATAAACATCTATGTAAAGTACTTTAGCACTCACTCACTCCACTCTTACACTCACACCATCAATCAATCCAATCACCAGAACAATCCACAAGAATATAAGTCAAAATATCATCAATAATTGCCAATCAATACCTTGGGAAAATACCATGGTTATCCCAATACCATGGACACCTGTACCATAGAAAACTCCAAGTCAATATGATCCAGGTAGATACTGGTGGCCACCCTTCTATTCCACTTGGACCCCCAATACTGTCTCTTTTAATTTTTTAGTTTCCTTAATTGTAGCACAATTTACTATTTTTGGTAGTTTTTCGGGTCCTGAACTTCCGTAGTCGTTTTGAGACCCTAAATGACATTTTTAAGGAAAACTGAAAGACTGAGAAAACTCGAAATGATGTCTACATTTTGTTTTTTCAGTCCACTCTTTGATATCTTTGAAACGAGGTATGATGACAACCAAACAGAGATTGTATGCCAAAGTTATGACCCCAGGAAATTGATGCACCAATTTACCCAAGGGACCCACAGTTTTGGTGCTTCGTCTCTTAGGGTTTATGGATGTTTAGGGTTTTTCATTATTTCTAAATAATAAATAGGCCCTGGAGCCTCATCATAACACAATTTAGAGGCATGTAGCCACCACATCTCTTCTCAGAGATAAGCTACCATCGCCCGAGCTAGTTTATTTCCATTCTGTTTGTAAGCATATTTTAGTATTCTTATATTAATGAAATGAAGTATTATTTTTGTTTAATTTCTATATTTATGGTTGTATCTATAATTTTTTAGATTCCTGTTTAAGTTAAGATCAGTGGTATCAAAATGGTCTGCTTTTACTTTGTTTTTCTTTGCATGTCTCCAACAAGGTCAGGGTATGAGTAGTTAGGGCTCAAACTAGTTGAACCTTTGCAAGACCAGCCTCGCAAACCCTGACGACCTCCCATGGCAAAAGAAAAGAAGGACGAGGGAGTAGACGATCCTTTTAAAATATTTCTCAAGGAATCCCTTGAGCGACAAAGGAACACGATGATGGATAACTTTGCCCATATCCTTCGACGGCTACCCACAGGAAACACATCTTCATCTAGCAGCCACTCTGGAGGCGCCACTCATTTTAAGGTAAAAATTAACTCCGATATTCCCATATTTGAGGGCTAAATAGATGTAGACACCGCATATAAATGGTTGAATATGTTGGAAGGATATTTTTCAGTTCATGAATTTTCCAATCGGGAAAAGATTACTTTGGCACTTCTGAAAGCTGCCCCACATGTCAAGGATTGGTTTGAAACCTAATATGAGCAAAAGGACGAGAGGCAATCCTCATTGTTTTTAGCCGCACCCACTTGGGATTCTTTTTGAGACACCATCAAGGAACAATATTACCCTATTGGGAGCTATGAAGATAAATATATAATGTGGACCACACTATGGAAGGGAAGGGACCAAGATGTGCTGAAGTTCACAAATATTTTCCTTACTCTCTACACTAAGTTGGGTATTAAGGATTCTAAGTAGCATTTGGTACTCAAGTGCCGCGACTGTCTACACAATTACATCTAGGAAGAGATAGAGTTCTTGGACATCTCCTCCCTCATCACAACATATTGATACGCTGTCAAGATTGAGTAGAAGTTTAAACAGAAGAAGTGAGACCTTGGATCTACAAATTTGAAGCAAGGAAAAGGCACCCCAAACTACAAAGAAAATGCTAAAGGAGGGGCGGCCCAGGACAACTTGTCGACACCGCAAGTAAAGAAAAACACCACAAAGACAAAGGACATGGGAAAATGGTGCGAGTTCCATAAGAGCTCCACTCATAACACAAGTGAGTGTCGGGCCAAGTAGTCACTGGTAGACAAGATGAAGGCTTCTAAATCAAACACATGTTCTGACTCTGAGTCAGAACCCGACAAAGGGAAGCAGATCATTGATGCGGAGCCCAGTGCCACCATGGCTACCACAAAAATATAGAAGAATGAGCTTGAAGATCGAGAGGAGGGGGAATGCCTCTTCCACTCACAGATGTGGGTGAAAGGTTCTCCACTATGTCAGTTAATTTTCGACAGAGGGAGCCAAAAGAACCTCATTTCAGTAGAGGTTGTGAAGCAGCTAGGCCTACCAATAACAGCACATCCGCATTTGTACACCATCGAGGGGCTTCACCAAGGATGAGGTCTCCACGTTAGTCAGCAATGCACCTTCTCTACAACATCAATCCCTTAACAGATGAGGTACTATGTGATGTTGCTCCTCTCGAATTTTATGATGTATTATTAGGAAAACCATACTTGTGGAAGAAACATGTTGTATATGAGTCTAGACCTCGCTATGTGATTATTAATTTGGGAAATAATTTGTATAGGATACCAAAGGTAGCCCCACCTACCTCCATCCCTTTGATCACTGCAAAGCAATGGAGTAAGAACATTTCCTAGACCAGGAAATTTGTTTTCCTTCTGATTTTCCCTCAAGGCAAGAAGAATGTTGTGGCTACGACTTCTAGACAGGGCTCCTCCACATAGTAGCAGCAGATGGACAAGGTCGTAGTATAGGGACATTTTCGCCTTACCTACAGGTTACCTATGCACTGTCAAATCAAGTACTCCATCGATTTGACCCCGGGCGCGTCACTATCTAATGGACCAATCTATCGATGATCGGTTCTGGAGAATGATGAGATCAAGAGGAAGATTCAGGAGCTATTGCAGAAAGGGCGCATTAGGCCAAGCTCATTATCCCATGTAAGCCTGATTGTATTGGTACAAAAGAAGGAAGGGACCTGGAGACTCTGTGTTGAATTTCGGTTGCTGAACAAGATCACTGTCCAGAATAGGTACCCAATCCAACAGATTGATGACCTCTTGGACTAGCTCAAGGGGTGAAAATATTTCAGCAAGATTGACTTGAAGTTCGGTTATTACTAGGTGCCTATCAAACCCTTCGATGTGTGGAAGGTTGCCTTCAAATCCAAGGAGGGCATTTTCAAATAGTTGGTGATGCCTTTTGGGTTGACGAATGCCCCATCAAACTTCATGAGATTGATGGACAACATCTTGTGAACCTTCACCAATGCATTTTTGGTGGCGTATTTAGATGACATCTTGATCTTCATCCAGGGTTGGGAAGAGCACCTCCACCACATTCGACAGGTCCTTCAAACCCTGCGACAACACAAGCTATGTGTCAATTTGGAGAAATTCACTTTTGGCATGACCCAAGTTCAATATATGGGGTACATCATTGATGAGCAGGGTGTGCATGTGGAACCAACAAAGATACAAGTCATTCTAGAGTGTTCAACCCCAACCACTTTAACAGAGCTTTGCAACTTTTTGGGCCTTGCCAATTTCTACCCCAGGTTCATGTTATGGTTCTCTCATATCATCTGGCCTTTAAGTCAATTCACCAAGAGTAGAGCGAAAGAAATTTCTTTTTGGTATGACACCCAATAGAAGGAATTTTTTGAGTTGAAGCATCGACTTTGTTCTGCACTAGTTCTCACAACTCCAGACTTGTATCAACCATTTGAGATTGAGACAGACACCTACGACTATGCTATTGGTGCAGTTCTTACTCAGTAGGGGCATCCAGTGGCTTACCATAATGAGACACTTTCAGGAACAGTTCAAAAGTATCCCACTTACGACAAAGAAATGTATTCCATTTTGTTGATTTGTTGTCAATGGAAGCATTACATTCTGGGGAAGGAAATGGTCATCCACACAAACCAACGACCCTTGTAGTTCATACAGACATAAGGGAAGTTGCAGAACGATCACCATCAGAAATGGTTCACATACCTACAACAATTCCATTTGAACATTAAGTACAAGAAGGACAACACCAATAATGTTGTAGACTACCTTAACCAACCACCAGTCATGGCGTTGATCACTGTGATCGAATCCTGTGGGCACGAGACTTTGGGGTGGCCACATCTTTAGGAGAGTGATCTGAATTCGACAGCACATACCAGACACTCCTGTAAGGTAAGAAAGTTCAAAATTTTCACCTCCAATATGCACTATTATGCCACCTGGGACACATCTGTGTTCCTTCAAGCGAGTGTGCCAAGATGATTTGGGAAGTGCACTATAGTCAAGTCGTTGGGAATTTTGAAGTAGAGAAAATTGTGGAAGTATTGCAGAAGTACTTTTATTGGCTGAACCTTCATTGAGATTTTGGGAGGTACATTAAATCCTGCACTGCCTGTGCCATTTCCAAACCAACCATCAAGAATAAAGGCCTATATACTCCTCTGCCTACTCCTAGTCAACCTTGGGAATCCATATCCATGGATTACATGTCAGGCCTTCCTTCTACTAAGCACAATAATGACTGTGTTTTCGTGGTCGTTGATAGATTCTCTAAGATGGCCATTATGGCGGCCTGTAAGAAGAGTATCACAATAGAGGCCACTGCTAAGCTCTTCTTTGAGCGAGTATGGGTACACTTTGGGATCCCACAGTCCATTGTCTCTGATTGGGACAACAGATTCCTAAGTGAATTTTGGTCAAGTATCTGGTCGATGTTGGATACCAAACTCACTAAGTCCACGAATTTCCATCCCCAAACTGATGGGCAAAAAAAATTCGTCAATAGGATGATCATATACATTCTACACATGTACAACTTGAAGCATCCACGCACATGGGATAAAAGCCTCCCCTATGTCCAACAAAGCTATAAGAGAGCTCTCCATAGTTCAATGGGCCATAAACCCTTTCAGGTAGGGTTGGAATTTCAGTCATTATGTCCCATTGATGTGGCCATACCATTTGCATCTACTTAGGAAGATTCAGATCATTTCTAGTTAGAAGATGACAGGACTAACAACTTCGTTGAGCACATTCAACACATCCACCAACAGGTCCATGATATATTGGATAGAGCCAATTCTAAGTACAAGTAGTGCCATGATCAGCATCGGGTGTCGCACAAGTTCTGGGTGGGCGACAAAGTTTGGCTACATTTACAGAAGGATCACCTCACTGAACCCCATCTCAAGCTTCAAACGCTCTGATATGGGCCATACACCATCACCAAGGCTATAGGGGACAATGCCTTCGAGCACAACATTCCATCGTTCCTTGGTTTGCACCCAATGTTAAATGTAGACCACCTTCAGACATACTTTCAACCATTGTTGGGCACATCCGACATTACAAAAATCAAACTAACAAAGCTAAACCCAGCTTGCATGGAACAAGCCACAACTAATTGGATCATTAACACACAGATCAAGAACACTTTCCAGCAAAAGATCCAACTTTATCAGGTTGTCAAAGCTAGCCAATGCCACCACGAAGGCAAGTGGCTCACCAGGGACCAAATTCAACAGAAGTTTCCCCATCTCATGGAGACACTCAATGCAATGGGGGAGGACTGATCCAGGTGGATATTGGTGGCCACCTTCCTATTCCACTTGGACCCCCAAAACTGTCTCTTTCAGTTTTTCAGTTTCCTTAATTGTAGCATAGTTTAATATTTTTGGCAGTTTTTTAGGTCCTGAACTTCTAGAACTGTTTTGAGGCCCTAAATGATGTTTTTAGGGAAACCAAAGAGACTAGAAAACCCATATATAGGTTTTTCAATTTTTTTTCAACCTACTATTCGAGATCTTCGAAACAAGGTATTATGATAGTCAAACAGAGATCATATGCCAAAGTTACGACCCTGGGAAATTGATGTACCAATTTACCCAAATGAGGCCAACGATTTTGGTGCTTCATCTCCTAGGGTTAGGTTTATGGATGTTTAGGGTTTTCCATTGTTTCTCAATAATAAATAAGCCTTGGAGCCTCATCGTAACATAGTTCAGAGGCATGTAGCCACCACATCTCTTCTCAGAGATAATCTACCATCGCTTGAGCTAGTTTATTTCCATTCTGTTTGTAAGCATATTTCAATATTCTGATATTAATGAAATGAAGTGTTATTTCTGTTTCATTTCTATGTTTATGGTTATATTTGTAATTTGTTGCGTCCCTGTTTAAGTTCGGATCACAATACCACAGGTACATACCATGGTTAAGCCAATACCACGGACTCTTGTACCATGGTAATTTGCAAGCTCAATATCACGAGTATATCCCATTGTTAAGCCAATACCACAAACCCTTGTACCATGGTAATCTCCAAGCCAATACCATAGGCAGATACCATGGTTAAGATGATACCAAGGATACCTGTACCATGGTAATACCAACACCCAAACCAAGCAACATAAGAATACATCTACCAAAGAGTACATTTTTAAGCCCATCCATCAAAGAGTACATCTACCTTCAACACAATCATCTTCACACTTGAGCCAACTGCAACACATGTCGAGGTTGACATCAATGCCAACCATCAAAAACTATAACACAATACTTGCATCGTCAATGCCTCTTCAACACATCATCAATTCCAATGGAACGACCATTTCAAACAGCTAGGGTTGTGTCAAGAGCCTTGGTCTGGGTCGTTTCTCCTTTATTGACATAGGTGTTTCAATGCCCACATCAACAAAACCCTAGAAAAGTTATTGGGAATCATTCTATACATGAGATGGATTTCATTTCATTCCTTGATCTCTAAAAATTAGTCTTCATATGCAAGGAAAAGCTTCGAATGCTAACATATAAATGATCCCTAATATATCTATGCAAACCCTTTTATAAGTCACTAAATTTTCAAGAGAGCATAAGATCATTAGCTTATTCTTCATGTTAATTTCTAGATGTGATTTCATCAAGAGCTACAAGACTTAATGCTATATTAAATTTGGTTGACATAGGTCTTTGGTTGTAAATGAACAAAAATTATACGTACCTCTTTCAACCTTACCTATCCATCCTTACAATCTTTCTATCATAAGGATTTGGTTCTTTCGCAATAGAGATTATTTGACTTTTCTTCAATTGATAAATATCATCTTCCTTCAATAAAGGTACCTCAAACCTTCAACCATCGAACTTTCAAACTTCACTGTAATAGGGAAATAGGTTGGCTCTATTTGTGTAATTTGTCCTTCTTTTATGTATAGGAAGGGAGCCTCGATATCATGGCTATTTCACAGACTTGTACCACAGAGATGAGTTTGGTATAGCTTGTATTTCCATAGACTTCATATACCTTTAGATTCCTTATCACAGTCCTTCTTATAAAAAGATATAACACTAGATATTTAGGCTTGGCATTATTCTTAGATATTGATAATTCAACTTCCTTCTCCTACAGAGAAATATCTTAGAAGATATGATCCTTATGATTAGAGATAGACCTAAGTAAATCATTCCTTTATCACATAGTTTACACACATAGTCACGGTCTTTATTAGTAGAGATGTTTCATAGAGTTTCAGTCTCTGGGTTCCACAAAATTAGTTCTTTTTGCATAGAGGTATAGAGGAACTCAACCTTTCCAAGTGATATGTCACAGCTAACTTTTTCTATAGAAAAATGCCTCAAAATTTGATGTGTCATACTTCACATTGTTTTTTCATGCCTCAAAAATATTCTCTATAGTGTTACATGCCTTAGAGAGATACCTCATGGTGTTCCATGCCTCAATGATTCCACATAGATATTGCTTCATATTTCACTATCTTTATCCACCTTTAGACTTCATACCTTTTAGTCTTAGACCTTTACTTATGATTAGGCTCTCAAATTTCCTTGAGAGAGTATCCTTGTCTTCTATGTTCAACCTCCAAGAGTGAGTAATCTTGTCTTTTATTTCATATTAGATGTATGCATGTTGATGGGCTCCAATTGAGTGATGTGATTGTACTATAAATAGTCTTCTCCGTAAGCAAATGGATGCTTATCCATATGGTTCCAAAGGGATAAGACTTGCTTCTACAGTAGTTTGGTTATCAAGAAGTTCAGGTTCCTAGGATAGTTGGGATTTTTAAGACAACTGTGTTTTCAGTTAACTTAGACCTCTCCACAAGGTTCTATAGAGATAAACTTGCTTCTCAAATTTTTCATAGAGGTATTACAACTTCACACTTGTTACCTTGATTTCATAGGAATTCTTGAGAAGGATTAGTCTTTCATAGGGATATAATTGATACTTTTAAAGAGTATTCCTTGAAATTATCCTCTTAGGTCTTCTTGTACACAATAATATTTCATTCAATAAGAATTTTATTTCAAACTTAGGTTTACTTAGGGATTTTTCAATAGTTCTCCTCCCATCACCATAGCTTTGATACCATGTTGAGAAACTAAGTGTAGTGTTGTTTAACACCTAATTTATTTTCATGATAATTACTTCTGAATTTTAGATGTCTTCTGATTACTTCTTATATCTTCTTCATCAAGAAATTATACAAATGTTCAATGTCTCAAGAAAATATAGAGATCACAAAGAAACAAGAGACACCAAAATTAGGCCACTAGCCAAGGAAAAACCCACAAGGGGAAAACCCAACATTCCTTCTTTTATAGAACCAAATAAAAATGAGATATCCAAGACCAAGACCAAATTGCTTCCAAGATGCCAAGTCCAACCCTCCTCCAAGTCATATTCAAGAGCCATATTCAGTGCTTGTCAAATCTATTTGAAACTAGTCAACCACAAAAAAATATGGTCCTACAACAAGGGAGGTCAAATTTTGGTTTGCAGTCACTTCAAAAATATCAGCCTCTTCACACGTGTGAGTTGTACTAGGCTTGAGATTCTATCAATGATGGATATTATTCTATGTGTTTGACTTGTTTTCTCTTTTCTTTGGCTTTCTTCTTGTCTTCTTCACTAGGTCCAGAAAAGTACTTCTTGTGATATATGTGAATGGCCTTCAAGTACGTTGAACTTACTCTTATATATAGGTTTCAAGGACGGTCTAATATGTGTCTGTTGGAGGACTAAGCCAACCTTTCCAAGGAGGGTAGACTAGGTCATCTTGTGGACTTATGACTCAATACAAAAATTCAAACCCTTTTTCTTTTCAATGTCCAAATGGGACATGACTCAAATACATTTTCTTTTGACTCATAATAAATTCTTTTTTATTCTTATTTATTCTTTAAGCATGAAAAACATGCTTTGACACAATATAATAAATATATTAATGATAAATTTACATTATGAGGACTGAATCTAGTTACAACTTCAACATTCCACACATATGTTGGAGATCCCATTACTGGAGTACTCTAAGCATTCTAAATTAATTTATAACTCCATCCTCCTGCAACCAAGTAGGATTATATCTGAATGGAATGGAACATAGATCTTCCTTTTGGTGTATAATTAGAAAAATGGGACGACGATCTAACACCCTACTTACCATAATTTAGGAGGAACATTCCAAGCCTATCAACAACCAATTAATATGAAATAATAATATGTCTAGGAACATTTCAATGTGACTGTCACCACTACAGCTATTTTTCCATGTATATTTTCCATTTTTTGGGGGATGTCTACCAGGTCCTAGTCACTGATCAATTCCTCCATTTTATATTTGTATGGATCTTGAACGATGTTCCCTTCCATATTCTATATTGAACTGAGATTAGTATTAAAGTCTCACCCCATTATACAATTGGTGTGCCATGTTTTATCCTTTATGATTTAAGGAAGCCCAAAATGTAGCTTTATCCACATATTGGAGAGGGGTGTATACATTGATTAAGGGGATATTCTCCCATATATCTATTTTTCCCAGAAGTACAATGATCCAAAAACGAGAAAGCATATTGTCAATTAGAGAGAAATGAATGTTAGACCAATACATACCTAGCCCCCCTAAGGATCCTTTTGAGTCTTGTGCCAATCCTGAAATTTGATGGCATAACATTTCCACTACTTGATTAACTTCTTTCCCTTGTAATTTTGTTTCTGGAATAAAAAATATCCATGCTTTTTCTTGAGTCACAAAGTCCTTTATTACCAGGGATTTAACAGGGTTCCCCATACCCCTTATGTTCCATGACAAAACCTTCATCGTTTCTTGATAAGGATTGATTGTGAACCTCCTCCCACTTTTGGGTTTTCCAATCCTTTTGAGGATTTGGTCTTCAAAATGTTTGAGATGACTAGTTGATTCCCTAACTTCTTCTTATGTTTTTCCTCTCTTTCACATGTTGTATTTTTCAAGGGCCTTCCTTTATTTTTACTACTTTCAGTTTCTTGGCTACTTCCATCATCTACCTAGGCCAATGCCTTATTGTGAGTGATTACCCCTACTGTAGATTGTTCCCCATCCATGTTCTCATTTCTAGCTACTCCTTGGGTAGAGTGACCTTCAACTTGTGTTGAGTTGACCTACGATTGATCCTCACTATTTTCATTGTTTTCAGCCCCTTCCAGATCTTGTATTTCTCCATCTCTTTGTTCCACTTATTCTGGATTCATCCCTAATTGACCCTGAACTAGATTAGGGTTTTCAATATCATTCTTATTCTCTTCCACCATTTTGCAAGGCTTTGTAAGGATTTGAGGATGTAGATGCTCCATTGTTTTTCATAACATTATGATTTTTTCTCTTGTAGATTTACCTATATTCCCCCTTGCTTTTGGGTCTTCCATTATTCCCTTTGCTCAATAGAAGGGTTTGATCCTTTATTGGTTGGATATTTTTCACAATCCCTTACGAAGTGGTTGTATTTATGGTATAAATGACACTTGAAAGAGATTTGTTCATAATCTAGAGATTGGTAGTGAATCCATTCACTTGGTGTGAGGTTGATCTCTAAGGGTAAACCCTTTTCTAGGTCTAGTTATACATATATCTTGGAATATGAAAATTGGGATCCATTTTTCTCAACCCTATCAAGATATTTCCTGACCCCATTCCCTATTTCTCTCAAACAATGATCACTGCAACAAGAAAGTGAGAGATGAGGGAGTTTTACTGAGACAGGAATCACATTTGGAATTTCATCGTTCAGATTGAAATCTAATTTACACTTGTTGAGGTACATCCATCTAGATCTAAATAAATAAGGGCCATTTCAAAATATTACATCCTTGTCTTCTTTAAACTTGAACAAAGAAGTGAAGAACCCATTATCACATGCATAAACTGAATTTTGTTGTTCATCTTGTCCCTCCAAGTTTTTTTTATCCATATCTCCATTGAACAAGGGGGTGGCCACATCCCACTAAACTTTCTGACTTGTGTGTGTTCAAATAAGGCCAAAGATGTTTTGTTCACCCTCGTAGGCAATGCCACATAGGGGTGGCTTGTTCTTTCTTAACAAACTTTTCTTGCACATTTTTTTTTTGGGTCAATTGTATATAACAATCACTAAGGATTGAAATGTAGTGGAATCTTCTTCTAGAGTAGGAAAAGGAGGGTCTATGACCTCCTCTGTGGTGGCCATTGCCTCACGTGAAACTAAGGCTAGGTTTATTAGCACCAAAGTTGTAGAATCGCAGAGCTCTATATAAGTTTTAGATCATAGTTAACTTCAAAAATAATTCAATAATTCAATAATTCAACTAGAATTATTGGTTTTATTTGGCTCTTTTACCCCCCCAAACAATAAATTTATTATGTATATATTCCATTATTAGAACTCGGATACTTGGAAGAAGTAGATTAAATAAATCACAATTGGCTTTTCAAGACCATATAAACTATTGTCGGAAATTCTTTTCCATGTTTCTCAAAAACCTACTCATCTCCCACTGGCATACAAACTAGACAAAAAAGTCACATCAATGGATGCATGGGAGCATAGTAACGAGAATGTTCCTTTCCATCCTTCAAGGAAATTGTTGCTCAGAAAGGTTATAGATAAGTAATAGATGCACTACAAGATGCTCGATCACACCAAAGTGGAGAGATGAGAGTTAGGGTTACCAAATATAAAAATAATCTCTATGAGGAGTTACAATAGAGAATAATATATCTCTAGAGTGAAAATAGAAGAAAATCCCTTTAACCAAATAACCATGTGAAGGCAAACCACATTACTACAATAGGGATCAGAAGTCTGAATGGCAGACCTACTGTGCAAAGGGATTGTGTCAGAATGGCAAATATTTTATCTAGACTATAGTTGGTTTGTTAAAGAATAATGCTAAGGTATACAAATGCCACTAATTTTTGGCTCATAACATTTAATCAAGGAAAGTGTATGCCTGATCTCATACCATGTTGAACATACACAAAAGTAATAGGAAATATTTAAATAATTTGTGTGACACATTCTATTCACAATATATACATATTAATACATTTTTATTGCCCCTTGGTTTTCATATTCCTAGAGTCCTCTTGGACTTCCTATAATTGTTAGCATTAAATTGAGGCTTTTCACATTCTATTCAAGTAAATCAACCAAGTTTACATAACCTAAAGGATTATGTTTCATAAATTTCAATGTTGAACTATGTAGACCAGAATGAAAGATAAGCATGAATATCTTTTTCATTAATATTGTAGACATATAAATACAATTTCCATGACCATTGGATTCCACTCCCAAGGTCCCTTTGATTTCTCATGATGGTTCACATTCCACACCATGACCCTAGAAAAATAGGTTTCCAACACCCCCCCCCCCTTTATCTGAAGCGACGTATATGAGTCCAAGCAAAGAGATGAGGATAATTGTTAATGGTTGAATGTGGTCATTGAATATAATTATTTAAGGAATATAGAAAACCAATGCCTTTTGCAAAATAGAAGGGCTCATTAATGGTGGTTTAAAGATAACCAAAAAATATTGAAATGGTGGTTTGATGTTTACAAAAAATAATTGGAACTTGGCTCTAAGGCTCAACGATTCCTTGAATATTTCCAAATTTGGATTGAACTTGTTACCTTCTACTAATTAGAAGTGCTCACAAATGGCGATTTGAGTATGATGACAAACTACATCACGCTCATGGATTTGATTCTAGCTATAAATTTGATTCTCATTCAAGCTTGAGGCTCTGACTTTGGTTGTTGCTCAAGCTTGCTTAGTCTTAGTGCCTTCTTGTTAGATATAAAGACTAACATATTTCCAAAATGCTCAAATGGATGAAGATACAAAATTGTGATCCTCCATGTAGCCAAATTTGTGAGGGTGTAGGCTCCACTCCTCAAAACCAAGCCATGTCCAAAAACCAAACAACTCTTTTTTGGCCATCTAAGTAAATAAAAGAACCTGATAACCAGTCCTTAACTAAAAAAAACACACTTTCCCGCCTTGCGAGTAAAGGAAAGGCATCATATGTTAATTAAATCACCATGACTAGATGGGTATAGCTCGGTTCGATTGACCAAATGATCCACTTCCTCCTTATTCATTCTACCCTAATAATTCCTAAAGTGACTTTCCCTTAGTTTTAGGAACCAAAGGATCCCAATGCATTTATTCCACCCATTTTTAAATTGGAGAAATCACTACCTCCTATTGGTGCTCAAATTATCCCGATAATTGAGGACACCCTGAGACCACATCACTAAGGATACTAGATCCTCTCACTCTAGGTGACAAGGGTTGGCCTCCCTTTCACCAAAGGGGGTAATCCCTGGTGATAATCAAAATTGAATATTCATTGTAGAATAATGTAAATTGGATATACTTTCTAGTAAAACAAATAAATAGGCCAGATTATAGATATGGAAGTGTGTTTTTAAAAGGAAGAGAGGTTAAGAGTCGGGGAAAGGTGCTTATAATAATTAAGAGATCAATAATTACAGTCAAAAACTTAAGTATGCGATGAGAAAAGAAAAAACACAAATTAGAGATGAATGTGACAGCAAAAGGAAATTAAAAGGAATGTTAGTTGTACTTGTACTCTATTTATCGGTTGCTCATCATGATGAAAAATAACAAAATAGAATAACATCATGTATTATTGCATTCCATTCTCCCTCAAAAGACAAGAATTAAGACATGTTGATTTACTGATAGTATGAATATCTAAAAAACAAACAAATCATCTCATTGTTGTGACAAAATGGTGCTAATCAAGTCAACTACTAGATTTCCAAAATATATCTGGATTCAAGCACATAAATTGTAGGAAATAGAAATGAAGAAAAATAGCTTACATTATTGTAATATGAACCTCTGCATGTGATATTGTAATAAAATTATCAACAACAAGTGTTTTCTAGTTATTAGACAACATACAATGCAAAATTCATAACTCTCATTCCTCCAATAATATTAATATCTGAAAGGATCAAGAATTAAGTAAGGCACTGCAATGTAAACAAGTGATCAGGTCCCTTGTGGAAACTGCAAACCACATCAGTGTATACACATAGAAAACAAAATGAAAATTTAAAGGAAAACTAAAAAATACAATCTTCAAATTGAATAGCAGAAGACTGTAGAAACTTTACTAAAGGTTTGTGCAACAAGTGCAATCAAACCGTCTAGTATATTAAGTTTGTCCTTGCCTCCAAAGTTGTCCCTCTAGCCACCCTTTTTGTGGACATTGTTTCCCCATTTTTAGGAGTTCTTAGTGATAATAATAATATCTCAATTAGGTTTAGTTACATATACTAGTTAGGAATACAAATGTTAATAAATTTTAATGATATACCTTAATTAATGAATTTAATCTTTTAATTGTTGTGTTTTAAACTTATATGTGATTTAAAAAATTAAAATCATAATAAGGTATTACATATGCATATTTATAGTGTGACATTTCTTTAACGTCACTTAGTTATAAGCCCTACTTAGTTTTGTTCTAATCCCTTTTGTTGATTTGTCTTTTGTATTTTAGGGAGCGATTTTTTATCATGAGAATAAGAGAGGGAGTCATATGATGAGGGAGGTGGAGAAACCGATATAAGGAGCCAATATCTAATTGGGGTCAAATTGGCGACAACACCTCCCTTGAATTTGAACATGACCTTATAGACAACTTCTTCCTATCCCAGGAGAGCCTTGAGACTCTCGGACTTTAAAAAATTTATTTTTATAGCACTAACCTCTATAGAGTTCATTTATCATTGATTAACAGAAACCATAGGCTTAGATCCTAGTTTATATCTTAAAAGCATGGAAATTTAAGTCAATTTTTTTGCATTTCAAATAGGTTTATAGATTAGCAGATGCTCGTAGGTTGACTAGTCCATGTGCTAATGCATCCCTTCAATGAATAAAATGTAATGATGTTTCGAGCAGAACCAAGGTCTCGCCAAATCGCTTCCAATTCCAATATAAGAGAATGCACCCTAGAAAATAATTGTGTAATCTCGGGGTGGAGGTAGGGCTTCTATATGTATCTCGATCATGTCGATTCCAAGGTTGAAATCTATCATCCCATTTCCTTCATGATAAAAGATAACATATCCATACTTTTTTGGTTGGCTTTGAAATTTGGCATTGACAACCCTATCCTCACCCTCACTACTTTTACAATGAAAAGATACGTTAATTTGATGTAGATTTCTCAGTTGCATAATATCTATATGGACATAGGCCATGCAAGGATGATTGAGCATAAGGAGAACCATTTTCTTGAGATATGTCTTTCGATTTTCTTCATTTGAACTCTTGGGCCATGTACTTGAGGAATACTAGAATGATTCCCACACCATGTTTTGTTGGAATATTTCCAATGCTCTTCGTGTGGGTCCTTTGAACCAAAAATTTTAGTCAACATCTATGGCTTATACATCAATGACATTTTCATGTATGCCTAGAAACATGGTAGCCATTGTGATGACTATTTTGTAGCAAGCCATGTTTACAAAACACCTCCCATTACAAGGAATAATGCCTGTCTATTTTTTCCTTTGTTCGCAGAAGTCAAGGATAGTCATAATGTTCCTACTGGTGTTGAATATTATACTTGAAACTAGGGATGTTCCAACCACTATTGATAATAATTTGAAAGTAATGGGAAAAAAGCTACTTATGATGGTGACAAAATCTAGCTAGGGGATAAAATTCCACTAGTGAGAATAACCTCTCTTTATGATTACAAAAGAATGCACCACATTTCCAATAAAACCTACTACAACGAATGACAACAAATTCATGGGTTCACTAAAAATGTTGAAGGGACAACATTGGGTAAATCATTTGTCATCCCTAATTCAAGCTCCAAACATTGTTTCGTTGGAGGATGCATAAAGTGTGGGACTAACAAAAGTTCTCAGGCCAATATAAGTAGTAGTGAATAATTAAGTGTTGAGCATGTTGTAGTTTGTTTTCATTGATATCAAATCTAAGTCATTGATGTCAAGTAATATCAAGTTCAAGGAGTAGTTTGTTGAGATTTTCATGCATGAGGATTATGTTTTTATTGATGTCTTGGTTGTTTCTATTAACAATATGCTAAGCCTATGGTTATTGATTGAGTAGCATATATTAGAAGGAATTTTTTATGTAGGTGACTTCCTTCAAAGCACGTGAAAATTTCTTGGTTGGCAAGTCATCCTAAAGATCTTTCCAATTGTGTATGGAACTTAGTATAACTCCAAATAAATGAGGAGAAATAAGAGTTTGAAGTGTTTCAATTTAATCAAGGTTCTAGCTAATCATGGTTCTAGAAAGGGAACAAGCATCAAGAAAATTGGAAAGGGAACAAGCATCGAGAAAATTGTTCAACAATAAAGCAATGAGCAGTAAGGCTTCATCTAGATTCTAGTTCATTAAGTGAAAAATCATCTTATGTTGATTCCATTTATCAGACTGCCAATAGATGGTAGACAATACTTAAAGTTCAGGTGCTAAGTAGGAAGGAAATGGTCACATCCCCTCGTCGTAGAAGCTGGAAAATGAGTTCCCAAGGGCCTATCAACCATCAACAGTTAGATAAACATGAGGTGCAGAAAAATGCCAAAAAGAGGTGAGTGATGGGCCAACAAAGGACCAACCGTTGATCACATTATGCTAAAGAAAGAGATCCTAGGGGTCTATCAACCATCGAGTTATTACAGTGCATAAAAAAACTTGATAGTCCCAAAGGTGAAAAGTGCCTTTGGGATTAAGCTCATGGTTATGCACTATAGTCACATGCATAAGGGAGTTTAATATAAATTGATGTGATGGATAAAAGTTGGTGTTCGGGTGCCAAATTCAGTGGTTAGAAGTTTGGTGGTTTTGGTACTGCAAAATGGAAAAACACCTGAATCTTTAAAGTTGAATGAAGGATTGAATGAAATATGGTTGATGACAGAGGGTATAAATGTTGATGATAATTTAAGGAGTTATATGAAGTGGATCATATTCTCATTGTGAATGTTAAAAGACTGATATAGTTAAGTGAGAAATTCCATGGGTAAATACCAGGAATTTATGCCCATGGCAATTGAACGACCAAATATATAAAAGAAGAAGAGAAAAACACAATATTGTGATGTTCTAATTGTAAATTAACACATTCATTGCTACATAACCATGAGAGATGAAGAGTGTTGGGGACATAAGATTTGGGCTATGTGAAAGATGAAAAATAGATCTAAAGTCATAATGTGTGTTGTAGCAGAAAAAGGAACCAATGTGTGTGAGTTGTGTGAGCGTAGTTGTGTGGAGGAAGGATGCATGAGTGATGTAGGGATACCCTCACTTACACCCATAGAATGCATATAAAATGCATAAGCACACTTGTCCCAGGTATTTATCTCACAAAGTAGTCAAATCTTCAACCATAAATGGTTAAGGCCCTCTTTTAGTCTTATGCGGAATGATTCATAGACTTAACAAAGTCTAAAAATTAACCCACCTTTTCCTTTCTATCGGATATCAATCACCCTGCTTAAACCCTCATTAACCTTTATTTTCGACCTTTCATTCAAATCCTTCTTATCAGGACTTTAAAACCTCTTCACAACCTTTATAAAACCCTTTAACCACACACACACACACACACACACACACACACACACATATATATATATAGATATATATATAACCTTTCCTCCTTTATCGTTGGTTACATATATTTAACACATAAACATTCCATCCTTTGATAAAGTTGGACTTATATATAAACCCCCATATATCCATGCTTAATCCCTTTATAACCATTTACAAAGGAAATATATGCAAACCTTACCTTTTTCCACCTTGGTATGATCTTGGCACATTTACCAAGGTTTGCCTTTATCGTAATCGGGTATCGGCTCCTCCACGGGCACACCACATATATATATATATATATATATATATATATATATATATATATATATATATATATATATATATATATATATATATATATATATATATATATATCATCACTTAGGAATCCAACTTCCTAAAAATACATGACCCCCTATGTCTACTTAATTACAATGATTTTCTCTTGGGTTGAATGCTCCTGCATCAGACTCCCAAAGTAGAAAATATTCATGATCTCCTGATCATGTGTCTTCTGATCTTTGTCTTCCTGTATCCCATACTTTGTTTTGTAATTGTTTGAAAGCTTTGTTCCTTTGCTATTGCTGTACTTCTACTATATTTTGCTCCATCTTCTTCTCCTTGCCAATCAGGTTCATACTTTGATTGATCATCCTTCCTGCTGCTACCAATTTCCTCCATATGGACTACTTCATCATTAACTGCCATAACTCTTCAATCTTCATCTCTAGTATATCTTTGGGCTGGTGCATATTCTGCCATTCACCATTACCTCTTAATCTCTGCTTCAGGCTGTTACTGATGTCCACTAATTCTTCAAATTGTTGTTGGCTATTTTCACTTTGTAGTTGCTAGTTTACTTTTTCTTCTAATTTTGCTCTTGCTACCATTGTAGACATTGCTCTTACTCTGGCTATCATTGTAGACATTGCCTCCACCCAAACTTCCTAAATATGTTTAAGGATATCTCCCTCTGCAACATTTGATTTCTGCATTGAATTCTGACTTTCCAGCATTCTCTCCAGCAATTGAACATTTCGGTTCCATGGATTAAATACTTCCATAGAATATTCTTCTTTCATTTTTATTTTTCTGATCACCTATTCCAAATTTCCTCCAGCTTCTGCAACTAAACTTGCACTCACAAAACAATTGTTAAAATCATAAACATAAGGCTTTTGTGCCTTATTTTCCTTTGGCAACAATTCAATTTGCTCCTTTGTTTCTTTCACCTCTGTTAGCACATCAATATGTTGTTTTGAATTCTCAATAGAATTCATGAGATTGTCAGCTAATCTCTTCTCCATACCATCTTCTTTAATGATATCTCTCTGCTTTTGTTCACAGTAGTGAAATTCTTCTTCCTTAGCCTGCTGCTGGTTAACTCTTCTCTAAAATTGTTTCATTCTTATTGCCTCCCTTTCATCCTTACCCTCTTTTTCTTTAAGAACCTCCATATCACCTTCAAAAAATCTCTGTCCTTCCCTAGTGACATTCATTGGATCATTTCTTTGGGACAACATTTCCTTAGTCTTCATTGGAATAAGACTGCCATCTTCCTCCTTTATGATAGTTCTAACATTCTGCTACCTACTCCCAGGTGACTCTTTTGTCTCCTTCTGGTTCTGAGATCTTGCCATCTCAGTCTTGATCTGAACAGATTTCATATTCTGCTCCTTCTCTCTAACAAACTCTAAAGTTTGTTCATTCTCCTATGATGTACCTACAATCATCCACAAATTATTAATTTTAAAATCATAAGACCTGGCGGTCTTACTCGACTCTTCAGTCATCACATTTCCTTGTTGCTATGAGTCTCATACATGATTCAGCTCCTCAGGTTCAAGTTCATCTCCTTCCTTCACAAGGAATGGTTTTTGTCTTGTAAGAGATCCAATTAGTAATTTGTCAATGAGTTCTTTCTGTTGTAACAACTCAATACTTTCATCATTTGAGAGGTCTTCTTCATCATACTCTGTTGCTCTAGAGTACCTTTTCTCCCCTAAAACACATTGTTCCTCATACTCCAATTTAAGAGCTCTATTTAGCTTCACTTCGGAGTATTCATCTTCTGTAAGATACTCCTCCATGCTTTCGACAGCTTCACAAGATTGTCTATCCTCTCCTATGCATCCTGCAAGCACACCAAAACTATTAGGTTCAAAAACACAAGGCTTGATGGCCTTATACATCAGCTCTTCATCTTCAATCAACATCTCTTCATGTTATTTTGAACTATCCCAATAGTCCATGAGATCTTCACTTGATCTCCATTCTTTATCTTCAGTGTAGTCTTCACTTTCTCCCAGAATTTCTCCCTGTTCTAGTTCACAAATGGACTCTTCCATTTCCAACTCAACTTCCTTGAGTTTTTCCCTCAGCCACTTTACTTGCTTTTGTTGTAGCCTTCTCTGCATCTCATGCCACTCCATTGGCTTCTTCCTTAAGACCCAACCTAGTCTCTGGCTTTCCTCAAGTATCCTCCTTAATGCATCGAGTTGTTCTTTTAACTCTGCAATCTCTTTGTCAATTTCCTCTTGACTCATCCTCTTGCCATTTGCCTTGGCATCCTCTTTCTTTATCTTTCTTCTGCTGTGGCTTCTCTCTGAACCTTTGATATGACTATCAGTGGTCATCTTCTTCTCCTCTTCCTTCATGAGCTCCTCACTCATCTGCAACAAGCCTCTACAATAGCTAGTCCTCCTCGCTGCAATCTTACCTCACTAAGCTCTCCTCACTCATTCTTTTGGTAAGCATGGGTCCTCTGTCTGGAACCTCCTCTTGAGCAACACCTTTGCTCCTTCTAGGCTTCTGCAACCTCTCACTCTCTCTTGAGAACACTTCAGCTGTCCTCTCTGTCCAACCTCTTGTTGGATTCTTCAGGTTCACTACCACTTCTCCTTCAGAGTGTTTTCCTTACTCTGTCTTCAAGAACACATCTGGTTCTCCTCTCATAGCTTCTCTTGTTGTCCTTTGCTGAGATGCTTCATCTGTAACCACAATCTTTAGTTTCAATTTGAAACAAAACACACTATCTTACCTCCAAGATCTATGTATGATCTTATTCTCCCATTCTTCTGCATTTTGAATGGATTGTCCTCTGTTTTGTCTCCAAGTCCTCTTTCCTTCAAAACTTGTACTAAGCAATCTTGCTCTCACTTTTATTCAAGGAATCCTCTATTCCTGTCTACTCCAAGCCTCTGCTGGGACTACTACAATCTCCCAAGAACTTCAAAAGTTCCCCTACAATCTTTTGTTGTAGCCTCTATCATTCATCATTTACTTATGCACATTACCTTCTTCTGTGTGCAAACTCCTTTTCATAGGAAATATTTCCCCGCTCTGATTACAATTCTACTCTGATACCACTAATGATGTAGGGATACCCCTTCTTACACCCACAGTATGCATATAAAATGCATAAGCACACTTGTCCCAGGTATTTAACCCACAAAGTGGTCAAATCTTCAACCATAAATGGTTAAGGCCCTCTTTTAGTCTTATGCAGAATGATTCATAGAATTAACAAAGTCTAAACATTAACCCACCTTTTCCTTTCTATTGGAAATTAATCACCCCGCTTAAATCCTCATTAACCTTTATTTCTGACCTTTCATTCAAATCCTTCTTATCAGAACTTTAAAACCTCTTCACAACCTTTATAAAACCCTTTAACTGCATATATATATAACCTTTCCTCCTTTATCATTGGTTACATATATTTAACACATAAACATTCCATCCTTTGATAAAGTTGGACTTATATATACACCCCCATATATCCACACTTAATCCCTTTATAACCATTTACAAAGGAAATATATGCAAACCTTACCTTTTTTCGCCTTGCTACGATCTTGACACATTTACCGAGATACGCCTTTATCGTAATCGGGTATTGTCTCCTCCACAGGCACACCACACACACACACACACACACATATATATATCATCACTTAGGAATCCAACTTCCTAAAAATACATGACCCCCTATGTCTACTTAATTACAATGATTTTCTCTTAGGTTGAATACTCCTGCATTAATGAGTGTAGCAACGTGGACCTGTGCATATGAGATCAGAATTCTATGAATAAAAATGAGATATTGAGCAAAAGAATTGCAAATACAAGAGAATATATGAGTTATTGGTCTAAGAATGCATGAATTACCTTTGAACATCTAGTTGAGTGAGAACTTAAGAAATTACATTAATGGATGTTTGAAGTTTAAAATCAAAATAATGTTCCTATGTTTGAAAATGGATGAAATAGGGTTATTCCTACACATTAGGGGGTTGGTACCTCCTTTAGGTTGGCACATGTAAAACATACGGAATGGGTTCTTCCTTTAAGTGGGTGCTTGTAAATTTAGGGGATGTTTGTCTCCTCCTTGTTGGAGCCAAATAACATGATATGATAGTAGGTTGTAGCTTACAACAACATTTAGAAATAAGTTTTGTGGTTTTCTCCCTTTATGTATTTCCACATACATCTAGTGTTTCTATGTGTTTTTTACTTGATTGATTGTTGAATGATTTGAAATGTTGGGAATTGTTAATAATTGTTAAATTTGGCCATTATACTGATTCACCCCCAACCCCCCTTCGTGTATAAATGTGATGTAGAATCTCAATTTCTCAAGAAGTTTGATCTAAAATCAAGAGACCTAATCATATTCTACTAATCCGCGGAATTTAATTCACAATTTATAATAACAATCACACACATGCATAGTAATTTTCTAGGGGAAAGAAACTGCTAAAAACCCCTTAATCCTGCGAGCATTAATCAAATGAATAGAGATGTATTACAATTTCTTGCTTGCTTTGAGCACAAACTATAAGTGAATAACCTATCTCTTTGCTCAATGAGAAGCTCTGACCTAGACTTAGTCAAATTTTTCCTCGTCTTGATCCCCTATTTCTTTGTGAAATTTTTTAGGAATTAGGCCCCTATTATTTAGGAACTCTCCTCCAATTGATTACATAATTCCCAATGTTGATAATCTACTTTCATGTAACACTTGTACACTCCAAAATAATCTACAACTGATGTTACATTGCCTTGGAATATCCACCACAATTGGGCAACTCGAATTCTCTACATGCACTAGCTATTTTGGACTGATTGATCAGTTAACTAGATGATCACTTAGTTAGAATGTTGTCCCACTGCACAAATGACCTTGCACTAGTTTGATCAACAATTAGAACTAGTTTAACTGAAAAAAACTTGAAATAACTAACCTTGATTGTTACAAAATAGAAATAACACATGCTTAACTAAACTCCAAGCCCTCTAACTTGAATTTACTGAGTAAACTGAGTGACATAAGCCATGTCACATAAGTTAACTGCATCCAATTTGTCTGCTAATGTGGAAATTCGAATTTTCTCAATTTGACAAAGGCAAAATTAATTTGAGACTTTCTTGTTGCATTTCTCAACGCTTCCTCTCAGCAAAAAAGTGATTATCAACCACCCCTATCCCGCACCTATTGAACTCGAACATTCCTCTTGACAAGGCCTTTTTCAAGATGTCAGGATCTTGTTCCTCTATCGAAATGTATTGTAGCAACATTATTTGCCTCTACACATAGTCCTGTAAATGGTGATACTAGATATCTATATGCTTGGATTGATCGTGAAATACTAGATTCTCAAAGAGCTTAATGCAACTTTGATTATCACAATAGATCACCGTTGGATCCATCATCTGACCAAATAGTCCCACAAGTATCTTTCTCATCCAGATCGCCTCACATGTTGCTTGACTTGCAGCCATGTATTCTTCTTTTGTCGGCCTGAGAACCACATGTTTTTATTTCTTGTTGTACTAGGAAACTGTTATGGATCCAACACTGAAAATTCCACCTAATGTACTCTTTCAATTGGATGGAATCCCTGCCCAATATGCATCTATGAAGCCACACAACTTCACTCCCTTTGTTTATCATACCATAATCCATACATGGTAGTGCCTCTGAGGTACCATAAGACATGCTTTATTGCCTTCCAAAATAATTAGGTTGGCCTAACCATAGCTTGGCTCAAATAGTTGACTGCATAGCACATATATGGTTGTGTGTTCATGAGATACATCAATGAACCCACAAATTGTTAGTAAATGGTAGCATCCACTTCTTCACCTTAAGTGACAGTCCCCTTCCTCTAGTTGGTCGCTACAAGTGTCTCCATGGGCTTATAACTCTCCATGCAGAATCTTTGTAGTATCTTGTTGGCATACTTACCTTAAGACACAAACAATTACCCATTGCCTTGCCATACTTCCATCCCAAGGAAGTAGTGCATGAGACCCATGTCTTTCATCTCAAATTCCCTTACAAGATCTGATCAACTTCTCATCACTAGTTTATATTAAATAATCAACATATAAAACTATGATAAGAAATTTAGCTTCTACCAAAATATGATAGAGGTTCGCTTTTGCTTCACTTTTGGTGAAGCCCAAACCAGTGAGATAATTTTCAATCTTAGTGTACCAAGCATGGGGTGCTTGTTTGAGACCGTACAATGCTCACTTGATTCTACACAAATGAGACTCCCAAATGTCTCAAAACCTTCTAGTTCCTCGTTGTACACCTCCTCCTCAATAACCCCATTGAGGAATGTTGTTTTTACATCCATTTGGTGGATCTTCTACCCCATCTATGCAATCAATGCAATAATTGATCTAATGGATGCTTACCTTACTATGGGAGAAAATATTTCCTCATAGTTAATTCCCTCTACTTGAGAGAGTCCTTTTCCACAAATATGGCCTTATACTTCTCTATGCTTACATCTGTTGCATGCGTAACTTTGAAGATCCTTTTCGAACCCACAACTGACTTATCTGTCAGTCTTAGGACCACTTCCCAAACAATGTTCTTCATGATGGATTCATATTCTTTCACCGTTGCATCAACCCAAACAATTTTCTCTACTACTTCCTCAAAATAGGATGGCTTAGTCTCTACAAGTTCAGTCATTAGAACCTGTAGCTAGTGTACCTCTCAGGTGACCTCCTTTGCCTACGCAAATTTGAAGGAGCTCCCACATTCTCCCTCACATCTTGCACCAATATATCATCTTCCCTAGTACTTTTTCTCCCTTATCTGGATTGTTCTACTTAAGTGGATGTATCCACTCTCTTTTCCTCTATTTTTGGCTACTTCACAACTTCTTGAAGCTCCTCCTTTGGAGCTAAAAGCTCCTCTTCTGGTGGGATTTAAAGCTTCCCCTGAAGAGAGTACCAAATCACTTTATCCTCATCAAACTTTACATCCATTCACACAACTATCACTCTGAGGGAAGGTAAGTATACATAGTAATTGTGTGGAGTTTCAGTGTAACCCAAAAAAACTCCCAACTTATTTTCCAGCTTAATCTTCTCCCCCAAATCTTTGGAGACATGGCAGTAAACAGAGGCTCAAAAAATTCTGAAGTGAGACACATCCGACTTTCTCCTCGAGAAAGCCTCCTCCGGTGTAATCATACCAAGAATCCAATGAGGACTCTCGTTATGCAAGTATACTGTTTTGTTACATGCCTCTACCTACAAATGAAGTGGTAGGCCTTGGTAATGTAGCATAGCACTCACAACTCCCACAATGCTACAATTATTTCTGTTAGTTACCCCATTCTGTTGCGGGTTGTGGGGTGCTGTCAGCTCTCTTCGAGTGCCTTATTTCACATAGAAATCCTTAAAGTCATTCAAAAAATACTCTGCTCCATTGTATCTCCTGAGAGCCCTCACCTTCTTGTCAGTCTCTTTCTCAACTAGTGCTTTGAATTCTAGAATCTTTGAGAATATCTCATCCTTCTTCCGCATGAAGAAGATCCAACACTTCCTTGAGAAATCATCAACAAAAATAACATAGTATCTGTGTCCGTTATGGAGGCTGTCGAGAAAGGTCCAAAAACATCAGAGTGGACTCTTTCCAATATTGCATGTGCTTTGTTGTCTCGATCATGGAATGTGGGTTTCACATACTTCCCTAAGGTAAGACATTTGCATACATCTTGTTGCTCAAGTACTCCTTTAGGGAGGCCAGTGGTTATTTATTGCATAATTTTTACGGCTCCATGAGGAAAATGGACTAATATCCTGTGCCAAAGTTCATCGACATCATGGCTCTACATTTTCTTTTCCTTACTGCTTAATGTAACATAATCTTCCACATCCAACTTGTACAAGTTCTTTACCCAAACCCTAATATGCTTCACATGTACAGTGGTTATGAGTCTTAGGAATTATTTCACTTTGTTGAATATCACATCATAACCACAGTCTTCCAAAACTACTCCAGAGATGAGATTCTTATTTAGGCCTGGAACAAACATGACATCTTTGAGGTGAAGAGGGGATCCCAACTCCCTTTGAAAATTTACTATACCAATATCGGTAGCACTGTACCTTCCATCATCCCCCAACTCAATATGAATTTGGAGATATTTCTCCTCCAGGTCTCTGAAAAACTCTCTACACCCTATCATGAGAAACAAGGCACCAAAATCCAAGTACCAAATGATCCCCATCACAGTGCTAGCCATGTATGTGATAAGGCTGAAATCTAGCTCAAATTTTCAATCCAATGCCTCACTTGCTACTCCTCCTGAGTTCTTCTTGCTAGAATTTTTGTGTGGACACTTTGTAGCATAGTGTCTAAATTCATGACAATTGAAGTGTTTTATTTTGGACAAGTCCTTGTTCTTGCCCCAATGGTTGGATTCTTGTTTGGTTTGAGATTTCTTCCCTTTGATTTCTTTCTCTTTCCAACTGATGCAAAATTTTATTCATCCTCTATTTTAGATGAAGCCCCATCCTGGCTATTTCACTTGAACTCTTCTTGTACCAAGTTGGAACACAACCTTTCCCACTTCGGTAAATTATCCCTTCCATTCACCAAGTCTTGGTAGCTATGCTGGCTTTTGGGAAGGCATAGAAGAGCTAGGCTCACCAAGTCCTCTTCTGCAACAGTCACACCACCCCTCCAAGCTCATCCCGAACATGTGTAAATTTGGTGAGATACTACAGGATAGTATCATTCTTCTCCATTTTAATTTTTTGAAGTTTGTCCTTGAGGGACAGTTTCCTATGATCAGTCTTATTCTCGAACAACTCTGTTAGTGACTTCCACATTACGAAAGAATTTTCTTTCCCATGGATATTTTAGACAATGTGATCTTGCACTCCCTCCAAAATTATTCTCCTTGCCTTGGCTACATCTTTCTTCCATTAGGCTAGGTTTTATGCATCATATGCTTGTGGTTTTTAGAAAAAGTGTAACTAGGCTCGGCCTTCAAAATGAAATATGTAATTATGATTTTATGTAATTATGTTTTTATTTAATTAATGTAAAGAATACAAATGAAATTATTTTTGTAATTCTTGTTTCATGGGTTTCATGAGCAAGTAATTTTATTTTAGTTAAGGCACCCGTTGTGAGCATTTAGGATTTGCCATAAAGTCATAAAGTATAGGGAGTCAATGCCATATGTTGAAGACATGTTATATATTATAAGAAGTAATTTTGAATGTTTAAATAACCCTCCAAGACCTTTTCAAAAGCTATTCATCATGTCGTCCTAAGGATGTTTCCAGAATGACATGTCGACCTAGGCTCCAGTTTAAGTCTATTTATTATGGATGCACAAACCACTATAAATAGTGAAGCTCAGCCTCATCTGAAGGACAAAATCTTGGTCAAGGTCTGAAGAAAGAAAGAAGTGAGAAAATCTCAAGAAGGAAACCTCATCTCCAAGTGAAGAATAAGGGAATTTATATGAACTATTTTAGATATGTTTTAGGGCTCATATACATCACACATTCAAAGGAAAGCTCTACTACAGAGAAGTAACAATAATAGATTAGTCTAAAAGTTGAATCAAGAAAGAATACATTGCATTCATCAAGCCAAATTGAAGAAGGAAGTCTCCCCATCCAAGCGAAGTGGTAACAAGGAATAGAAGTTGGTCAATATACTTCACAGTTCCTGCAACTAGGAAGCATAGATTTATAGGTTTGATCCATGGAGATGAGATAGTCAAGAAGCAAAAATAAGCAAGCAACTTGACCATCGTTGACTAAAGGAAGAGAAGAATTCTTGTGAATTGGTCTTGGAGAGGTGAAATAGGTTAAGGGTCTTAGTCTTGGTATTCATCAATTGAAGTATCTATAAGAATAAGAATTTGTTTGGGTTTTCCTCTCAAGTTGGAGAGGTTTTGGCCCTAGCTGATCACCTACATTTTGTGTCTCCTGTCTCTTTATTTTTTATTCATTGGTAGATGTTTGATGAAGAAGAAAATAATAATAATCTAAGCATAGATAAGATCGTAATACAAAGAAGTAAAAAACATTCACTAGCAATTATCATTATAGAGAAATCTCCTAATTTCTATGCCCTAGATTTCTCAACATCGTATCAGAGCTAAGGTGAAAAATCAAGGAAAGGGCATCTCATCAAGAGACACATAAGCAACCAAGGATGAAATCTCAAAGGATATCAAAGTGAAGTCAAGAAGTTTCAAAACCTTAGATTGAAGAAGAAGTCTACCCTGGAAGAAGTCTTGGGATCCTTAAAAGACCATAAAGACCCTACTCAAGTTGAAGGGACTTATAAATCAAGTTTCTTGAAGAATATTCATCATAGAGAAGCAAGATCAAAGACATTGTCATCATCTTCATTTTTTCTAAGGAAATTTACTCTCATAGAAGAAAGGACCTTACCATTGAATAAAATCATCCAAGAAGGATCAAGAAGTCATCATTGATCATCATCAACAAGGACATCACCATCAAAGGATATAAAGTGATCTCCCTCTTTGTAGGGTCAAGGATCATGTTATGAAACCAGCTCAAAAAAAGATAGAATGGAAAGATCAACGCCTTAGAATTCAGCCTCTTCAAGGGGGCAACCTCCTTTACATTACATAAATGAACAATTCTTGGATGATTCAAATGACAAAACCTCCTTTCTATATATAGGAGTCTAAGGAGTCACAATATAACCCAGCCGACCTAACAATAATAATATAAAGCCACAAAAATAACAATAGAGGGATTCTATGGGGCATGGTAATAACAATATGGGGACAATAGGGGCACAACAATATTAATAAGGGATACAAATACAATAGTAATGGGGTAATCACTAGTATTATAGGGACCTAACATGCCCCTCTCCTTCAAAAAAGTGTTGTCCTCAACACTTGAATAGTGCTTCTGTATAAAATTTTCATCCTCCCATGTGGAATTTTCAGCGGATAAGTTCTTCCACTTGATAAGATACTTCGAAATTGATCGATTTCGTAGCTATCGAGTTCTTGTTTCTGTGACTACTTCCGGTTACAATATAATTTTGCCTTCCTCATCAAGTTCTGGAAATATTGTTTGAACTGGGAGCTTGTCGCCTATAACCTTCTTTAAACATGAAACATGGAAAACTGGGTGCAATCGAGAAGTTGCAAGAAGCTCCAATTTGTAAGCCATAGTACCAATCTTTTTCAACACATTGTACGAACCATAATACTTTGGTGATAATTTATTATCCTTCTTAGCTTGCTTGAGGGACATTTGCTTATATGGTTGTAGTCGTAGGAATACCCAATCACCTACATCAAAACTTCTTGGGTTGTGATGTTGATCTGCCTGTTGTTTCATTCTATTATGTGCCAACACAAGGTTATCCTTTAAGAGTTGGAGGACTTGTTGTTGATGTTCGATGTGATGTTCCACTGCTTGAACCTTAGAATTTTCTCTTAAATATGATGTGATGGATGGTGGCTGATATCCATAAAGTGCCATAAATGGGGTCATTTTTGTTGCTGTATGGAAGGAAGTGTTATACCACCATTCAGCCAGAGGCAACCATTTGACCCATTGTGTCTGTTTATCAGATACAAAGCAACGAAGATATCCTTTCAAACATTTGTTTACTATCTCAGTTTGCCCATCAGATTGAGGATGATAAGATGAGCTATGAGCTAAATGAGTACCAAGACAAGAAAATAATTATGTCCAAAAATTTCCAGTGAAAATGGGATCTCTGTCACTTACAATAATCTTTAGGTTTCCATGTAGCTTTTGAATTGTTTCCATAAATGCAACAGAAACTGTATTGGATTTAAATGGATGTGATAATGAACAAAAGTGTGCATACTTGGTAAGTCTGTCAACTACCACCATGATGACCTTAGACTTGGGTAAACCTGTGATAAAATCCATTGAAACCTCCTCCCAACATTGGCTCGGAATGGATAAAGGTTGTAATAGAATCGGTGTCTTAATTGTTGCAACTTTATTTTGTTGGCAAACCAAACATTCCGCCACAAACTTTTGAATATCCGATTTAAGGCCATCCCAAAAAAAATCCTTCTTAACCCTGTGGTAAGTTTTTAAAAATCCTGAGTGTCCTCCTAAGGGAGAAGTGTGCAATTCCATAAGAATCTTTTGTTTTAGTTGGGAATTCTTACAGAGGTATAAGCGATCTTTGTACCATAACGAATCATTTTGCCATATAAATGTATCAGATGTACTGGAATCTTGTTGTAACTTTCGAATAAGTGCCCACACTTCTTCATCATTCTTCCATTCCTCCCTTGCTTCATTTATCCAATCTGGTTGGATAATAGAAATGGTGCACAAGAATGCTTCCACATCCTCATCCTTTCTTGAGAGTGCATCTACCACCACATTTTGCTTCCCTTTTTTGTAGATGATTTCAAAGTCATAACCCAACATCTTTGTGACCCAATTTTGTTGCTCTTCAGAGGATAATCTTTGTTCTAAAAAGTGTTTAAGGCTATCATGATCCGTTTTTACCTTGAAGTGTCTTCCCATTAGGTAGGGTTGCCATTTCTTAAGTGCATGGAGTATTGCCAACATTTCCTTCTCATAAATAGCTTTGTGTAAAAACTTCCCTTGATTGGACGACTTTCAAAAGCAATGGGTCTTTCATCTTGCATTAAAACAGCACCAATTCCATTTCTCGAAGCATCACATTCCACAATAAAGGTTTTTGTGAAGTCCGGTGTAGCTAAGACCGGTGCTTGGCACATTGCCTCTTTAAGATGTTCGAAGGCCTTTGTTGCTTCTGGAGTCCATGAAAATGCATCTTTCTTCAATAATGTTGTTAGAGGTGCTGCTATTCTCCCATAATTCTTAACAAACTTCTGATAATACCTTGTCAACCCGAGAAATCCTCGCAGATGCTTTATGGATGTGGGGATTTTCCATTCCGTAATGGCTTTAATTTTGCTAGGGTCTACCTTAACTCCTTCATGAGATACAATATGACCCAGATATTCCACCTCTTGTACTCCAAAGAAGCATTTGGATCTTTTTGCATATAATTCTTTCTCCTCCAATAGTTGTAGCACCCTGTCAACATGTTCAACATGATCCTTCCAAGACTTGCTGTAGATTAGTATATCATCGAAAAATACTAACACAAATTTTCTAAGGGTGGTTTAAAAATGGAATTCACCAAACGTTGAAATGTAGAAGGTGCGTTGGTAAGGCCAAAAGGCATGACCAAAAATTCATAATGACCCTCATGAGTTCTAAATGTTGTTTTCAGAATGTCTTCAATCTTCATTCTGATTTGATGATATCCCAAACAAAGATCCAACTTGGTGAAGTAAATTGATCCATGCAATTCATCCAGTAATTCATCAATGACAGGAATGGGAAACTTATCTTTAATAGTGAGCTTGTTGAGCTCCCTATAATCCAGACACATGCACCATGATCCATCCTTCTTGTGCACCAATACTACTGGAGCAGAGAAAGAACTTTGACTAGGTTGAATTATACCCGCCTCTAGTATTTCTGCAACCATACATTCAATTTCACTCTTTTGGGCATAGGGATATCTATACGGCCTGAAGAGGAACACTTCCTGGAATTAGATAAATAGCATGATCATGATCACGAATAGGTGGGAGACCTTTAGGAGTCTCAAATAACTTGGAATGATTGTCCAAGAATTTTTGGAGATTTGGAGAAATAGATGATTCCAATGTGGAAACATCTAGCGAACATAATTGCGCAATTACACCTCTTTGTTCATTTTTTAGAAGCTCTGTCATACCGTTAGAGCTAATTATCTTCCTGGTTTCCTTGCAATACCCCTTAATTCAACTTCCTTTCCTTCCACAGAAAATTTCATGAAATTTCTTGAAAATTAAAAGCTATTGTACCCAAGGATTGTAGCCATTGGACTCCTAGTACAACATCAGCACCTCCCATTGGAATGGAAAGCATTGGGCTATTCAATACATATTCTCCCATGGATAGCTTGATATTATGGCACTTTCCAGAGCAATTTATCATTCCTCCATTTGCAACCATCACTTGACACTCTGGTGCTGGATATAGGAATCAATTCAATTCTTTTGCTATCTTACAATGAATAAAATTGTGGGTACTTCCTGAATCAATCAACACTATTACCTTTTTCTTCTTGATTTGTCCTTCTATCTTGATGGTTTGAGGAGTGGTAATTCCAGCCAATGCATTACAAGATATGGTCAGATTCATTTCTTCTTTATCTAGGCTTTTTTCTTGGAGTATATCCTCTTCTTTTGACCTTTCTTGCTCCTTTTCTTCTTCCTCTTCACAATCGATGTAGAATAATTTCTTCTCAGCACACTTATGACCTTTAGTGTATTTGCTATCACAACTGTAACAAAGCCCTTTTTCTATTTTTTCTTCCAATTGTTGTGGTATCAACCTTATAGGTTGTGGAAGACTAGGGGCAACAACACTTCCATCTTTATAGTTATGAGTGGTATGCTTCCTGGTTGCCATAATTTTGCTTTCCATTTTTCTTGCTAACCTGAATGCCTTCTCTAATGAATCAGGTTCCCAAAGGCGAACATCATGTTGGATATTATCCTTTAAATTCCCTATGAACACATCAATCCTATGCTCCTCTGGAATATTTTTTACCCTTATGTTCAATTTTTGGAATTCCTGAATGTGCTCCATTATTGAACCCTTTTGTTTGAGACTTATCAATTGGCTAAAAAAAGTGTTGCTTTTGTATCCTCATAATGTGCTGTCAATTGTTCTGTAAAAATTGCCCAAGTGATAATTTGTTTACGAGAGCAAAGCCATTGATACCATACAAACTGATTTGGTTCCAAATATAAAGTTGTAATACGTACCTTTTGTGTGTTTTGCACATTATTGAGATCGAAAAATTGCTCCATTTGTAATATCCATGTTGCGGGATCATTGCCATCAAACTTCCTCATATCGATTTTTGGAATATGGTGGGTCTTCGGTCCAACATTAGAGTCTATGAAATCATGATTAAAATTTCTTTTGTTCTCATCATGAGTTTCCTTTACTACCCTTTCACCATTAGTAAGCATTTCTTGTAGAAACTTTGTCAAATCTGTCTTCAAATCTTCCATGCCTGTCTTCAAATCTATTTTCAAATCGTCTATCTTAGCTTCCATGCCATTCATATTAGCTTCCACACACTTTATCTTAGATTCCACACCATTTATCTTAGATTCCATGCCATTTATCTTAGCTTCTGTTAGCTTTTGTGAGAGTGACATTTGTTGCACTTGGCCTTGTAATTTTGATATATCATGTACCATTTCTTCCTCTTCTTCATGAGTCATGCTAGGGCTTTTAGGTTGCTTGCTAGGTGTTTTCATTTTATTTCCTCAAGGCATCAATTACCGATAATAATGCTCTACTATGCCCTACGAATTCTTCAAAATAATTTTTCAAACCAAGCTTAAGAAAAAATTTAAACAAATCTACACACCTTTTTTCACTTTGTAGGAGCTCGATATTGCCTCTGATTTAACTCTGTAATTTCGGATCATCTAGTTCTGAAATTACGACCTGCAATAGTCCTCTGTGTCCTCTTTCCAATGCCACCAGTCTGATCCAAATTGGATTCACCAAGGAAGAGTTATGCCAAATATCCCACAATGACCTGATTATAGACTAGTTCAGTAGTGCAAACTTTTACGATGTTCCACGAGTCACTGTTTCGACCTTTTTCTCTGAAAAATATATACAAGAAACTACAGTCTGTCCTCTTTCTGTACCTTCTTACGAAATTTCAATCCGATGCTCAGAGAGAAACTTATGACAATTTTCCCCAAGTCACCTATTTGGAATGTAATTCAGGAGTCTGCAAAAAGACCAACTTCCTCAGATCATATCTCTGTAAATATAGGGCGAAAAGCTCTGAAATTTGGACTCGAGGTTCAGTGTGATTTCTTCTCAAATGGGTTTTGTTTTTTTAGCTTTTGAAACATCACAGAAAAAAAATTTATAGCAAAAATTCCACGATCACCTATTTGGAGTAGCGAAACCCTAGAATCCAATGCTCTGATACCAAATGTTATGAAACCAGCTCAAAAAAAGATAGAATGGATAGATGAACACCTTAGAATTCAGCCTCTTCGAGGGGACAACCTCCTTTACATTACATAAATGAACAATTCTTGGATGATTCAAATGACAAAACCTCCTTTCTATATATAGGAGTCTAAGGAGTCACAATATAACCCAGCCGACCTAACAATAATAATATAAAGCCACAAAAGGAACAATAGAAGGATTCTATGGGGCACAATAATAACAATATGGGGACAATAGGGGCACAAAAATATTAATAAGGGATACAACTACAATAGTAATAGGGTAATCACTAGTATTATAGGGACCTAACAGATCATTCTTGAATGGATCTATCTTCATCAAGGAGAAGCTATATATCATAAAAATTATCATCAAATTCAAGGAGGCAACAAGTGGAAGAAGCATCTTCACAAGTAAGTATATTTATGTTTGAATCTATAAAAATGTACTTTTGAAAGGAAATCAAAAAATTGGTTGGGGCTTTAAACTATCTTTAATGGAAGAAGAGGATATATTTGAATCTCATTGAAAGTAAGGTTATGGATCATGTTAAAGGATATATCACCAAACCAACAAAAAAAGATTATCAAGCACTTTCAAATTTTATGAAAGGGGAAGTGAGGGCTCAAAGGATTATATTAGAATCCATCAAGGATCCCCTCATTCCATGTGTATCTGAACTCGACACCTCAAAAGAAATATATGACAAATTGGTAGAGTTATTTTCTGTAAGAAATGTAGGAGAAGTTGTCTCTCTAAGCTAAGAACTCTACAAGATAAGGATGTCGAAAGAAGAAGGGATAGACTCATACTTTATGAGGATATCTAAAATAAGGGATCAACTTCAATATCTGGGAGAAATAATGTTTGACAAGGAGATGACCTCTCTAATACTAAATGCACAACTAGAGGAATGGGGTAACTTTACTTCAAGCATTTATTGGAAGAAATAAGTTACTCTACTCCACGATCTATAGTCTCTATGAAAAATCTAAGGAACCAGACTTAAGGCAAAAACTGTTGTAGGATCCAGTGAGAAAAATCAAGCATATGTTGCTATGGCAAGGAGAAGAGGAAAGGATGGGAAATTTGGTCCTCAGAAAAAGAAGAAGAACTTGGCTAAGGTTCAATTCTATGGATGTCAAGAATATGGGAATTACAAAAGATATTGTCCTAAGCTCAAAAAGGATAATAAAAAAAGAGGTAGAGAAGAATCCCATATCACAGAAGGAGTGGAGGAAGCTGAAAAGAAGAAGTCCAAGAAAGAGGAAGTAAAAGATATCTACTATGATTGAGATAGTCTTCCTCACCTAGTTCTTTTCAAGTTCATGTTTTCAATTTCTCTACTATAGGATATGGCTATCATGAATTACCAAGGAAAATGATACGATCTATCATGGCATCATAGAAGCATTAAAATAAAGATCTCATGATCATACAAAAAAATAGTTGAAATAGAAGTCTATGATAGTCAACTATGGAAGGATATAGATCTTGGTAGCCTCATTATAAGCATAAATGGAACTTATGGGAAAAATAAGAAAAGGTTGTCTAGCATAAGGCTCATCATACATCAGCTAAAGGGGAACATTTTTTGAATGAGGATGCTAAAGCTCCTATATTGGAATATTCATCGGAAGGTTCACCATTCAAAAGGAAGCAAGGGTTTCATCAAGAATTCCATTTTGTGGGAATTCATGGGATTATGGTATGATGACAAAAGATGTGAAGCAAATCAAGGGATTGAAGTTCTTTCAATCAAGGAAGCTACTAAAAGGAAGTCTAAGATGAACTAAAGGAAAATGTGGTATGTATCCTTGTAGCCAATATTTTAGAGTCATGTCATATGGTTGTAGGTAACATGGATAAATGATCTATCTCTAGAGCATGATCAAAAGAAATGGATATCATCCTTTGAACAGATGCAAGAAGGCATGAATCACACATTTTTTAGATGAAATCATCATAATATGTCCTCGTGTGAGATATGAGATGGTTGACAATAATTCAAGGAAATTTAATTAAAAGTTCCTGGGAAGGAAATGTGTGAAGAAAGAAAGGAAGAGATCATGAAATATGGAACTATGGAAAAGGCAATCAACATCTGAGGACTAAGAGATTGACTAGGATATCTCCATGAAATATATGAAGACTTTGATTAAGTCTAAAACATAAAGAAACCCTTGAAAATATATATCTTTTGGAGATGTGTCAATATGTATGTAGGATGCTGATGAAAACTAGAAGATGTCATGATGAAAGACCATCACAAAAGTAATTTTGATTTAATGTTCATTCCTTATTTTTGAATGATATCTGGATGGGCTTATCCATGGTTTCCAAGGGAAGAGCTATGGATATCTTCCATCACTTATGTACATGTATTAGGATGAAAGATCCTTAAGGAAACATGGCATGAAGAAGGCAATATGGCATGAAGGAAGGCTAGATAAGAATAGATGAATCACTTCTCGATGAAAGGAATAATGACATGACTAGCTCATGGATGAAAGTGATGGATGGTATATGCCCTACGAAGAACTCCCAAAACATGAATACTCTTGAATAAAGAAAATAATTTTATGACATCGTGAGGAGGATTTATTCAAGCATTTGGTTGTCCCATCATCTCCACCTAAAGAGGTTTTGTAGGTCCCTAATTAAGAGGGAGAGATAGACGCATCATTCTTCTCTTCACTTGGGAAGATAAAATGGAGGATTGGGTAAACATCTAACATCTGATGCTCTTTGAGGATGAGTTAGGGAATCCAAGATAAGAGTAGTCATAGAGGACAGATATTGTTTGAGGACTAGGAATCTAAGATAAGAATAGTGACGAGGAACATACTCTAAGAGAACCCGGGTGGGGTATGTTTTGAGAGAGATAATGACGAGGGTGTCTATACATCATTAGTCTTTCCAACATTGTGCTCTGATGTTGTGGAGAGACAGAGTTGTTAGTAAAGGCCTTGCTATGTGAAAATGTTGGTTGATATGATGCTAAACAAATGGGTTTCCAATTCATCTCTTCTTATGAGAATTCTTTAGATTGAGAATGTCCAATTACATTATATGGATTATGAATACCTCCCTAGTTAATAGGGAGTGTTGAAAAATGTAACTAGGTTTGGTCTTCAAAATGACATATGCAATTATGATTTTATGTAATTGTTGTAAAGAAGAAAAAAATAAAAAAATGTAATGCTTGTCTCATGGGTTTCATGAGCATGAAATTTTATTTTAGTTAAGGCTCCCATTGTAATACTTTAGGTTTTGTTATCAATTTATAAAGTCTAGGGAGTCAATGTCATATGTTGAAGACATGTTACATATCGTAAGAAGTAATTTTGAATGTGTCAATAGCCATCCAAGACCCTGTCACAAGCTATTCATCATGTCAGCCTAAGGATGTTTCCCGAATGACATGTCGGCCTAGGCTCCAATTCAAGTCGAATTATTATGGATGCAAAAAACCACTATAAATAGGGCATCTTGGCCTCATTTGAAGGACAAAATTTCGGTCAATGTATGAAGTAAGAAAGAAGTGCGAAAATCTCAAGAAGGAAGCCTCATCTCTAAGAAAAGAATATGGGAATATATACGAACTATATCGGATATGTTTTAAGGCTCATATACATCACACATGCGAAAGAAAGATCTGCTACATAGAAGGACTGAGAATAGATCAGTTTAAAATTCAAATCAAGAAAGAAGACATTGCATTCGTCAAGCTGAAATGAAGAAGGAAGTCTTCCGATCCAAGCGAAGTGGTAACAAGGAACAAAATTTGGTCAGTGTACTTCACATGTGCTGCAACTAGGAAGTCGAGAGTTGTAGGTCTGATCCAATGAGTCGAGATAATCAAGAAGGAAGAAGAAGAAATAAATTTTACCATCATTGACTAAACAAAGAGAAGAAGGCTTGTGACTTGGTCTTGGAGAGGTGAAATAGGTCAAGGGTCTTGGTCTTTGTATTCGTCAACTGAAGTCTCTATAAGAAGAAGAATTCGTTTGGGTTTTCCTCTCAAGTAGGAGAGGTTTTGGCCCTGGTTGATCACCTACATTTTGTGTCTCTTGTCTCTTTATTTTTTTATGTATTGGTAGTTGTTTGATGAATAAGAACATAATAATAATCTAAGTAAAGAGAATATCCTAATATAAAGAAGTAAAAAGCATTCGCAAGCAGCTATCATTATAGAGAAATCTCCTAATTTCTATGCCCTAGATTTCTCAATAGTTTTTCAATATTTTTCTTAATATATTATAGAAATCCATTGTCATCCAGCACCACCTCCATGCGATCCTTCCACATAATGAAATTTGAGTTGCCTTTCAAGGCATACTCTAATATCAACCCATTATGGTAATCTTACCAACTCTGAAGAGATCCTGCTACACTGAAGCTGAAAATTCAAAACTCCGAAGGAAAAAATTCAAAATTCCTATTCTAATGTGAATCCTACTCTGATACCATGTAGAATTATGATGTAGAATTGCAACCTCTCAAGAATTTTGATCTAAAATCAAGAGACACAATCCCACTCTACTGATCTATGGATTTTAATTCACAACTTAGAACAAAAATTGCACACATGCAATAAGAAATAACACACATGCACAATATTTTTCTAGGGGAAATAAACCACTAATAACCCCTTAAGCATGTTTGCATTAATAAGATAAATAGAGATGTATTACAATTCCTTTCCCTCGCAGAGCACAACCGACAAGTGAATATCCTATCTCTGTTCTCAATGAGAAGTTATAACTCAGAATTAGTCAAATTATGCCTCAGCTTGATCCCCTATTTCGTTGCATAATTCCTGAGGAATTAGGACCCTATTTGTTACCGGGAAAAGTGTCTATTTAGAACTGCTCTATCCCACTAAGGTGTGACAGTTGCCTTAGAAACAAATAGAGAAAAACTACTTTTGTATTTCCTTTATGAACTATAGATAGAGAGGAATAGAAAGAACCAACCTGTGTCTTGCGCTAATCCTTTGATCCAATCCCTCTCTTCTTTGACAGCTTCCAGCTACTGGCTCCCTTACTTGCCCAGCTTCACCAGGTACCTGTAAGATCACAGAATAAGAAAACTATACAAAGACATGGATCTATATTCATAAACAACTTAGGATCAGATTTAAGTTAACCATACAAATGTAACAAGCATCAATGATACACAAGCATGGAGGAAAAACTCAAATAGTTTTTATTGATAAACAAGAAAAGATCCAGGAGGAGTTACAACCGATGGTTCCTGACCCAGCATCAACCTCCTAGCAAAGAAGCCCCTCTTCACCTCCAACAAAGCATAGATCACCCAATACTCTGGTGTTTGTCTCAAAACCAACAACAATTCCTTACAATGTGCAAAATTCCAGCCTCTGGATCTCTGGGATGAGGGATCCATATATAGATGTGTGTAAGGAGGATGAGTCAGCTTGTGATTTGATTAGTGTCTTCTCTCTGTCAGTTCTTGCTTCCACTTGGAGACTGAAGGCCTCTTACTCATCTTTGGTCGAATTCAGTGAGGCAAGTGTCATAGGAGAAGATTCTGGAAGCTTCCATTGTCTCTCCACCTCACGGAATGGCACTGCCATTTGTCATTTCTCTCCCAACGCACCCTCATAGTGCATTTAGGTGCATTGCAACGCACCTAGCCAATGGAGCAACTGAAATGATCCTGTTTTGACTTATTCTGAGCAGTTTCTGGTGGAGAACTTCTGGGAGAAGCTGTAATTTGTTGACCTTGTTCCTTTAGGGGTTAGAACAACACTTTTAGGGACTTAGGAGCCCTTGGTTTATGGAAATTTCATGCTTGGAGCTGTAAGGCACAAAAATGTCTATAACAGTTGCCCCCTAAAGTATGAGGCCGTTAACCTTTTGGTGTCGGGTGAAATGCTTTATTATGAGGATCCGAAGTTCTTTCAATGCTGGGAGGAGACTTGTAATAAGATACAATACAATACATTATCTTCATACTGTTTTTCATGATCTAGCTGAGGCGGGCATTCCCATGCTCAGCTTTATAAATTCATTTTCATGTACATAGGACAGACAATTGTCTGATTGTAGACTGATGATTCTGATAGAGCCACCATCCTCTTGGTAGGATGATTATCTGTGCTGCAATGCTGTACATTTAATGTCTTTATTTCCCTGAATATATCTCGCAGCCCGGATGGATGAAACTAGATCCAGGGTCTTCAATCTCGTCCGATCTTCACTCGAAGTACAAGTCGATCCATGTGAGAAATGTTTTGAAGTCGAACATGGAAAGACATCACTTGATTACCAGTCAATGATGTAAACTGTTAACAAGTGCGAGAGGAATCACCGATAATGATAATGACCCTCAAGGTACTACAGTACAATTCACATGGTGTGAATAAAGGACTTGGCGTCGAACACCACGCAAAATCTTTCGGTCAAAGGCCATTGATGTAAACCTGTCGCCGGAAGTGAGAAACTTGCCATTAAGGCATGCAAGCTTCAAAGTACTGAATGGGGTGTTCGTAGACCAACTTCTTGGATAATGAGCTGATGTCGACAAGAAGTGATCCATCAAAGGAGGGCCTTAATGAATCCCACATCAATGACATGGAACGGAGCAAATGATTTTGATGGAGGTGAAAACGATTTGATGATATACGGTTCAGGGTGGCGGTCATGAAAGAATGGAGTATAACGTATGGTAGTGGGTGGGACACAGGTGGCTTCTCTGGATGACTTCTCTTGAACATGTCGGCGACACTGATGTGATGGATTGGTAGCATTAACCCCAAATGTGGATGGTATGGTGTGACCATGGTGATGTGACCGGTGAATGAAACAACCCAACCCGACTCAGACACGGAGTGGAAGTGTCATGTTCAAGAGCGACTTGCTACCAATAAAGATTCTTTGAGTTTTCTTCCCAATTTTTCCCCAGTCATTGCTGACCAGTACCTCTTTATTTTTGTCAAGCTTGAGGAGGATAACATATGCTTGTTCTATAATTTTCCCTTCGGGCAAACCCATCGCTATGTTTTAACGAGCCTAGCGATAGTGAAACTCGTTCTCGTCTAAAGACAAGTTTGTCGCTATTAATCTTTTTAACGAGTTTAACGACAAAGATAACTCGGTCCTTTTCATTTTTAGAGAGTCTGAAAAGGTACGTAAAGGTAACTCCAAAATTCCTTTTTCGTCATCTAATCCCTTAAGTTCGAAAAAGTATAAAACAATACAGAAGGGACGAATTTTCGATAGTTTTAACGAGCCGAACAAAACAAGCGCTCGATCTTTTTGTGCAATAATCCCTCAGGTCCAAAAATATTAAAATCTAGAGGAGGGATAGCACTTCCTGTCCCTTTAACGAGCTGGAAGGCCAAGGACTCGGCAATCTTTTCATATTTTACAAGTCAGTTGAAAAGAGCTTAAAGAAGACTCGTCTTTTGAGGAACGAGTGATAAAACGGGTAGGAGTTGATTCCAGGTAAGGTTTGGAATTTTCCAATCACGGCAGTGTCACAAGGATGGCTAGTGAAATCACTCTTCGCAGCTGTTCCTCAAAATGGGTAAACAATCAAGTGGAGGTGAATGATCGGCCAATGAAAAATTGGAGGTGACGGTGCAAACACGACCAAGGTTTTAATGGCTGAAGTAATACATTCACGGTGGTTATTTACCGGGGAATAGTTCATTTTTTAATGAGCTTAAATGCGGGTGGAAACATTTGCTCGATGCAGGTTTATTTTTTAACGAGCTTGAACCTTGCGGTAACACTGCTCGAAGTGGGTTTGTTTTTTAACGAGCTTGAACCTTGCGGTAACACTGCTCGATACGGGTTTATTTTTTAACGAGCTTGAACCTTGCGGTAACAATGCTCGATTAATCCAGTCGTATGATAAGAATGTCTCATATAAAACGACAATTTTTAGAGTTTTTCCCCACATCCTTTCTTTATGCAAGTTAGGAAACGACTAATCCAAAAAATAGATAAATAATCGCTCTTTGCTTGCATTCCAAAAGGTTTGCATGCCCCCAGGTATAAAACAGAGTTTCAAGGTTACCTCTACTTCTCTCCGCCAAAACATTTGTTTTACCGAGAGAGGCCTACCTCTTACAGGTTACCCAAAGATTGTTCTATTCACAGCGCAAACAAAACACTTCTTTGGCAATGTCTACCGAAATAAACAAAGGTGAACGGATGGTATAGTGTGACCATCCCTGGCATAAATTTGACAAGAGAATCTTGTTCTAGAATAACCCTCTTTTCCACTCACGGACGGGGTACAGACTAGTCATATTCTCCCGCGGAAACCTACCCTATACTCGAAGTTTTCCTGCCGAAGCAGACCAGGATGCATGCCCCCTGGGTTTCAGTCATATCCCTCCGAATTACTCGCGCTCATCGGGAGGACGGACTGGAGATTGAGACATTTCTTGCGTGAAAAGACCATTCAGGGATGGTATATGACTATTTTCTCTGTATGATCCGGGAAATGAAAGCTGGTCCACGAGCTTGACCACTCTTCCTTCGTGCGGAAAACACATTACTCTAAAGAGTGAGGAGACAATGGCTCCCATGCAATAAATATAGTCTCGTCCAAGGAGTAGATTGTAATCCAGGGGCCCTTGAACTACCGTTACGTTCATGCGAACTGTTTTCCTTCTCAATGTTATGGGCACATCGGGAAGGATCCCTAAAGGTCGACTGGTTCCTTTATCAAAGCCTGTCAGATTTCTCATCTCAGGAAAAAGCGATGGTGAACCAAGTGCTTTCCAAGCAGTTGAGGAAAGGATACTCACAGAATCCCCCTCATCTATGATGGTACCAGCCATAACCATTCTATATATTTGAACGATAATTCGGAATGGTACACTAGCTGGTAAACGGGGTCTGCCTAGTTGATTCCAGTCGAAGGAGACAACTAGGTTGCTTGGAGGTGGGACCGAATAGACGGCCGGGTACGGCTCTGACGAACTTCCTTCCTGCGGTAAAGGAATGGGTAAATTTCCCCCTTTTTCATCGGAGTCTGTGTTTATGAAGAGAATTTGGACGGTGTCATCCTTGTTCTCTTCAGTGACTGTATCATCTGAAGATGAAACCTCTGAAGGCAAGACCGGGTCAACTACCGCCTCGACCTTTTGACTTTCGTCTGGTATGGATCCAGATGGTTTATCTTCAATGATAGGTGCTTCAGCCGACCACCTGAACGGGCCAGCCGAATTTTCAACTAGTGACGGACTCGGCAAGAGTTTTTTATATCCAGGAGGAAGTCGTAACGGTGAAACCAGATGATCATCCAAAACTCTTTTAACTTCATCTAAGAAGGGACAACGGTGGACGGCATGATCGCCTTCGCACAATTTACAAGGAAATCTACATTTCCCTTTTTGTCCTGGGGCTTCACTTTCACTAGTTGACGGTGTGCTTTCAACATGATCATCAGAGGTTGACGACACCGGGTTGTGCAAACGAGGAGACCAGTCCCTTAATATCCGAGGGATGCAAGGACAATCTCTGTGAAAGTGGTCTCCTTTGCAAATGACACATGGCGATTTAGGCCTGGTTGGTGCAGTGTGTGGATTTTCGTTAGACGACACTCGTTTTCCCCCATTCGCCTTTGGCTCCTTCTTCTTCTTCTCTTTCTTCTTCTTTTCCTTCTTCTCCTTAGGAACTTGACTTTTGGCTTTACCAGCCCCATCAAGTGAAGAGGAAGGAGGAGAGGAAGAATTAGAGGAAGTAGAAGGTTGGTGGGCAACTCTGGACTCGTCTAATTGCTGATTCGATTGTTCAGGAATAGTGGTGTTCTGAACGACAGAGGTTGAGAAGAGCCATACAGGCAAACCAATTGTCAGTCCTGGAAGCGACAATGTGGCCATATGGGGTGCACCAACATCTCCCCAAGAGGAGAAGGGACTAGGATTTCCTCCAAGGGGAATTCCTTGGTTGGTAGACTCCATTTTCTCAACCCAAGATCAACGTAGGAAAGGGTAATGAATATTCCGTTTAAAATAAATTTTTATACGCTTTGACACAACTTGTTTTTTCAGTTTTTAAGAGTCGAGAAAAAACAAAAGATGACTCTAGTCTCCTTCGATTTTTAATGAGCCTGAAGTGACAAGTGCTTAGATGGACCTTTTTCGTTAAGGAGTCTGAAAAGGAACGAAAGGGATTGCTCTGGAGATCTAGGTAGAGGGAGTACCAAACCAATCGCAAAACTGCAGAATACTTTTTACGGTACGACAGTCAATCTTCCCGAATGCTGTGTTCAGTGCATTGCGATCGATAGGGTGGCAGACACGGCTTCCTATGGATAAAGGATTTAAGCCTATAGGGGTCTCCCAAAATATACTCGACGGTACGTGGGAGCACAAGTCCGTACTGGCACTTATCGTCTCAAAGTGGAGGAATCACCCAACCATCAATGAGGACAACAGTTACCAGGCTTTACGACGCCGGAATACGTCTCTAGCCTAGACCTCTAAATGTTGTGCGTTAAGTTCCAAAGCGTTGTTAGATTCATTGAATTTATTTTAAGTTGATCTTGCTTATGAAGTTTGCCTTTTGGGTTCACCACGAGATGTAGATGTAATTCCTAAAATGCAATCTAAAGATGATAAACAAACTTTTATCTCTTTTGTGCAATGAAAATCCTAGCTACTAGAGGAAAAGAAAGACACAATCTTTTCACAAAGATCAAAGAGCACACTGTAAATGCACTTTCCTAAATCAAGCCAAACAGACTGTCAATATGCAAATGCACATGCATGTATTTGTTTTCGACTTTCTTAGTATTGATGCTAAAAAGAAAGTTGATGTACAAATCTGAATTTTTTCAAGCGACAAACACAAACAAGCTTCTTTTCAAAATAAAAAGATAGAGATGATTACGACACCTTGCGGATTTGAAATGAACACTTGTTCTTGACACTAGAAAATCACAAATTCAAACCAAAGCAATAGTAACAGTATAATCGACCATCAACAGCAATCAAACTTTCTCCTATGATCGAAATCGACACTTGCGACAGATCCAAATCAAAGGACGACAGTACGACTATTCTACTTTTGCAATGGAACACTGTAAACGACTCAACAAACACATAAAAACATCTACAGTTCTTTTGTACAAAGGAGGTAGAATAACAGCAAGAAAAAGGGGTTTTAAATAGACATATACTGATCACAGGCAGCAAAATTCATAGACAGAACTGGAAATAATGAAGCACAAGAACCTCAGCTGCACAGGGCTAGTCTGATCAGCACACCTGTAACACAAAGAAACTGCAATGCAGCGCAGGTTGCCCTTTCGGGAAGTGCGTTGAAATGCAGGATCTCTTAATAGTACCTGCGCTGGTCCAGAAACGAGAATTTGTCCGGGTTCTGGGTCACAATTTGCAGTTCAGTCTTTGGTTTTTGGCCGAGTAAAAGCAATCAGTAATGCACAATCAGGGGTAGATCTAAGGAGGGTCTAAGAGCTATCACAAGGGCAATCAGATAGTCTGTGAATTAGTTCAAATCATAAACAGATCTAGTGAATGGATTGAAGCAGTAGATGTCTACTTTGCATTTGTTATGGCAAATGCAGTTCGAATGCTACTTATAAGTTTATGAAACAAACAACAAAGAGATACACAAACAAACTAATTAGACATTCTCCCCAGCGGAGTCGCCATTTTGTTACCGGGAAAAGTGTCTATTTAGAACTGCTCTATCCCACTAAGGTGTGACAGCTGCCTTAGAAACAAACAGAGAAAAACTACTTTTGTATTTCCTTTATGAACTATAGATAGAGAGGAATAGAAAGAACCAACCTGTGTCTTGCGCTAATCCTTTGATCCAATCCCTCTCTTCTTTGACAGCTTCCAGCTACTTGCTCCCTTACTTGCCCAGCTTCACCAAGTACCTGTAAGATCACAGAAGAAGAAAACTATACAAAGACATGGATCTATATTCATAAACAACTTAGGATCAGATTTAAGTTAACCATACAAATGTAACAAGCATCAATGATACACAAGCATGGAGGAAAAACTCAAATAGTTTTTATTGATAAACAAGAAAAGATCCAGGAGGAGTTACAACCAATGGTTCCTGACCCAGCATCAACCTCCCAGCAAAGAAGCCCCTCTTCACCTCCAACAAAGCATAGATCACCCAATACTCTGATGTTTGTCTCAAAACCAACAACAATTCCTTACAATGTGCAAAATTCCAGCCTCTGGATCTCTAGGATGAGGGATACATATATAGATGTGTGTAAGGAGGATGAGTCAGCTTGTGATTTGATTAGTGTCTTCTCTCTGTCAGTTCTTGCTTCCACTTGGAGACTGAAGGCCTCTTACTCATCCTTGGTCGAATTCAGTGAGACAAGTGTCATAGGAGAAGATTCTGGAAGCTTCCATTGTCTCTCCACCTCGCGGAATGGCACTGCCATTTGTCATTTCTCACCCAACGCACCCTCATAGTGCATTTAGGTGCGTTGCAACGCACCTAGCCAGTGTGTTTAGGTGCTATGCAACGTACCTAGCCAGTGGAGCAGCTGAAATGATCCTGTTTTGACTTATTCTGAGTAGTTTCTGGTGGAGAACTTCTGGGAGAAGCTGTAATTTGTTGACCTTGTTCCTTTAGGGGTTAGAACAACACTTTTAGGGACTTAGGAGCCCTTGGTTTATGGAAATTTCATGCTTGGAGCTGTAAGGCACAAAAATGTCTATAACACTATTATTTAGGAATTTTTCTCCAACTAATTGTGCAATTCCCAAGCTTGATCATCTGGTTATAGGAAACACCTGTACACTCCATAATAGTCTACAATTGATGTTAGACTTCCTTAGAATCTGCACCACGGCTGGGGAACTCAAATTATTTGAATGCACTAGCTATTTTGGGTTGATTGATTAGTTAATTAGATGACCACTAAGTTAGACTGTTGTCCCACTACAAAAATGACCTTCCACTAGTACTATGAATAGTTAGAACTAGCTTAATTGAAAACAACTTGAAATAACTAACCTTGATTGCTAAAAATTAGAAATCACACATGCTTAACTAAACTCCAAGCCCTCTAACTCAAATTTTCTGAGTAAACTGAGTGACACAAGCCATGTCACACAAGTTAACCGCATCCACGTTGTCTGCTGATGTGGAAATTCGAATTTTCTCAATTTTACCAAGGAAAAATTAAATTGAGACTTTCTTGCTACATTTCTCAACACTTCAGGCATTAGAATTTCAAAAATTGGTGTTAGATAAGGTACCTTTAGGAACAATTTAACCACTAGAAGATAGATCTTAAGGGACCATGGCTAACTAGGATTAGCTTTCCCCATATAGAGCACCATTACTGAATGGATCAGGTTATGCACTCCGGAAGGTAATAATGAAATTTTATTCAATGGCTCTAGGATTAGATGTATGGATATCAGTAGTAGATGGAAAGAAGAATGTGTATGATACATAAGCTATGAACAATACCTTGAGTGGGTTTTTTAAATCATATTCTAACAAGGTGATTTGTTATGAGATTGTAAAATATATATAGGATAAGTTGCAATGCATCTACGATGAATATGCTCACAATACATATGAAGTCAATAAATCATCTTAGAGGGTTTTGTAGCAGCTGCAACACCCTCCAAAATTTTGGCCTACATCCAATTTCAAAGCCTCCCTTGGATTTTTACTTGTTGTTTGCAAGCACTCTGGCTTACCTCATGAGCTCGTGTTGAGTCTTTGGACCCTCGTTGCTTGACCATTCAACAGACAATTTTTTTCCTGTTGGTCTCAATGCCATGCTTGTAGCCATGTTCTAGTCATGCACAAGGTCCTCGCTTCGTGTGTACATGTTGTATTCGCTATGTGAACATCTGTCGCACTCACACATGAAGTTGTATGCACTATTGCGCAAGCATCATCGCGGTCATTCAATGATCTATCACAAGCGTCGCACTTGTCGCTCACACCATTGATCAGTCATGTTGAGCATATGTTGTCTTGATGGTTTGAGGTGTCTTGTCATCAATTCATGTTGAGTGTGTGTTTGCAAGGTCACGTATGCACAAATTCACTTGCTCATACACTTAGTAATTTTTCTGAAATTCTGATGACCAGATCACCCTATAACAGCCGGACCTCCACCCTGCAATTGACTCAACCAAATGTCACCTAGAACAATGTAGAAGTGTCCAACAAGACATTTCAATCTGTGAGGCCTGCAAGCTAATCAACCAACCCTCCAATTGGTCAACCAGAGTGTTTAACTGGGCAGTGTCACCGGGACTCGCTCCCCTAAAACATTACGCAAAAGTTGTAATCCTTACCCACTTTGCTGACTGAGGAAATTGTGCAGACAGGCCAGATAAACACCTAGTGCTTTTCCCTATCTCCCTCAGAAAATTGTGCAGTTTTCCCAGCCAGCCACCTAGTCAACCAGCCAACTACTTAACCAGAAAACTACACAAATTTCATGAGAAAGCCCCTCAACTGCCCAACATCCTGCTCAGCTGAGAAACTGTGCAGAGGTGTTCAACAGGTCAGCCTCGCAGCAATTTCACAGTTTTTGTCTCCAACAACCCTGCACCCCGCAACTAGCTCCCTCCAGGAATTGTGCGGTTTTTGCTACCAAGCCATCACATAGCCCATTGCCAGATCCCACCAGGAGTTGCATAGTATTTTGCTGCAAAGCCTCCTAAAGCTCATAGCGAGATTCCTCCATAAATTGTGCAGATATGCCCTCCAGCCAAGCTAGATCCCACTGATAGACACTGCTGATCTGGATTGCCCTTCTCAGTATCCCAGTGATTTCTTTGTAATTTTCACCAGTAATGCCCGAATCCTGCATCCCAGCTTGAAACTTCCCTTGCATAGTTTCGTAGCCTTGTCCTCTCTCCTTATCACCTACATACGAAAGCGAACGACCATGCATCATGGTAGATTAGGAGGTTTATAGATTTGATGTCGTCTCATCATGAGTGACTGTAGATATAGGTAGATGAATAAGACATGATGTGACGATAGATGGGATGAATAAGGATAGTAAATGCAAGGAGATGTGTTCGTGAATGGACGAACGAATGATGCATGCGAGGAGAATACTTTAAAAATGGATGAACATGTCAAGCATGCCAAAGTACAAGCAAAGAAACAACGTGCACATGAAACATCAAGAGAACACCAATGAACATCGAAGATGCCACACACCTTGCCATGTAGAGGTGAAGATATGATACACCAAGAGCACACCCATCACTCAGCAACACTGCAGCTTGACATGCACACCAACAACAGCATGAACATACCAACACTGTCATGTCGAGTCATGTCATGAGTCATGTCAGCCACATCACTACTGTGGGCCATACTATGTAAATCAATGTAATGTAATGTGGAAGTCCAAGAGACCCACATGTCATACAAAGAGTCATGTAAAGCTTAATAGTCAAATAAGTCAAACTGTCATGAGGGAAGTCAAACAATCACAAGGGCCAATTTCACCCTTGGCTATAAATACCCCCTCAGTTTTACATGCAAAGGAATTTTTCACCTTGGCTCCTCCCACATAGCCTTGAGAGTTTGTATTCTTTTCTTTGAGGAGCGAGGAGTGGCTCTAATGCCCCTTTCACAGGGTTAGTGATGTATGGTGTATCGATGTGTCTTGGAATTTTCACCTAATTTAGAAGCTTGATCACAGGCCAACATGTTTTCACACGTGTTGTAATTGTTTGTAATATTAATCTTGAACACTTGTAATACATGTCACTTTAACTTATGTTAAAAAATTGAACTCATTCATTTTCTCTAATACATATAATTATGAAAATGTGTTGAATAAGTTGTTAATGCTATCATGCCCATGTTAGTTTCCTCCCTGGACATTAGATAGAAGCTTTCACATAAACTTGTTATAAGGACCGCCGCATTCGCGTGGGCTTCTCGCTGGGTGTTGTACATGCTATATTTCGGTGTGTGTTGTGATTGCCACATCCTTGTGGAATGCTCATTCGGAAGCTATGCATGTCCTGTTTTGTTGTGTGTCTCTGACAAAGTTGGTATTTTTTCCCCATTGACTAGAGACTCACTTCCATCTTCTCTCTACGCTGTGAAATAACCTTGACACAAGTAACACTATCATTCACGAGGCATGCGAACCTTGAAGAGAAATCATACCACTCTCTCATGCTGACAAGCAAGAGATAAGGAAAACATTTAATATAATGGCAACCAGGCCATCATACCATATGGGACTCCTACACCAAATGGTGTGAGATCTAGTTGGGACTTCATATCGGGGAGATCCTCTAAATGTTGGCAGGTCCAGCATCGTCAACATTTTGGCGCTAGAAGTAGGATCAAAAATTGTTTATGGTTGAATGTCCTCTCACACCCACTCATCAATCATCTGGTCAAGGTAGTAACTTGCACTCCCTCTCACCTACGCGTGACTCTGGAGTTGGTTACTCCTCACCTCCCAGGAGTGAACAAGAAATTTTGTATCAACACCTTTGCTCCATCCATCCCATCACCCGCAAGTTTGTGAAAGTAGTAGGACTAATCCCAGGAATAAAGCATCTTCCATATGCATCAAGAAATCCAAAAACCACTCCCACAGGGGTTGTTGTATCATCAGTAGAAGAAGAAGTTCTTGCCACACTTGAAGGTCTGGCAAAAGCTGTTGAGAATGGAGAGGAACCTTCGGTCTTCCAACAGGGAGAACAAGACACCCTCGTGATCTTGGGCTCAGACTCCAGTACAAGAGGCGGAGGGGAAGGCAACGAAGGAGGTGGAGGTGGAGAAGAACCAACAAACTCAGAGCTGGAATTGTCAAAATCTGAAGAAGAGGAGGAGGATGAAGAGAAATAATACATGGCTGACAAAAATCTAGAATGGTTAACTCAAGGACCATTGGTTCTCCCATGTGCTTTGCACAAGATGTCGAAGCGGTTGGAGAGAATGATCACAAAGTTCGACCCTGATAGCACAGTGAGGGCAGAAGATCACTTAAACAATTTCTACCTTCAATTGCATACCCTCTAGGTACGTTATGATGGTGTTGCATGTAGACTGTTCCCATGTACCTTTGATGGTTACGCAATAGCATGGTATCAAAACCTTCCTATCAACTCCATACACAACTAGGGTATGTTCAAATGTATGTTTCTATAAAATATTGCTGATGATCACAAGACCCCAGCCATGTTACTCAAAGAATTGGGAAGCCTGAAGATGGAGGGGAAAGAAAAGGTAAAATATTTCAATTAGATGTTTTTGTGCATATTGAATAAGTTTGCAGCAGACATGAAACCTCATGACTCCATCACTGTCGATTAATACACGTTTGCACTACTGACCAGCATTGTGCAGTTCATCAAGCGAGTTACAAAACCAACACTATTAGAAAATTGCAAAGAGGCAATCATTGTTGAGAAGGACTTGCATGCAATTGGAGTCATCAAGGATGATGAACCAGTGAAGGACTCCAGATACACGAGCAGGAAGCCCCAGGCTATAGGGAGTAGGGGTAAAGACAAGGAAACAAGTGAAGCCCTTACTCACCTTGTCAAGAACTTGAAAACAGAAGTTTCTGAGCTTAAACAATGAACAATGGACACATCTGCAAGTAGCCGACTGCCCAGACAAAGAGAAGGAAGCATGTCATTAGGTAACAACTTCTTCTCGACTAAACTTGCGCAGAGCTCCAACTCAGTGTTCCAAGTCGAAGAATGTATGAACAATGAGTTTTGTTCATTTCATGAAGATAAGCACCCAGAAGGGTCTTGTTCGGACTAGAAATGAGTTGCAGGTTCCGTATGCGACCAAATGACAAACATGTCGAGTAGTTCGCAGGGATAGTCGGGAGACATGGATGATGATGAAGATGCTACACCTAATGAGACCTTAAGCACTAGGCGAGTGATTAACATGTATCAATGTGCACAAATAGCACATAAGAAAGGCACCGAGAAGCAACCCCCTAAGTAGAATGGGCACTACAATCTCAGAAGTAAAGGGGCTCCCCCTACAATTGGGGAAATGAAACAAAAGCTCGAGCTACTGAGGAGGGTTGATCCACCAGCCATCCAAAATTAGAAAATACAAAGAAAGTTCAGAAAGATAGTGACGGGCAAGATTACGTCCATGAGAAGCAAGCTGTAGAGCACTCCACTGGAAAACATGAAAATTAGTAACCCTGGACATCTTGGTGAGTCTACCTTCCCTTGATTACAACATTATGGAAGATATGAAGAAGACTCATGAAAACATTGGTTTTTTTGAGTTGGCTAAGATTCAAGGACAATAGGACATCTTTCTACGTGCACTCAGGCAGTCATCTATAGACAACACAACCTCTATCAGCAAGGGAGAAAGCACATCTCCTAGATCACTGACAACTGTGCTAAAAAAACTCCAGATGGAAGAAGTGAACTATGTTTTCCCTCCATTCTTGTTATCATTTGAAGTATTCAACTGTAATTTTCACAATTGTTTGGTTGATTCTGGTGCATTATCCAACATCATTCCACTGTCCATTGCCAAGAAGATCAATACGAAATGCAGTAAGACATCTGCATAGATCATCCAACTTGATCGGACATGTGTTCCAACCATTGGGGAACTTCATGACATGATCATCAAAATATCTCATGACAGTCAAGTTCACTAGTGCATAAACATCATCATTGTGGACATACCAAAATCATATGGCTTACTACTCAGCAAAGACTAGTCTAGCAAGCTGAACAAATACTTTGCTACAGACTTGTCACACTTGTGGCTTCTGTAAAAGGGCAAGGACAATCAAATCTAGGTGTTATCTGAGAGATACATGAGGCACAATGTCACTCCCATCAATGACGAGAATGAATTGTTGGCCTTCACAGAGATCATGTTTGGCAACTGCCTCTTGGAAACAACGATGGGGTGTTATCTCATACGGCCAACTTCAACCCCACCAGACACATAGTTGGGTATCCTTCCTTACCCAGCTGATGGAAATGAAACTTGTACAATAGTAGTGGTAGCAGTAGCAATAGAAGTAGTATTAGTGCAAGTGCATCGAACAATCCATTTACATATGATTTGTGAACCATGTATTTCAACGGATTAAAGAAATATGATGGCTTTGGAGCCGGGTGTGTCTTGATCGACCCAAACAACAGGGAACATCTGATTTCGAGCCACTTGGAGTTTGAGTGCATGAAAAGCATTGTAGAATATGAAGCACTCGTGTTGGGATTGGAAAAATCCATTAGTCTCAACATGGTCACGCTCAAAGTGGTAGGTGATTCAAAAATAGTGGTACAACAGGTATGTAACACCATTCACTATTTATCACCACATCTCAAAAGTTACTAGGGTATGGCAACTGATCTCTTACTTCCAAGAATTTAATATCACTGTTGTACCAAGAAAGTGTAATGCAACTGCCAATGCTTTGGCAAACACAACTTCTAGAATGTCACCGCTTAGGGATAGATTTACTATTGAAATTTTGTATTGACCATCTACCTGGGATAAAAAAAACTAATTTACGCATATTTGATGATGATCAACAGATACTTCATTTCATGGCCAATGCTAATACCTTTGCAGTGATAGAGGAAGATGAGCACGAGTGATCTTTGCAAGTTGGGGCGGATATCAAGAAATACCACCTCATCCCCAAAGGTGTGGTATCATTGGAAAAAAATTATGACTTCCAAGAATGCTTTCAGGGGCCAAGGAACGAAAAAACCCATAGCTCTACCATGATGCATGAGCTGATTAACTTGGGAACAAAACAAGATCCGAATTTCGTCAATCTCAATACATGTTGCACGCAGTAGGAGCAGAAGCCTTTGTCCACTTGTTCAAACAATACCGGGATTTGTTCACGTGGACATATGATGATCTGAAAACTCACATCACACGAATAATCCAACACATCATTTCGATCAAAGAAGGGGTCAAGCCATATCAATAGAAGTTGAGGAATGTACATCCGTCACTCGATCCCCACATATAGAAAGAGCTCACTAAGCTATTGGATGCATAGATCATATACAGAGTTCGTCGTTCTACTTGGGTTTCAAACCTTGTTCTTGTACGAAAGAAGTCGAGAGAAATCTGCTTGTGTGTCAATTTTCGGCACTTGAACCACACCTTAGACAAAGACAACTACCCCGTGCTGTCTGTGGAGCACATTTTGCAAACAGTATCTGGGGCACAGATGTTTTCTCTACTTGACAGGCTTTTAGGATATAATTAGGTTCTGGTAGCTGAACCTGATAGACTCAAAACTACCTTTCGTACTTAGTGGGGTACATTCGCATATAGATGAATGTCATTTGGGCTTGTGAATGCAGACACAACCTTTCAGTGCATGATGGAAATCACCTTCCGCAGACTCATCAGACAAAGTCTAGTGGTGTACCTCAACTTCTCAAGAAAATGGGAAGACCACATATGTCATTTGAAGAGAATTTTTGAGCGATGCCAGAAATACGGGATTTCCTTGAATCCTAAAAAGATCATATTTGGAGTGTCTGAGGGGACCTCCTTGAGCACATCATGTCCAAGAGTAGGATCAAGGTTGATCCAGACTAGGTCCGGACTATTACATGGATCCCCCACCCAGCCAACAAGAAAATGATGCAGTCCTTCTAGGAAAAGATAAACTTCCTCGGGAAGTTCATCTTGGATTATGCGCTGATAGTCAAACCAATGCAAGAAATGATTAAGAAGGATGCAATCTACAAATGAGGCAAAATGGAAAAGTACGCATTCACCCATATCAAGCAAGTTATTGTAAAAGCGCTTGCACTCTACAATCCAGACTTCAACAAATACTTCTTGCTATACACCTTCACCTCTGATAACTCGCTCGCTGCAGTACTCACTCAGAAGGATGAAATGAATGATGAACGTCCCATCTCCTTCATGAGCACAAGCATGTAGGGACCTGAACTCAACTACCTCACCATTAAAAAATAAGAATATTCAATACACAAGGTGGTGAAACACTTTAGACCCTACTTGCTAAAAAACCATTGCATAGTCTATGTGCCTCACCCAACAGTCTGCTCACTGCTTGTACAACAAGAGCTGGGTGAACGACGTGTGAATTGGATGATAGGCTTGCAAGAATATGATCTTGAAATCAATACATTTCACACTGTCAAGGGTCATGGTCTCTGCAGACTCGTAGCTGAGGAAGTACATGCACAGGAGGAAGAAGAAGAGCTCATTGGTTGGGAGAAGGAAATTGAAATGTATGATGTAGTGCAAGCACCACCCACTGTAAACGAAAACTCTTGGTACGTAGATGTGCGCCAATACCTTGAGTAGGGCACCATACCCTCTCACTTTTCCATCAAACATAAGAGGGCATTACATCTCAAATTTTTATCTTATCAGTTGGTGCACGAAGTGCTTTACAGAAAGTACAATAGCAGAATCTTTCTTAGGTGCCTGGAGGCACATAAATCAGAGAAGGTTTTTCAAGATCTGCATGACGGACCAGCCGAGGGTCACTTCGCGGGAAATACCACTGCTCACAAACTTATGTGAGTCAGTTTCCACTCCCCACATTATTCAAGGATGCACATGCTTATGCTCACAAGTGCCCAGTCTGTCAACGATGCGCCGATAGAACGTGAAGGTCAGTAGCCCCACTGCATCCTATTGCAGTGACTAAACCATTCCAACAATGGGGCTTGGACATCATCGGGGAAATTTTCCCACATTCGTTGAAAAAACACCGCTACATTCTGACAGCAACTAATTACTTCACACAGTGGATAGAAGCAGTTCCACTCAAGCAAGTGAATGACCAGGAAGTCATCAGCTTCCTCCAACAGAACATCATCTCATGCTTTGGCATTCCGATATCACTTGTGTTTGATAATGCAACATATTTTTCATCTTTAAATCTTTATGATTTTTCATTACAAAATGGTATTGTGCTGAAACATTCATCTAACTACTACCCGCAGGGAAACGGTCTCGCAGAATCCATGAACAAAAACCTTATCCGTATAATAAAAAAGACCATTTACTCTGAGCAACATAACTAGCACTCTGCCTTGACGAATGCTTTATGGGCTGACCACGTAACACCCAAACCCTCTCTGAATACCTCACCATACTTCTTGGTCTATGGTAAAGAAGCCATCCTACTGCCCAACATCTACTTTCCTATGCTTCAGTTGTCTCAAGAATCCCAAGGCAAGCCTTGCATGCTAGTTCAGCGTAGGATGGATACACTTCACAAACTGTAGGAAGAAAGGATGAAAGCAAAAGAAAAGTTTACACTCCACCAGAACTGTATCAAGAGATGGTTCGACAAGAAGTCTACAGGGAAAGCTAACTTCAATGTTGGTGACTTAGCCTTGAAATGGGATAAACCCCATGAAGACAAAGGCAAGCATACAAAGTTCCAATCCCTATTGATTGGTCCATACATAGTCCATGAGAAGCTTGGCGCACACACATACCATCTGCAACCACTTGATGGGAGGATTGACAACCTTCTTGTCAATGTCCAATATCTCAAGCACTATTTTCAGTAGGTCGGGCCGTGCCTTGCACCATGTACATAGTCTCGTTACTGCTTATTGTCTTTGATTTTCCTATTATTTTTGTTTCGTTTGTTTTGGTTTCTTAGTATCCTGCTATTTTTAGTTTGTGAATAAGTGTTTCCCTCTATTGATTTTTGAATTTTGAATGAGTATGTGGCTGAGATCTAAAGAGACTTGTGACACTACAGCACTTGGCCAGTCCTGTGTCTATCTTCTCTGTGCTTCGTTATAACCGTCGACCAATGAAGTATTGATGGAAAGTACAAGCCATATGTAAGGGAAGCTTGGGTCCAACCATGACCCTGTGTCCACACTGGGAAACCCCATGCCTATACTCAGTCTTCTTCTTTGCGTGATCAAGCTCATCCAACTAATAGAAATGGAGAAGAGGAAAATGTAAATGAGAAAACCTATGTTAAAGGTATTACATGCTTCTCTAATGGAACAACCTCTTATGCTCTCAATAAGTCGGGATCCCTCTTCCGCCCCAAAAATAAATAAGTGCCTATGCACAGTCCTGTTTAAAAAATACAAAGGTGAAAGAAGAGAAAGGATTCCTGTGCAGAGAGGTGAAGCATGAAACTCCCCTGGGGTACTAACAAGGCTCATTGTTAGTGGAGCAATGTGTGAGTTCCTGCGTGACTGTGCTTGGGTACTGTCCATGCATCTTGGAAGTGGAGAAACACCAGAGATGAAAACTCATACAGTGAATTTTTTTAACTCGTGAGCCAAACTACCCTTCCTGATTTCAAAACACTGTGATTAAGCTTAAACTTTTGTTGTGCTTGACTGAGATGGAGAAAGGTGAATCATGTCTATCCATGGGGTAAGTGGGAAAGTTGAAGTAACCCGCACAATGATTCAATACTCCCTGAAATACCAAGGCCCTGTGCTGTCAATGAACCAAAACAGAGATGTTGGAATTCTACTAGTGTGTTTCCAAGTGTTGTAGCGGTTGGAGCACCCTCCAAAATTTTGGCCTACATTCAATTTCGGAGCCTCCCTTTGATTTTTACTTGATTCTTGCAAGCACTCATGCTCACCCCGTGAGCTCGTATTAAGTCTTTGCACCCTCCTTGCTTGACCATTCAATGGACAACTTTTTGGATGTTGGTCTCAATGCCATGCTTGCAACCATGTTCTGGTCATGCACAAGGCCCTCGGTTCATGTGTACATGTTGTATTCTCTACGTGAACATCTGTTGCACTCACACACAAAGTTGTATTCACTCTCGTGCAAGCATCGTTGTGGTCGTTCAACAATCTATCACAAGTGCCGCGCTTGTTGCTCGCATCGTTGGTCAGTCATGTTGAGCATATGTTGCCTTGATGTTTTGAAGCGTATTGTCGTCAATTCATGTTGAGTGTGTGTTTGCAAGGTCACATATGCACAAATTCACTGGCTCACACACTTAGTCATTTTGATGAAGTTTTGAAAACCAAATCACCCTCTAACAGCCATACCTCCACCCTACAATTGAATTAATCGACTGTCACCCATAACAGCGTAGAAGTGTCCAACAAGCCATTTCAATCTATGTTGTCGCAAGCTGATCAACCAACCCTCCAGTTGGTCAACCAGAGAGTTTGACCAAGCAATATCCCTAGGATTCACTCCCCTAAAAAATTATGCAAAAGTCACAGTCCTTCCCTGCTCTACTGACTGAGGAAATTGCGTAGATAGCCCGGACAAACACCCAGTGCTCGTCCTTGTCTCCCTCAGAAAATTACACAGTTTTGCTAGCTAGCCACCCAGTCAACCGACCCGCTGCTCACCCAGAAAAATGCACAGATTTCATGATCAAGCCTCTCAACTGCCTATCATCCCACTCAACTCAGAAACTGTGCAGAGGTGTTTAGCATGTCAGCCTCCCAACAATTGCGCAGTTTTTGTCTCCAGCAACCTCAAAGCCCACAACCAGCTCCCTCCATGAATTGTGCTTTTTTTGCTGCCAAAACACTCCGTAGCTCGCTTCCAGCTCCCTCCAGGAATTGCATAGTTTTTTTTTTGCCAAGCCTCCTGAAGCCTGCAGCTAGCTCCCTCCAGGAATTACACAGTTTTTGCTACAAAACCCCTCAGCTTCCCACACTGCCTCCCTACACAAATTGCACAGATCTGCCCTCCAGCCGGGCCAGATCCCACAGATAGTCACTGCTGATCCAGATTTCCCATCTCAATATCGCAGTGACTTCTGTGCAATTTTCACCAGTAATGCCCAAAGCCTGCATCCTAGCTTGAAACTTGCCTTGCATAGTTTCATAGCCTTGTCCTCTCTCCTGGTCACATGGATTCGAAAATGAATGACCATGCATCATGGTAGATTAGGAGGTTTATGGATTTGATGTCGTCTTGTCATGAGCGACTGAAGATATAGGTACATGAATAAGACATGACATGGTGACAAATGGGATGAACAAGGAGAGTACATGCGAGGAGATGTGTTCGGAAACGAACGAACAAATGATGCATGTGAGGAGAATACTTCACGAACGAACAAAGATGTGAAGCATGCCAAAGTAAAAGCAAAGGAGAAACATGCACATGCAATATCAAGCGAACACTAATGACCACCAGAGACCCCGCACACCTTGCCATGCAGAGGTGAAGCTGTGATACACCAAGAGCACACCCATCACTCAGCAGCACTACAACTCGACATGAACACCAGTAACATCATGAACATTCCAGCACTATCATGTCGAGTCATGTGATGATTCATGTCAGCCACATCACTATTGTCGGCCATACTGTGTAAATCAATGTAATGTAACGTGTAAGTCCAAGAGACCCACATGTCATATGAAGAGTCATGTAAAGATGAAGAGTCAAATAAGTCATACAGTCATGAGGGAAGTCGAATAGTCACAAGGGCCAGTTTCACCCTTGGCTATAAATACCCCCTCATCTGTACATGCAAAGTACTTTTTCACCTTGGCTCCTCCGACATAGCCTTGGGATTTTGTACTCTTTTCTTTGAGCAGCGAGCAATGGCTCCAACGCCCCTTTCACAGGGTTAGTGATGTATGGTGTATTGATGTGTCTTGGAACTTTTGCCTAACTCAGAAGCCTAATCACAGGGCAACACATTTTCACACATGTGTCGTAACTATTTGTAAGATTAATCTTGAACACTTGCAATACATGTTACTTTAACCTGTGTTAAAAAATTGAACTCATTCATTTTCTCTAATACATATAATTATGAAAATGTGTTGTATACTTTGTTAATGTTGCCCTACCCATGTTGGTTACCTCCCCAGAAATTAGGCAAAACCTTTCACATAAAATTTTTATAGTGACCATCGCACTCATGTGGGCTGCTCTGCTGGTTGTTGTACCTACTATCTTCTCGTGTGTGTTGTGACTGCCGCATCTGTGTGGACTACTCCTCTGGAAGCTATGCATGTCCTGTTGTGTTGTGTGTCTCTGACAGAGTTGGGATTTTTTCCCCATCGACTAGAGACTCACTTCCATCTTCTCTCTCTGCTATGAAAGAACCTTGACACAAGTAATACTATCATTCACCAGGTACCCAAACCTCAAAGACAAAGCAGACCACTCTCTCGTGATGAAAAGCAAGAGCTAAGACAAAAATTTAATATAATGACAACTGGGCCATCATACCAGATGGGACTCCTACACCAAATGGTGTGAGGTCTAGTCAGGACTTCATACGGAGGAGATCCCCTGAATGTTGGCAGGTCCAACACCGTCAATAAAGGGAAAAAGTAAACAAAGAATCAAAGAAGATTGAAGACCATGACTACTCAAGTAATGAATCAAATCATGAAGAGGATGCTTATGAATCGAGCGATGCAAGAGCATGAGGCTTGAAGACAAAAGACTTCGAATTTTATTCCAAAAATACAAAAAAAGTTTACAAGCAAAGGAGTGGGATCCTTTAGCTGTCACTTTACAAAGCTTTCTAGATAGGATTTGAGCTAGAATTCAGAGATTTGAATTATCTTGTAATTAATTTAAGTATTTAGGCTTAGTTGAGATTCTTGAGGAGAATATCATGCAGAGTAGATATTATCTAGGATTAGGCAGATTCGATCCATTGATTGAGGATCTGATTGTTGTATGTAATGGTATTTATGTAAGTTTTGAATTAGTGTAATGGGATTTGGCTGGATTTGGCTGAGGAGGATTTGATTGTAAAATTTGGAATTTCTTTGTATCTCTGTGTATTCTGTGTATGAATGGTCAATCCTGGAGGTTTTAATGTCCTTCGAAATATTTTGAGTTGTTGATTTTCAGTTTAACCCTTAGAATTAGAGTTTTGTATAATCCTATGTTACCACGTTTAAATCTTCATTCCCTGTGTATTTAAATAATTTGAATGTATTTCGAACCCATAGATTTTAGTTAGTGATATCCTAAATATAAAGTAGAGACGGACTAAACTTGGCGGAAGGGAAAATACTTGGCGGAACAGAGAAAACCTCAACAAAATTTGTAAGAAGCCTATGAGAAGATCTGAACCATCCGATCGATAGGCAACAAATCTAACGGTGATCATGTGTTAATAAGCATGGACGATAATTCCAAAAACGGACATGATATATTATAAAAATGAGTTAATCGCTCAGTTAATCGTGACCATCCGCTTGAAGGGTTCAGATCCGATGGTAATTGCTTGGTTAAAAAGCACGAGGGTTAATCTAGAAAAAGGACGCGATGGTTTATGGAATGTGATTTAGTCCAGTTGAGTTCCGGGTCGATCATAGCTGTTTTCTATGAAGTGATGAGATCCGACGGATATCACGTCAAAAGGTGCAAGGGTTTTATTATAAATTTCGGACCCGAGAAGTTTATGAACTGCAGTGTTATTTCCTTTCGGTTTCGTGGTAAGTGAAGTTCTACCATATTTCGAGTAAAATAAACAGTTCTTCTATTTTAATAGAATTTCAAAAACTAGAGGTTGATGACTGATAATAAAAAAGAAACCCGAGAATACATGCCACCTGTGCTTGAGGAGATCGTTTTTGGTTTTGAACGATTATCCCTTACACCTGCAACTAGCCCACCATTAGTGGTATCAAAGCAGCTTACTGACACTGAACAAGATCTCAAAGATCAAAAAAAGAAATCCAACATGACTTTCAGAGTTGGAGGAAGACATGGTAGAAGAGGAAGGCCAGTTGCAAATGCTAAAGTGTTGGATGATATGCAACAAATGCAAGCTAGATTAGAAGCAGTGGAAATGGGAAGAGATGCAGATGCTGGAGATATTAGTGAGCTTGAAGTTGAAGCTGCAGAAGAAGAGGAACTTGCAGAAGTTACTTTTGAAATGAGATTCTTTACATCAATGTTGAGATCCACATCTAAACCCAGACTTGAGGTTTCAGTTTATACTGGAGGTTTAAACCCTGAGGAGTTGATAGACTGGATTAATGACATGGATAAATTCTTTGATTATGAAGAAACAAAAGAAGGAGAGAGAGTGAAATTTTCTATCACAAAATTGAAAGGACATGCATCACTTTGGTGGGATGGAGTGCAAGCAGAAAGAAGGAAACTTGGTAAGCAACCAATTAAAAATTGGAACAGGATGGTAGCAAAGTTGAGAGGTAAGTTTTTTCCAAGTGATTATCAACAATCATTATTGAGACAGATGCAGAATCTTAGACAGAGGTCTTTGACAATGAAAGAATACACAGAGGAATTTTACAAAGTAAGCATAAGAGGTGGACAAATTCAGGATACAGATGAGAAGGTTGCAAGATATGTAAATGGACTCAGAATGGAGATCCAAGATGAGATCAATGTGTTGTCTCCTAAAATAGTAGAAGAGGCTTATCAGATGGTATTGAAGGCTAAAGAAAAACTCATGAGGAAGAAATCTACCAAAAATAGAGGTACTTTCCAAGGAAGAGGAAGTCACGGTGGTAGAGGAAGATCTACAACACCTAGAGATGGAGCTAGCAGTAGCTCGAGTCAGCATACACCCAAAGGAGGTGATGAAAGTGGTAGAGGGAGTTTTTCTAGAGGAAGCAGAGACAAAGGTAGAGGAAGAGAAATTAGATGTTACAGATGTAACAAGCTGGGACACAGAGCTTATGAGTGCCCAGAGAACATAGGGACAAATCAGAGAAATGCAATTGTTGCTAAGACTGAAGAGGGAGCAGTAAAGGTGACAAAAGAAGAAAATGTACCAGAGAAAGTGGAACCTTTGGTAGCTAACAAAGTTTTGTTAAAGCTATCAAAGGAAGTTGTTGAACCAGCATAGAGAAATACTTTGTTCAGGACTGTGTGCAAGGTTTAAGGAAAATGATGTCAAATGATAATTGATAGTGGCAGCACCGATAATTTGGTCTCTACAGAAGTGGTGGAGAAGTTGAAATTGAAGACAAAGAAACATCCAACACCTTATAAGGTGTCATGGCTTCAAAAAGGACATCAGTTTTTAGTGAATGAACAATTTGAAGTGGAGTTACAGTTGGGCAAATACAAAGACAAAATTCTGTGTGATGCGATGCCTATGGATGTGTGTCACATATTGCTGGGAAGACCTTGGCAGTATGACAGACGAGCTATGCATGATGGGAAAAATAACACACATAAATTTGGTAAAGATGCTGTCAATCATACATTGCTGCCTATGGAAGAAGAGGATACATCAAGGAAATCCGATCCAAAGAATCTATTTCTTAGTGGAAAAGAATACTTGCAGCAGATTGAAGAGGATGAGGTAAATTTTGCATTGATTTGAAAACCCAAGGTAATAATTACTTCCACTAAAATTTCTGATTTGCCAATTGAAATTCAAGAGATGCTAGAAAATTATTGTGATATCATTGTAGATGATTTGCCTAATGAGTTACCACCCATTAGAAAAATCAGTCATCATATAGATTTGATTCTAGGGGCAAATCTGCCAAATAAAGTAGCTTACAGGATGACTCCCACAGAGAATGAAGAAATCAGAAAACAGGTTCAGGAATTGTTAGATAAAGGACTGATTAGAGAGAGTTTGAGTCCTTGTGCAGTGCCAATAGTGTTGAGTCCAAAAAAAGATGGAGGCTGGATAATGTGCACTGATTCAAGAGCAATCAACAAAATAACAATTAGGTACACATTTCCTTTACCTAGAATTGAAGATTTTATGGATTGTTTAAGTGGAGCAAGATATTTTACAAAACTGGATTTAAAGAGTCGTTATCATCAAATAAGGATTAGAGAAGGAGATGAATGGAAAACTGTTTTTAAAACAAATGAAGGACTGTATGAATGGATGGTAATGCCTTTTGGGTTATCAAATGCTCCTAGTACATTTATGAGGCATATGAATGAAGTTCTGAAAGAATTTATTGGTAAATTTGTACGAGTATATTTGGATGATATATTAGTTTATAGCAAATCTAAAGAGGAACATATGAGACATCTGAATTATGTCTTACAAAAGCTGAAGCAAGAAAAGTTACTGCTAAATCTAAAGAAATGTTCATTCATGAAGGAAGAATTGGTATATTTGGGCTTTTTTGTTTCTGCTGATGGATTAAAGATGGATCCAGAGAAGTTAAAGGCAATCATAGAGTGGCCTTCACCAAAAAGTGTTTTTGAGGTAAGGAGTTTTCATGGTCTTGCTAGTTTTTATAGAAAATTCATAAGGAATTTTAGCAAGATCAATTCTTCTATTATTGACACTATAAAGAAGGATAAACAACCATTTAAATGGACTATTGAAGCAGAAAAGAACTTTCAACTATTGAAAAGAAAGATCACTGAAAAACCTATTTTAATTTTGCTTAATTTTAATAAACCTTTTCAAGTGAAATGTCATGCCAGTGGAGAAGCTATTGGCGTTGTTTTAGTGAGGAGGATAGACTTGTAGCTTATTTCAATGAAAAAATGAATGAATCAAAGAAGAAATATTCTTCTTATGATAAGGAACTGTATGCAGTTGTGCAGTCATTGAAGAAGTGGAGACATTACTTGATGTCTAAGGAGCTTGTAGTTTATTCAGAAAATCATGCATTGCAGTACATTATGCAACAACCAAAGCTTAGCCAGAAACATGCAAAATGGGTAGAATATCTTCAAGGTTTTAATTTTGTATTAAAACATATAAATGACCAATCAAACAAGGTGGCATATGCCTTAATTAGAAAAAGCATTTTAGTTCAAAAAAGTCAAATTCAAGTCTTGGGTTTTGATTTTCTAAAAGAATTATATGAGAAAGAATTAGATTTTAAAGAGGCATTTGAAGCTTGTAAAAATATTGTTTTGTTAGATAGAAGTAAGTGGCTGGATTATTTCTTGCAAGAAGGGTTGTTGTTTAAAAGAAATCAGCTGTGCATACCAAATTGTTCTGTGGGAGAAAATTTAATCAAGGAGAAACATAGCGGTGGACTTGGAGGACATTTTGGTGCAGACAAGACTTGTGAGCAGTTGAACCAATTATTTCTAGCCAAAGATGAGATATGAAGTGGAAAAGTATGTGAAAAATTGTAAAGTCTGTCAATATGCAAAGGGAAGGAGCCAAAACACAGGTTTTTATGTTCCATTACCTATTCCAGATAGACCTTGGGATATGGTAAGTATGGATTTTGTTTTGGGTTTACCAAAAACACAAAGAGGAAATGATTCAATTTATGTTGTGGTTGATAGATTTTCTAAAATGGCACATTTTATTCCATGTTATAAAACCAGTGATGCTACTGACATTGCTAATCTGTTTTTTAAGGATATTGTAAGGTTTCATGGGTTATGTAGGAGCATTGTTTCAGACAGAGACACCAGATTTGTTGTTCATTTTTGGAGGACCTTGTGGAAGAAACTTGGTACTAAATTGAGTTTTAGTTCAGCTTATCATCCTCAAACTGATGGACAAACTGAAGTTGTAAATAGAAGCTTGGGTAATCTTCTGAGGAGTCTTGCAAGTGAACATCCAAAACAGTGGGATCAAGTTTTGGCACAGGCTGAATATGCTTATAATGATTCTCTTAACAGGAGTACAGGGCAGAGTCCATTCCATATAGTTTATGGAATGCACCCAAGAGGAGTGTCTGAATTAAGAGACTTGGGAAAAGCTAAAATGAGAAGTGCTAAAGGGGAAGATTTTGCTTCAAAGATTCAAGAAATACATGAATAGGTAAAACAACAGTTACAGGACAGCAACATAAAGTACAAGAGTAGAGAAAATTTGAAGAAGAGAGAAATTAATTTTGAAGTTGGAGATTTGGTTTTAGCACACCTGAGGAAGGAAATATTTCCAAAAAGGGAGTATAACAAGTTAAAATTTAAGAAAATTGGACCATGCAGAGTCTTGAAGAAATTTTCTGCAAATGCATATGAAATTGAATTACCCCCTGATATTGGAATATCTCCAATTTTCAATGTAGCTGATTTGTATAGGTATGAAAAAGGGAATGCAGATGATACAGCAGAGGATAAAGAAGAACAAGAGGTTGATTGGGTAAAACAATTACCTACAACAGCGACATTGTAGCCAGAACAGATTTTAGACAAGAGATTGTTTAAAAGGATAAGGGCACAGGGGTATTTTCAGTATTTGGTCAAGTGGAAGGATCAACCAATTGCTGATGCTACTTGGATGATAAATGCCATGCTACAAAAGTTGGGCAGTTCCGTAGAAGAGCTCATGGACAGGAGCCCATGAAGAATTTTTTCCTCAGGAGTCTGATGTAGGAGCATGAGGCTTGAAGATAAAAGACTTAAAATTTTATTCCAAAAATAAATAAATAAAGTTTACAAGCAAAGGAGTCGGATCCTTTAGCTGTCACTTTACAAAGCTTTCTAGATAGGATTTGAGCTAGAATTTAGAGATTTGAATTATCTTGTAATTAATTTAAGTATTTGCACTTAGTTGAGATTCTCGAGGAGAATATCATGCGGAGTAGATATTATCTAGGATTAGGCAGATTTGATCCATTGATTGAGGATCTGATTGTTGTATGTAATGGTATTTATGTAAGTTTTGAATTAGTGTAATGGGATTTGGCTGGATTTGGCTGAGAAGGATTTGATAGTAAAATTTGGAATTTCTCTGTCTCTCTGTGTATTTTGTGTATGAATGGGCAATCCTGGAGGTTTTAATGTCCTTCAAAATATTTTTAGTTGTTGACTTTTAGTGTGGCCCTTAGAATTAGAGTTTTGTGTAATCCTGTGTTACTGCGTTTAAATCTTCATTCCCTGTGTATTTAAATAATTTGAATGTATTTTGAACCCACAGAGTTTAGTTAGCAATATCCTGAATATAACGCAGAGACGGACTAAACTTGGTGGAATGGAGAAAACCCCGAAAAAAGTCGTAAGAAGCCCAGGAGAAGATCTGAACTGTCCGATCGACATGCAACATATCTAACGGCGATAGCAGGCTAATAAGCGTGGACAATAATTCCAAAAATGGACGCGATATATTATAAAATTGAGTTAATCGCTCAGTTAATCGTGACCGTCAGCTTGAAGGGTTCAGATCTGACGGTAATTGCGTGGTTAAAAAGCACAAGGGTTAATCCAGAAAATGGACACGATGGTTTATGGAATGCGATTTAGTCCAATTGAGTTCCGGGTTGATTATATCCATTCGCTATGAAGTGACGAGATCCGACGGATATCACGTCAAAAGGTGCACATGTTTTATTATAAATTTCAGACCTGAGAAGTTTATGAACTGCAGTTTTATTTCCTTTCGGTTCCGTGGTAAGTGAAGTTCTGCCATATTTTGGGTAAAATAAACAGTTTTGCTATTTTAGCAGAATTTCCAAAACTGGAGGTTGATGACTGATAATCAAAAGGAAACTCGAGAAGACGTGCCACCCACGCTTAAAGAGATCGTTTCTGGTTTTGAACGATTATCCCTTACACCTAAAACCAGCCCACCATCGAGTCCCCAAGTTGTTGATCATATTTTAGAAAATGAAGCTAGAGATGAAGAATATGCTAATGAAGCACAATCCGTAGAGTCCAAGAACTACTTTACCTTGACACCCTTTTTTCCCATACTTCCTCCTTTTTCCTATTTCTATCATCCAAATAAATGCAATAAATATAAGGTTTTGTTAAGGTAAGCATGCATAGGTCCTCTTTTTCATATTTTGTCCATATGCCTTATTGTTTTATTAAAGTTTGCATTTAGCTATAGAATTGACCTGATGCTGTATCTATTCTACAGATCCACAGCTACTTCCATTGTTGACAGGGTTCGAGTGCGCCAACTCAACAAAGGAGTATATGGCTAGGTAGAGAATGATCCTCTCATGGATTTCTTCATGTTTACTTGAACCAATCCATCAAGATAATCACACTGCAACACGGTCAACCATGACAGTCAACCGCAAGATAATGTGTTGGAACAGAGTCCGAGTTTCAAGAGATAATATTGATGTTATTTTTAAAATAGAAAATAAATGAATAAGTGATATGATTTGGTTTGATACGTATTTTAGCGAAGATGCTTAGGCTTGAATTTCTCATGTTGTTAATTAAAAAAAATCTATAAGAACCATGGTCGCTCTGTGTTTTGGTTTGCGCCACCGTATGTAATTTTGAAAGCATCTTGTTGAAACTATTTTCCAACTAATAGATCTTGTTTCATACATTTTATGTTGCATTGATTAAAGTTGTTGATTACCTCATGGAGGACCCCTAAGTGCAGATCAGGTCTTCAACTCACTGCAAGTAGATTTTCTTTTGTTTCTTAGAATTAATTTGTGGATGCTCTGTTTTATATTTTTAGGATGCAGTCCAATGGAGTTCATGATTAAATTGATATTTGCATCAATAATTTCATTTTCTTTATACCTAGTGTTATCACCAAAATAGGACCCTGATAGGCTGTTGATCAGACTATCTCAGTGTAACTATTTCAAACCAATCTTTTAGCTAAGGCTTAGCCTCCTTAGCCTGAGAGGGCTCTCTCAAAGGGTTAATGATATTGATTAAAGATATGGATAGATGGCTAACTCTATGGTTTGTGATTTTATATGTTTGTAGATTGGAAGATGGAGACTTGCTACCATTGGGCTATGGAGTCAGTGACAGAGATAAGGATAAAAAATAGCTCTTCTTATAAAACTGAGGCTTGTATATACTTCAATGAAAGAGTGACACATTCAAGAAAGTCTCAATAACTTGAAGTTCATAGGAGTCAGAGCATGTGGGCATGAATTCTGAGTAATGATACATCAAGGTATTCAAAAGGAAAGAATTTAAAGTGATAGATCAGAGTTTAATACCTACATGGAAGTCAGGGCATTCAGCATTTAAACATTCAGAACATAAACTCATATGGGACTACACAGTTTATGAATGTATACAGGAAGTCAGAGCACATTCAGTGAATTCTGAGTGATTATACATCCATACCACTGTAAGAATTAAGGAAAGGACAACATCACATATTCTGAACATAAAAAATCCTTCATGAATCCTGAGAAGTAAGCATTAAGACTATGGAAGTAAAGCATTTCAAAGATAAAAGATGAAGCTCACTGAAGTACACTAAGAATCTCAGCTTCAGAAAAGTCCAACTGCTTCTGTATATATCAATCCCTGTATATCATTTACAAAAGTAGTCTTTTTCTCTAACATTTTCCAACCCCTAATACCTTATTTCTTCTCCCATATATAGATTTCATGTAGATTCCTTCCTCCAGCATGAGGGGAATTCGAATTCCTCATAATTTGACACCTATTGACACTTAAAACTACTATTTAATACAAAGGACAGCTAACTAGGAGTCCTAGAGACCTAATACAACTAGGAGTGTAACTCCTTATTATGATTACAAAAACCTTATCTAAACATTTAAAACATTATTTGACACCTAAAACTCCATGAATTTGAATTTGATGAAGCCCATAACCTTCCAGCTGGCCCTTGATGACTCATCCTTTTGGTGTTCCTAGAAACTAGGAGTCTGTCCCTTGCTCTGTTCTGGCTGAAAAATAGGTCTTGGGACAGAGCTCATAACTTCTCGTAAAAAATGTATTTGGAAAAACTGAAGGAGGCTTTTGTGAACCAATCCATGCGGAACAAAAACCTCTTTTGGTTTTTTGAAATACTACTCCATCTGCCCAGAATCGATCCTTGAAGAAGATGTGTAAAACAAGAAATTTTGATTTTTTGAAAAACTGCACCTACAGCAGTTTCGTAGCGCAAGTTTGGTCCTTCATTTCTCCCAGATCATAATTGATTTGAAGAAATTGGAAGAGGTTTTTTTACTTCAGTATCTTAGGAATGAAAACCTCTTTTATTTTTTAGAGATGATTTTTTAAATGCTCAGAAACTCTTCTAGAAGTTGACTGGTAAAAACAAAGAGACAAAGTTCCTCCCTTTTTGGTTTTTGGTCTCCACAAGGATCTTCGAAATCAATTATCCTTGTTGTTTTTCATAAAATTGCATTGGATTATCATGTTTTACATACACTTCAGACCTTTTCCATATATACATGTGAAGACAAAACCCTTTAATGCTGCCTGATGCATCATGAACAAAACTAGCTATGAATAATGACCATTTTATAACACACAGCTTTAGAGTTCATATATGTCCTTCCTCTACTTGTTCTGCCTTTGCTGGATGCTCATACTTTGTTAGTGATTTTCCCTTTGTCACTCACAATTGATCAACTGAATTATAACATGCAGCTACAGTAGTTTCGTAGCGCGCTACGAAACTGCTGTGTAATTTCAAAAACGCAGTTTTAATGCCAAAATTTGACCGTCTTGAGCTTCTTTATCTTGAAATGTCCCTTTTTGTGTGCCTTGAAGCTGTTCAAAACTGAATGCAGAGGAACCACTCTTTAAGGAAAACTTCAAAAAGGTAAATCATCAAAATTTAGGACTTAACCTTGTTTGCTGTGTGATTTTCCTTAGCTAAGGAAATCCTTTCTGCTGGCTTAGTTGTATCTTCAAATCCTCAATTTGCCTCTTCATAATTCTGATGTTGGGTCTGAGCCTATTATTAATCCATCTGATGTATCTTGCCTTGCTTAATTGAGGAACTACCTCGCTTGAATTTAATGAAGATTTCTGATCTCTGCTCACCATGGGCTTGTTTGCTCAAACTAAGAATTGTATCAAATGTCTATTGCATGAACACGACCAAGATCAACATGAATATGTCCAGGATCAATTAACTCTTCCCTTACCCTTTTTCTTTGAAATTTTGTCAGTGATAACACCTAGAATAACTCAATCATTTCGTTTGATTTCTACCTAGTATAATTTAGTCATTTTGTTTCATAGTTTCACTATTTCATAGGTTAGTAATCTCATAGTAGATTTACTTCTGTATTGAATGAAGTGCAATAGTTAAGAGTGACAATATTTTCTTAGCATCTGAATTCAAGCATCTTTTATTTTCCAATTTGATAAAATATAATCTTCCTCACATGCTTTCATAGTTAGCCTAGTTTAGCTGTAGCATAAAAATCCAAACATAATCAAAAACAATTTAACATAGTAGAGTTAGAATCATTATTCAACCATCCCATAAAATTCAATTCAATTAGGATTAATTTTAGAATAACCAATTAACAAATCTCAAAGATAATACTCTAATATAGACAGTAACATCATCTCCATACTGATTCTAGATTTAGACATTAACCATAACATAAACACCTTAACTACATAAGTAACTTCCAGCACATACAGTGCACTTGTACTTCGTCAATTTACCTACCCTGGTCGATAATTTATGCTTGCAATTGAAGAACAATAAATTGACTAAACATTTTAGCGTTGTTATTGGGGAAGTACAAATAGAAGTTAAAAAAAAACATCAATTAAAAACATGATATGCATAGGGAAAGAGACTCTAGAGGTAGATTTGTAGGACGAGGAAGAAGTTTAATCCCCACAAATCCACTCACTCCACCACAACTTCAAAGTTCCACACCACCTACTCAAACTCGAATTCCATTTGTAGGACAATGAAGACTTCCTGAAGTCTCAAGATCAGAAATCCAATCCAGAACTTCACCTACTTCATCTACTGAAGCTGTAATTGAAGAAAATCCTACATCCCCAACTACAGGAGTAGTTTTTCTATCTTCCACTGGTGAACAAATTCTAGGAGAAGAATTAGAAATTCCCAGTGAAGAAGAGGAACAAGAAACTTATTTTGGCTATCCATTGATAGAGGAACCAGAAGAATTAGAAGAACCTTACATTAGTTCTGAAGAATCTATCATGGCTGAAGAAGGGGAAGGTGAGGTACACAATGTCAATGGTGAGAAAAATAGGATTGGAGGAGGAAGAGGTAGAGGAGGAGGTGGAGATAGAAACAAAGGAGGGGGTAGAGGTAGAGGAAATCAAGATCCTTTTAGATTTCCTATTTTCGATGAAGATACAACCCTCACAATGAAAAATATTTCACCTTCTATTCTTCCTAATTTCCATGGAAAAATAAGTGAAGACCTAGAGACATTTCTCTTCGAATTTGAAGTATAATGCAAATCATATGATTATCTCCATGATGCTAAAAAAATTAAATTGTTCCCTGCTGCCTTAAAGGATTCAATGTTAAAATGGTTCATGAGTCTAGGGACAAATTCTATAAGGACATGGGCACAAATGAAAGAAGCTTTCTTAGAGAAATATAGAGACTGTTGTATGCCTCATAACATTAAAGATGAAGTCTTCAAAATGGCACAAAAATAAGACGAGAACCTTGAAGACTTAGTCGAGATATTTGTCTATAATCTTAAAAGAGAAAAAATGGATAATTTGGATGAGGAAACTTTGAAATCCCTCCTACTCAAATCTTTCAAATATGAATGGATTGATCTCCTTAACAAGAAAAGGAGATATTTCTAAATTACCATTTATAGATATCTATGATTTATGTGTACATGTCTCAAGTGGTAAAGCACGAGTTGGAAAAAGTCCTAGAGACCCTCTCTTATCAAGAATCAATAAATCTGCAGCCAGGACAGTTAGTAGGACAAAATTAGGAAGCTTGCTTGATACTTTCAAGACAGATATTTGAGGGAGTCCAAGTGAACAAATAGACACCCTTAAAATACAAAACAAGCAAATATCCGAAAATGCTGCAGTGTCCATTTTCTGTCCTAGATGTCGAAAGAAGCATGCTCTAAGAGAATGTCCTTTAGACTTAAAAACTATAGAAACTTGTGCCATATGTGCAGATAACCATGACACTAAGGAATTTCCTTCTTTACCAGGTCTCAAGGTTGTATTTAATGATGAAGGGATACCAGAACAAGTAGACCCTCTTTACTTTATTGCCAAGAAACCATGGCAGAACTCTCAAACAAATCAACCACAAGGCTTTAGATCACAACAATTTTCTCAGTCTTCACAAAATAATTGGAATCCATCTTGGCAGCCTTGGGATTAGCCACAATCACAATCTTGGAATCAAGGATGGCAAAATCCTTATGGGGCTTATGCTCAATATCAACAATATTCACCATCCTATCCTAATTTTCCACCACAATTCCTACCCCAATCTAATCAAATTCCTCAAGCCAATCAATTACCTCAAGTCCAAGTTCAAAATCAAAATCCACAGCTCTCCCTACCATTTGCACAAAAATCAAATCAATTACCCGCTCAACCACTTCTGAATCCCAATAATAAAATATCACAACAACAACCTGTTTACAACATGGAAGGGAAAAATCCTCAAACCTATGTAATAACTCCACTAGATCTAAATAATGTTCAATTAAGATCTGGAAGAGTATTGCAAATAAAACCCCCTGTTGTTATTCAGGAAACAAGGACAAATCTTCAAAAACATAAAAATCAATCTAAAGAAGGAGAAACCTCTCTCCCTCGGAAAGAGAATAATAAAATAGAAAATGTTCCAATAAATACTCCTACTATAGAACAACCCTCAATATCCATTAGACCACCTTTTCCTGAATGGTTGAAAATTGATGGATTAGAAAAACAAATCTTGATTATAATATGATGGATGAATTAAGAAATGTCTGTATAAAAATTGCTTTATTGCAAGGCTTAAAAGAAATACCAATCTTTGCAAAAACAATTAAGGAATTAAGTACTCAAAGATCAGGAAGAAAAATAAAAGACATAAAAAAAATTCAATTAGTCAGGAAAATTGTAGACATCATGATGGGGAAAACAACAATCCAAAAATATCTAGATCCAGGGAGCCCCATTATGAAAATTCACATCAATGGAATTGAAATATCAAACACACTAATTGATCTAGGAGAAGCCATAAACATAATGAGTAAACAAGTTATGGATTCACTTAGACTTCCCAACCTTCAATTCACACCAACACTGTTACAATTAGCAGATAGGTCTGTAATTAAACCCGATGGTGTGTTAGAAGATGTTTTTGTATCCCTATATTCTTGGGAATATCCTATTGATTTCATGGTCTTAACACCCAAGAATAATCTCGAAGGGCATCCACTAATCCAAGGAAGACCTTGGTTAGCTACCACTGATGCTTTCATCGGTTGTAGATCAGGTGACATGTTTATCTCAGATGGAACTCTACAAAGAAATTTACATTATACCCACCTACAAAAACAACAATAGAAATAGAGAATGAGGAATGGATAGATGATGATGATGTTATACAAACTATTTTCACTACCAAACAAGTAAGAGAGTGTTAGTGTCAGTCTTTCCAGCCTTTCTCCAGTGATCAAATATGCTCTTACAAAGTGGTCTCAGAGTGTCAAGGTCAAATTTTGTCATTTCAAAGAGTTTTCAAGCAAAATTTGGTCACTAGGCATTAGGTCTAGGGTTTGCTTTCACTCCTTCTAAATTTGTCCAAATGTCGGTCCATGTCATCATTCTGCTGAGTCTATCATCATTCATAGGGTTGTCATTATCATGTCAGTGTCTAATGAGTCATTTTACATCTTGTTCATGCTTCAGTTGCGCCTAGGCAAGCTCATTTCCCTCTCCTAGGGTTTTGAAAGCTAATTTCTCTTGGATGGTCAAATCACTAGCAAAACTTGTATCCAGATGTTCATACACCTTCCCCTATCTTTCATGTACCTTATCAAACACTTCCCATCACTGAGATCCCCCAAATTCCTCATTTTTCCACAAACCCTAGTTTCTTGCTACAACCTGGCAATTTTCTAGGTTGGGCCTGTGTTTTGCCCTTTTGGACCCCTTCCCCTCACTCGATCTCCATGATTCCACTTTCCCCTACTTCCTAACATCCCTCCCTACTTCCAAAAATTTCCCCAAGAATTTAGAAGCCTCTTATCCCCTTCATTTCACTTCATTTCGACAGAATTCCTTGTTTCACACATCGGGATAAGTTTCACTCAAAAGATGTTTCAGAGCAATCAAAGATGAATTTTGGAAAACTGAGAGAGGTTTTTGTCCAAAGCATGCCAAAGAAGAAAAACCTCTTTCACTTTTTGCACAGGTTTTATGGTTTTAGAGAAATGTGAAAATTACAATCGCCAGATCCAAGGAGGTTGGCCAAGGCACTAAAACGACGGAAAAGGCCCGATCCACTCCAAATTTTGGCCAAAGCCTCTTTGAATGAGAATGGTACTTGATTGGGCACTCCCAGCCCAAATTTCAAGAAATTTGGAGAAAATTTTGTCAATTGTAAATTTTTTGTGCCACACACAGGTTTTTGCTCTCAACGCGTAGCGCGCCGCGCGCTACCCTGAAGATGGGCAAGTCCATTTCTCAAAAACTTAGAATTTTTGGATTTTTCATGATAAGTTACACTTTCTCAGCAATGGACAAGACATTTCATCAGGTTTTGAGCCCTCAGAAGGTCAAAAAACATGCAAAAAATGACTTTCTGCCACTTTTTGGACACACAAGAAGCAGTCTTGGGAGATTGCAATTTTGGAGGGGAAAATGACCACCAAATTGAGAAATTCCACTTGGGTTGGAAAGTAGACATCCAGACCTTTCCAAAAAGCCTACTTTTGCCTCATTTGGATGCCGGGAAGTGCCTCAAAAGTTGGCTCAAAGGCGCGCTACGCGTTCAGGATTGGGGCGCTACGCATCAGCACATTTTCTCAATTTTTCATCTACAGCTCAGGAATTCGCCCAGCTTTGACCAGTTTTGACTTGTGATGGGATTTTTCACCCTCTTTGATGTAATTAATGTATTTTCATGTTGACATGACACTTATTTACCTATTCTAGAAGATTCATTCATGAAATAGCAAACATTTAATGAATGAATTGGTTTCCTAGCTTATAGAGGCAAGTTGTTTTGACTACCTAGATTGTAGTGCTTTGTTTAGAATTGGTTTAAACAGCTCCTAGAATGATGAGCTCGAACCCTAGAGGCAATGAAAGGTGTTAGCTTGCCTATATTATGTATTTTCTTAGTCATTTTCATGGTTGGATTTCTTGAGGAATAAGCTTAGACTGTATTACTCTTTGTATCTCTGCAATTTTGGCAAAGGAAAGACCAGGGTTTTGCAGCACTATTTGGGATTCCTGTGGTGATTTGTGTTGATGGTGTGTTTCTCTCATGTACTTGTAAGTTTTTTATGTGTATCATTTTCCTACTCTTCTCTTCTGCAAATTAAGTAAATGAAGTGTTAAGGTAGAATTCATGGTTTCTATGCTCTGCCTTTAAGTTTGCTTAATATCTATGTTTTCATCTGTTTAAGGAGAACTCCTGATGGTTTCTTGCTCTCCTTAGCTCCTCACCAGTCATACCTATCCATTCACTTCCTTCAAAGGCATCAAGACAATCTCCTACCTTGCCTCAAAAAGACCTCTGCAAAAACTGTGTCTCATCCCCGCACCAAAAATTGTTGTGCTCAGTTTTCCAACAAAACCCTAAAAATCTGAAATCAAACCTTCTCAATCAGTTTACTAGCCTAAAATCAGTGTTCTTATTGGTCATCTCCGCCCTTTGAAGATCTTTTGTCGAGATAGACCCGGAGAGAGCCCTCTCCTGCCTCGTAGGGCTAGCTACGAGGCTAAGTGGTTTGATGTTGCCTTGGATTTTGTCCTTTTCAGCCTGAGGCCAAATTCAAGCGCTAACATATTGGCGACCATACTGGGGAGAAAAAACTTGTTTGCTTGTTGATGTCATTTGTTTTATAAGCTACAGACAGAGCCTGAAGTTATGCCAAGTAGCCTTCGAAATGCTTTTGCTTTGCATTAGCGGAAGTAGATAAACGATGCTTCAGTCAATCTCCGGTCTAGCTTGTAAACGTGACATCTAACTTGTTAATTACCCCAGTACATGTATCAAGTTCAGATCTGATTGTTGATGGTGGACAACGATCAGACACTTGAAAGGCTGAAATCATTCACCTGGCGACTCTAAATCATTTTCGAGATCAGATCCAAAGACTCCACTGGAAGATGATCCCGACCAACAAAAACATGAAAGGACAACATGGACAGATCAGGTATTCAAGTTGGAATTTCATCCAAGACATTTTGTTCTTTTTCATAAATTATTTCTTCTCTTTTCCCAAGAATGTCAAGAAGGCTTTGCAAAGTATACTGTATTTGAGAAGAGATCCTTGGCCTGCAGTTGATTCTTTCCCTTTGAAGATTATGAATACCAAAGATTTGCATACCTTCGAGCTTGATCAAGACCTTTCTTCTAAATTTTTTGATGACCATTTTCAAATTGATGAGCCTCAAGAGACCAAGACTAATTCTATACCTGCTGTACATACCCCTACACCTTGTAAAATTCCAGATCGGTATAAACCTCTTGTTTTACCTTCTGTTCTCCATGCTTTCCCCAAGAACTATGATCTATACTTGTCGAGGTTTGATGGTGAAAGTAAGAATGTCAATGCTGAGCAACATGTGCAGAATGCTGAGAATTTTCTAGATCTTTTTGAATTTGATGAAGAAGATGTTAGTATAAGGCTTTTTGCTCTTTCTTTGCAAGCCAAAGTGAAGAGTTGGTTCAAAACCCTGCCTGATGCGAGCATCTCAGATTTCCAGCAGTTTATCAAAGTTTTTCTCGACAGGTGGATGATCGGGCAGAACCTTTTCTTGATTGTAGAAGAGTATAACCAGCTGAAAAGATTGCCAGGGGAGACAGTACAACAGTTTTCAGCCAGATTTAACCAAGTTTATTATTCGATGCCAGTTGATATAAGGCCTACTCCTAGATCGGCTCTCTTGCACTATCCGGGTGCCTTTGATCCGGAGATGGAGTTTCAGCTGAGAGAAAGGGATATTGCAATGCTTCATGAGATGCAAAACCGTGCAGTAAATGTAGAGGCTCATCTGTTGATCCGAAGGGCAAGGATGAAGGAAGAAGAGATGAAAAACATAGATTTGGAAAAATTGACATCTCTAGAGGTAAAGCTTGACATTTTGTTAAGTGCAGTGGAAAAGATGATGGACAAGGTCACCGCAAGGAATGAGAATAATGTTCAAACCCATGGCTCGCCTATTGAAGAAGAACAAGTTGCTGATTCAAAACATTTTCTTTCTTATAGATCTGATAATGATTGTCTTATAAATCATCTTGGAGAAGAGAGATCTGTTGATATGACCTGCATGCTTGATGATGTCTCTTATACTGATGATTTACCTCAGTTTGATCAGTATGATGATGATTATGTTCTCCAAACAAAAGCTAATCTTACAGACAAATCAGTAGCTAGTTCGTGGGCGGAGGAAGTTCACTTTCAACAGCTCGAGTACAATGATCAAATGATGCATAGCAGCTATGACATTGACGAGGAAAGTGTAGCAAATTTTGAAGTAAGTGAAGGATCTTTGCCTTTTTGTTTTGATTCATTTCAGTTCATCAGAGATAACTACCATGCAATCAGAAATCAAATGTCAACAAGTCTTGATTTGAAGCATCTTGAGAGCAAAGAAAATTTTGTTCAAGACTTCTCATATTCATATTTGCAACCCTCGAAAGCCATTGATTGTCAAGTTGCAGCTGAAGACTTGAAAGTGGACACACATGGTTTAATGATTCAAGGTGACTCCGTACCATTCTGTTTTGAATCATTTCAGTTTTTGAAGGGTAGATTGCATAGTAAATCTTCAAATGAACAGCCTATAAGAATTCAGCAATCTCTCAGTGTTAATGTTGAGGATGAGACAGATAACAAAATTCTTGAGCAGCCTGTAGCATCAGATTTGCAGCCACCAAATGAAATTGAAGGACAGATTACAGATGAAGCTGTGGAAGACGAAATACATGATTTGATGATGCAGGAAGATTCTATACCCTTTTGTTTCGAAACATTTCAGTTTATAAGGCAGAATCTTCGTAAAATCTCTCAAGAAAAAGATGAACAACTAGAAGAATGTCATACATTTTCAATGGATACATTACAGCAGTCTTTTCAAGTTTTTCATGATCCAATAGCTGATGTTTTGGATGCGGTTTGCAGTCGAAGTCTTTCTCCATTGACTACATGTGAGCTTGAAACATGTGCTGATATGAATTTGATCCGGCAGCCGGTTTCTTTCTCATTTTCAGCAGAGGTCTCGTCACAAGGCTCAGATCAAAGTTTTCATTCATGGTATGAGGAAACGAGAAGTAATCCATTGGATGAGCTAAGTTCCAGTGTGCTTAAATTTCAAGATCCTTATGTAGTGTTTTTGGAGGTGGATAGAGAATTCATATCATTCTACAGATCTATTTCCAAATTGTCATGGGAGTTGCCTTTCAGTAGTTCTCTTTTGTTGTTCATAAGTGAGCACTTGCGGAGAATTCAAAAAGCAAACAGGATACTTACTTGGTTGCATTGGTTGTTTCATTTCACTTGATCAGGTGATGAATGAAACTGTTAGAGTAGGTTTTGATGAATAAGCTCCACTTTGAGCATCATTTCTAGTTTGTCGGTTGTGTTTAAGTATTGAGTCAGTTTTTAGTTGAGTGAGAGTCAATTTGTGTCATCCGAGTCATCAGTTTTTAGTCATGCATTTTAGCTTGAATAATGACTCCATCGCCCAATGGATGAAGGCACTGTCTAGCTCTTACAGAGATCTGCGGTTCTTGGCACCTCCAAGGAGCTACCATCCCCATTGGAGCCAATGTTAGTGTCAGTCTTTCCAGCCTTCCTCAAGTGATCAAATATGCTCTTACAAAATGGTCTCAGAGTGTCAAGGTCAAATTTTGTCATTTCAAAGAGTTTTCAAGCAAAATTTGGTCACTAGGCATTAGGTCTAGGGTTTGCTTTCACTCCTTCTAAATTTGTCCAAATGTCGGTCCATGTCATCATTCTGCTGAGTCTATCATCATTCATGGGGTTTTCATTATCATGTCAGTGTCTAATGAGTCATTTTACATCTTGTTCATGCTTCAGTTGCGCCTAGGCAAGCTCATTTCCCTCTCCTAGGGTTTTGAAAGCTAATTTCTCTTGGATGGTCAAATCACTAGCAAAACTTGTATCCAAATGTTCATACACCTTCCCCTATCTTTCATGTACCTTATCAAACACTTCCCATCATTGAGATCCCCCAAATTCCTCATTTTTCCACAAACCCTAGTTTCTTGCTACAACCTGGCAATTTTCTAGGTTGGGCCTGTGTTTTTCACTTTTGGACCCCTTCTCCTCACTCGATCTCCACGATTCCACTTTCCCCTACTTCCTAACATCCCTCCCTACTTTCAAAAATTTCCCCAAGAATTTAGAAGCCTCTTATCCCCTTCATTTCGCTTCATTTCGACAGAATTCCTTGTTTCACACATCGGGATAAGTTTCACTAAAAAGATGTTTCAGAGCAATAAAAGATGAATTTTGGAAAACTGAGAGAGGTTTTTGTCCACAACATGCCAAAGAAAAAAAACCTCCTTCACTTTTTTCACAGGTGTCATGGTTTTAGAGAAATGTCAAAATTACAATCACCAGATCCAAGGAGGTTGGCCAAGGCACTAAAAAGATGGAAAAGGCCCGATCCACTCCAAATTTTAGCGAAAGCCTATTTGACTGAGCATGGTACTTGATTGGGGACTCCCAGTCCAAATTTCAAGAAATTTGGAGAAAATTTTGTCAATTGTGAATTTTTTGTGCCACACACAGGTTTTTGCTCTCAACGCATAGCGCGCCGCGCGCTACCCTGAAGATGGGCAAGTCCATTTCTCAAAAACTCAGCATTTTTGGATTTTTCATGACAAATTACACTTTCTCAGTAATGGAAAAGACATTTCATCAGGTTTTGAGCCCTCAGAAGGTCAAAAAACATGCAAAAAATGACTTTCTGCCACTTTTTGGACACACAGGAAGCAGTCTTGGGAGATTGCAATTTTGGAGGGGAAAATGACCACCAAATTGATAAATTCCACTTGGGTTGGAAATTAGACATCTAGACCTTTCCAACAAGCCTACTTTTGCCTCATTTGGACACCAGGAAGTGCCTCAAACGTTGGATCAAAGGCGCGCTACGCGTTCAGGATTGGGGCGCTACGCATCAGCACATTTTCTCAATTTTTCATCTACAGCTCAGGAATTCGCCCAACTTTGACCAGTTTTGACTTGTGATGGGATTTTTCACCCTCTTTGATGTAATTAATGTATTTTCATGTTGACATGACACTTATTTACCTATTCTAGAAGATTCATTCATGAAATAGCAAACATTTAATGAATGAATTGGTTTCCTAGCTTATAGAGGCAAGTTGTTTTGACTGCCTAGATTGTAGTGCTTTGTTTAGAATTGGTTGAAACAGCTCCTAGAATGATGAGCTCGACCCTTAGAGGAAAGGAAAGGTGTTAGCTTGCCTATATTATGTATTTTCTTAGTCATTTTCATGGTTGGATTTCTTGAGGGATAAGCTTAGACTGTATTACTCTTTGTATCTCTACAATTTTGGTAAAGGAAAGACCAGGGTTTTGCAACACTATTTGGGATTCCTGTGGTGATTTGTGTTGATGGTGTGTTTCTCTCATGTACTTGTAATTTTTTTATGTGTATCATTTTCCTACTCTTCTCTTCTGCAAATTAAGTAAATGAAGTGTTAAGGTAGAATTCATGGTTTCTATGCTCTGCCTTTAAGTTTGCTTAATATCTATGTTTTCATCTGTTTAAGGAGAACTCCTGATGGTTTCTTGCTCTCCTTAGCTCCTCACCAGTCATACCTATCCATTCACTTCCTTCAAAGGCATCAAGAAAATCTCCTACCTTAGCCCAAAAAGACCTCTGCAAAAACTGTGTCTCATCCCCGCACCCAAAATTGCTGTGCTCAGTTTTCCAACAAAACCTTAAAAATCTAAAATCAAACCTTCTCAATCAGTTTACTAGCCTAAAATCAGTGTTCTTATTGGTCATCTCCGCCCTTTGAAGATATTTTGTCGAGAAAGACCCGGAGAGAGCCCTCTCCTGCCTCGTAGGGCTAGCTACGAGGCTAAGTGGTTTGATGTTGCCTTGGATTTTGTCCTTTTCAGCCTGAGGCCAAATTCAAGCGCTAGCAGAGAGGAGGACCAAATTTTAAATCTACTGAAAAATAATGAATCTTCCTCACATTATGACTGTAGTCGAAATGAATATCTCTCATCTAGATAAGTATATTTTCTCTCTATGGAGAAATTTGGGAATTCTTCAATAGAATTTTTTCCAGGTAAAACTTTGAATATTAATGAAAACGTGGAAGAATTACAAACGAATCAACTGGTAGAAATTTATAAAAAACATTATTTTTCTTATGCATGGGAATACACTGATATGAGAGGAATTGATACTAAAATTGCATACACCATATCTACATTGAAAAAAGTGCAAGACCAGTTAGACAACCACAGTGAAGAATGAACCCAAATCTAAAAGAAATTGTTAAGGAGGAATTACAAAAGTTTCTAAATGTAAATTTCATCTATCCAATCTCATGCAGTCAGTGGGTTTCACCCCTAGTAATCGTTCAGAAGAAAAATGGGAAATGGAGAGTATGTATCGATTACAGGGAATTGAATAAAGCAACATTAAAAGACCATTTTCCACTTCCTTTCATAGATCAAGTCTTGGACACATTAGCAGGGAAAAAGTATTTTTCATTTTTGGACGGTTTTAGTGGATATAATCAGATTCAAGTAGCACCTGAAGATCAAGATAAAACCACATTTACCTGTCCATGGGGAACTTATGCTTACAGGGTACTTCCCTTTGGACTATGCAATGCTCTAGCAACATTCCAAAGAGCAGTCCTCGGAATTTTCTCTGATCTTATTCATGATTGTGTGGAAGTGTATATGGATGATTTCACAATTTATGGAGATTCTTTTAAAGAAGCACTTGAAAATTTAGAAAAAGTTCTAATAAGATGTAAAGAAACAAATCTTTCATTAAGTCATGAGAAATTTTTTATGATGTTTAATGAAGGAATTGTTTTAGGTCACCATATTTCAGGAGATGGAATTAAGGTAGACTCATCTAAAGTTGAGGTCATTTCTAAATTATCAGTGCCAAGCTATCAACGAGATGTTAGGAGTTTTCTTGGTTTTACTGGATATTATAAAATATTTATAGAAAACTTCACAAAAATTGCATCTCCACTCTTTAAACTACTTACCAAAGACTGTGAATTCAGTTGGGATTCTAATTGTCAAACTGCCTTTGAAACTTTGAAAAAGAAAATTTCTGAAGCACCTATCTTAAAAGGACCTAATTGGAAATTTCCTTTCCATATATCAACTGATGCTTTAGATACAAACTTAGGAGTTGTTTTAGGGAAAAAATACTTTACTCCTTATGCAATCTATTAAACCAGTAAAAATTTGACTCCAATAAAGATAAATTATACTGTAACTGAGAAGGAGTTTTTAGCTGTAGTTCATGCCATTAACAAATTTAGACATTATATAAATGGCTATGAAACTTTGATTCACACAGACGATCCTGCCATTAGATACCTAATGAATAAACCAATCACTTACGGAAGAATAACCATATGGCTCTTATTGTTACAAGAATTCAACATCACCATTCTAGATAGACACGGAAAATAGAATACAATTGCTGAATTTTTATCTAGAATTCAGAATGATAATAATGATAAGCCTGTGGAGGATAAATTTCCTGATGAATATCTTTCTGCAGTATCTACTAAATCACCTTGGTATGTAGATATTGCTAACTATTTAGCTACAGGGAAAATACCATTTCATTTGTCTCCTAGAGAAAAGAGGAGGATAGTTCACAGTAGCACATCTTATTCATGGATAAATGAAGAATTATACAAAACCGGACCAGATCTCATCATCAGAATATGTGTTCAAAAATGAGATACCAGAAATACTTAAAGCATGCCATTTTGAACCATGTGGAGGACATTTTTTTGACAAAAGAATTGCTTATAAGATCCTATTTTAAGGATATTATTGGCCTTCCATTTTCAAGGATACCAAGGAATATGTTAAAAGATGTGGCAATTGTCAGAGAATGGGCAAATCTACTCTTTCAAATGAAATGCCATTGTAGCCTTAGGTACTCATTGAACCATTTGAAAAATGGGCACTAGATTTTGTTGGTCCAATCAATGCACCTTCAAAGAAAAAAAGGTATATTCTGGTATGTACTGATTATGTCACTAAATGGGAAGAAGCTAAAGAACTTCAGTTTTAGGAATGTTGTAGTTTCATTTCTTTTTTAGGATATTTTCACTCGTTTTCATGTTCCAAGAGAAATTGTAACAGATCAAGGAACACAGTTTCAGATTAGTGCAGAAGCTTGTGGAGCAGTAAAAAATCAAGCATCAAAAGTCCACTCCATACCATTCACAAGCTAATGGACAAGTTGAATCTACAAACAAGGTGATTGAAGCAATTATTACCAAGATTGTACACTTACATAGGAAGCACTGGGCAGAAAAGCTTCAAGAAGATTTATGGGCTTATAGAACTACATGGAGAAATACTACAGGACATACTCCCTATGAACTTGTTTATGGGAAGTAGGTCTTACTTCCAATAGAGTTCCAAATCCAGACCTATAAAACATTAGACCAATTGGATCTTGACTTATCAGAAGCACAAAAGCAAAGGATGGGACAACTCAATGAGATTGATGAAATAAGACAAGAAGCCTTCCAGAAAACCAACCTAGTTCAGCAACAGAGATCTAGATGGCATGAAAATTACATTAAAGAAAGGAAATTTCATCCAGGAGATTGGGCATTACTCTTTGATTCAAAGTTCAAAAACTTCCAAGGAAAATTGCAAACTCACTGGCTTGGACCTTATGAAGTTGAAAATGTCTTTGACAATGGTGTAGTTAGAATCAAGACTATTGATGAATAGAAGATTCCTCTTTCAGTAAATGGACATCGACTTAGACTGTATCAGAAGCAACTGACAAAAAAATAATTTGTCAAAATTTTCCAAGACAATTCAGAATTGAAGATGGTTGAGAAGAATTCTTCTTCTTCTCCACCTTAGAAATTTTATTTTTCTCTATTATACATTAAAAAAAAAAATTTAAAATATATAAAAAAAATTTATATATATATATATATATATATAAACATGAAAACCAACAAGTTGTTGGCATGCTTATACATAAAATTTAAAGTGAAAACCAACTTTTGTTGGCACCTTAAATTTTCTCTCTTTACCATTTCTTCCAAAAAGAAAAATCTCTCAGCTACAGAATTAGTGACTTTCTGCAGCTCGGACAAGTTTCTGCAGCTCTAATAAGATTTCTGCAACCAATTTGACAGGAACACTTGGTGGCTCAAATTGAAGAATAATTGACTCCTTTTAAGTGAAAAGTACCTACAGAAGATATCAAAGGACAAATAAAGGTTAGCAAATCAGTCGAAGGTATGTGATACTTTAATTTTACAATAAGGGTTAACATATTGCATATATGAATTATGTGGACATAACACTACCGAAATAAAATGAAATCATTGCAAATCATGGGTGATAGTTGCTTGTCAAATCCATTATAGTCCACCATTTTAACTCTTGTCTCGTCCTCATTTCGAATCCATCGATTTGATCGTTGAATCATTGAATTGAATGCATTCCAACGGCTAACTCATTTCCGCAAGCCTTCATTATATTCACTCATTCTCTCATTTCTCCAAATTCATACAACCTCTCCATCTCTCTCCATCACAGAATGAAACCCTACCAACACCATTTTTCCCTGTCAAGTAAACAGTTCTTGAGACAAAACATCTCTCACCATGGGCGTTATTGTCTAAACAGAACCAACAGGAAAGAAGTTCTTGGAAGGATACCCTCAAATCAGGGAACTATTACAGAAAGTACAGTGGTTAAAATTCATAGAAAAATTTGATGGTTTCCACAGGGAGGTAACGAAGACTTTTTCACGATCTTTTGATGGAACAAAGGTTGAAATAGGTGATGTCAAGTTCGCAGTAACAGAGTCCCTGATTGCAAAAGCCACCGAATTGCCTAGAGATGGAGAAAAGTGGTTCAAAAATAGAGGAATCAAAGGGGAAGATTGGAAAATCTTCTTGAAAAATCCAAACATGGACACTACCATCTTCAGAAAAGGTATTCCTAGTTCAGCCCTCAAAAGTAAATGGAGAAATTTTCTCCTTGTACTTCAGAAATTTATTTCTTGTGAAGGTCGATTTGGATGTATGTTTTTCTACCACATTAGGATAATTATGAATTTCATTGAAGAACATCAAATGAATCTTCCATACTTTCTCTTGCATAGCCTTAAGAAAATGTGAATGAATGTTCAAAAGAAAATCTAGTCTATAGACAATACAATGTACCATCATGGATTGATAAAAATCTTGGCTGAGTTTCATCTTCAAAGCATAGGTGACAATTGGGACAATTTTATAGTAAGAAATAATTTTGAAGAGGAAACCCCTGAACAACCAAGTGGTAGTAGAGCCCTAAGGGGAAGAAATTTAGAAATGGAAATAGTAATAGAACAGGAACCCCATTCCCAACAATAATTATCAGAGGATGAACTACCCATTGTAGGTATTTTGCAAAAAATGAAAAAAGAGAATTTTAGAAGAAAGAAATCTGGCAAAAAAATAGAGGTTTTACCCCAAACCAAGATCCTTCCTTAGAAAGAAAATCCAAAATATAAAGAGAAGAAAACTCAGGGATTTCCAACCACAAGTTTAAGAAGAAGTACAATATTGAACACAATATTTTTTGGGATTTTATAAAATATTATAATATTAAATATTTTTAATAAATATATAAAACTTTCTTGAGTTTTAAATAGTATCAAAATTTTAAAACTTTTAAAATAAAAATAAAAATATTAAAACTTTTTGAATAAAATTAATAATTTTCTTGTTTGACTATTTTCTTGTTTGATTGTTCTCCAATGGCTAGTTCAATGGCTAACCTTGAACAATGATGCATCCTTACTATTTATTCTTGAAGATTGTATGATTTATTTCACCTCGTCCTGAGGTTGAACCACATTAGTTGTTTCGAAACGTCATCCAAATCCTAATGATGTGATTATTCTGAAATGCATTTATCTACAAAAATATGCCTCAAGAGTTGTAGAATATATCGATCTTGATTCGAAAGAGAAAACTGAAGATATTGAAGACTCTCTAAGAGAGTCACTGAGACTGTCACCAAGGGTGTCACCACCTCCCTTTAGTTCACCTACAAGAAGTTCAGTACAAGTCCAGGCATTGATCCTATTCAACAAGAAATTTATGGTTAGGTAGAATCATTAGAGAGAAAAGAAGCAACAACCAAAGGATCAATCCAAACTCCAGGAGAAGGAAGTAACCAGTTTAATGAGCCAAAAGAACCTTCAATATCTAATGTTTTGAAGCAAGAAATCTTTGAGTTGGAGACATTAAACAGATACCTCAAAAGTGAAAATCAAACACTGAAGGCACAGAATGGAATTCAAATTGCCAAGAGTGACAACCTTATTCTTTACTTAGGTCTATGGTATAAAAAGAATAAGAGGTTGAAGAAAGAAAATAGGGCAATGCAAAGAGAAATCATCAACCTAAAGTATAAGATCCTCATGAAGAAACCAAGAATGGAAGTGGCTGTTAGAAAGAAGAAGAAAGTAAATCCTGGATGTGATAGCAAGAACGTACAGGAGAATGACAATGTTGTGTTGTATGAGAACATACAAAACCTCCAGTGCGGGGGAATGTAGAGTCCAAGAACTGCTTTACCTTGTCACCCTTTTTGCCCATATTTCCTCCTTTTTCCTATTGCTATCATACAAATAAATGTAATAAATATAAGGTTTTTTTAAAGTAAGCACACATATGTCCTCTTTTTCATATTTTGTCCCTATGCCTTATTTTTTTATTAAAGTTTGCATTTAGCTACATAATTGACCATATTCTGCAGCTAATCCAGAGTTCCGCAACTACTTCCATTGTTGACAAGGTTCGAGTGTGCCAGCTCAGTAAAGGAGTATATGGGTAGATAGAGAATGATCCTCTCATGGATTTCTTCCTGTTTACTTGAACCAATCCATCAAGATAATCACACTACAACATGGTCAACCATGACAGTCAACCGCAAGATAATGTGTCGAAATAGAGTCTGAGTTTCAAGAGATGTCATCGATTTTATTTTTCAAATAGAAAATCGATGAATAAGAAATATGATTTAGTTTGATAAGTATTGTAGCGAATATACTTAGGCTTGAATTTCTCATGTTTTTAATTAGAAAAACTCTATAAGGACAATTGTTGCTCTATGTTTTGGTGCGTGCCATCGTATGTAATTTTGAAAGCATCCCGTTGAAACTATTTTCTGATTAATAGATCTTGTTTCATACATTTTATGTTGCATTGATTAAAGCTGTTGACTACCTTGTGGAGGGCCCCTGCATGTAGATCAAGTCTTTGACTCACTGCAAGTAGATTTTCTTTTGTTTCTTAGAATTAATTTGTGGATGCTCTGTTTTATATTTTTAGGATGCAGTCCAATGGAGTTCGCGATTAAATTGATATTTGCATCAGTAATTTCATTTGCTTTATACCTAGCATAACTCAATCATTTCATTTTCTTTCTACCTAGTATAATTTAGTCATTTCATTTCATAGTTTCACTATTTCATAGCTTAGTAATATCATTCTTGCTTTACTTATGTATTGAATGAAGTGCAATAGTTAAGAGTGATAGTATTTTCTTAGAATCTAAATTCAAGCATCTTTTATTTTCCAATTTGATAAAATAGAATCTCCCTAACATGCTTTCATAGTTAGCCTAGTTTAGCTGCAGCATAAAATTCCAAACATAATAAAAAACAGTTTAACAGAGTAGAGTTAGGATCATTATTCAACCATCCCACAAAGTTCAATTCAATTAGGATTAATTTTAGAATAACCAATTAACAAATCTCAAAGATAATACTCTAATATAGACAGTAACATCATCTCCATACTCATTCTAGATTTGGACATTAACCATAACATAAACACCTTAACGACATAAGTAACTTCTAGCACATACAATGCACTTGTACTTCATCAGTTTACCTGCCATGGTCGATAATTTATGCTTACAATTTAAGAACAATAAATTGACTAAACACAGTCCATAAGTAATATATTATTGTATTGTAATTTTAAAAGAATAGTTCATCTTTCTCTTAAAATTTCAAATGCAAATTCAGAAAATATCATTATCATGAATACCAAGCAAGAAGAAACCAAAAGAGTGGAAGAAGTGATGACTAGATAGTTGATTGAAGGAGAAGGTCACAGTGAGAAATTAGAAGTTAAGAATGTTTCATTGAGAAATGATCTATAAAAGGGGAATTATTAGCTAATCCAATATCATAAGTTTGATAAGAGTACTAAAATTTTAGATGGTATTATCGTCAATCAAAGATGTCCTCTCATCAAGACTAGTCCAGGTTATGAAGGAGAATCAAGCACCAAGAAGGTTGAAGGAAAAGAACCAATCAATTATGTAAATGTATTCAAAGGATATAACAAAAATATGGTTAAATGAAATGGTGAACATAAAGAATGGAAAAGAAAGTGAAATATAAATTAGCAGCAACAAATGAAAGTGTATAACAATAGTCAGAAAAATCAAGTGAAAAATTAGCAAGATAATGAAAAAAAATAACAACCATATAAATCAATAGTATCAAAAGGGGGGAATCTAAAATTTTTCAAACAACAAATAAGATTAAGCAAGAAATCGAAAAAAACCCTATATCCCTCAAAGATAAAGCTATCAAAGAATCAACAGATCATATTCACAAAGGAAAATTGTTCCCAGTTACCAAAATATTTTCTATGGTAATTATTATTCATGTACAAATTTTGGTCATAAAGTTGTCCATTGTAAAACCTATCTAAGAGATAATTGTGTTATAAATGAGTCTTATTAATCTTCAAGAATTAGGGACAAAAAATATAAAAATCCCCATAAGATTATTCTGAGAAGCAATTATTCTTTTTCTTTTATCAGAACTATGGGTACAAATCAATTGAGTGTAGAAATGGAATGACTAGACCTTTCTTTTAGAATAAGAAAACAAAAGAAGGAACTCAAACATTGAAGGAAAAGAGACATAAAGAAGTATAAGAGTGTGGATTTTCACTCTATTCTCAACAACAACAAAATCCATGGCATATTGAGAATGGACATTCGATGCACATGAAAAGAGATAAGGACAATGAAAATAGAGGCACAAATCAAGCTAAGGACCAACAAAGATATAATAATATTCACAACAAAGGAAGCATGCTTTAATGGAGTAATAAATAAATAGAGATTAATTTCTCTCATAAATCCAGTCAGAGTAAAGTTAACAAAACAACTGGTAAAAGAAAGAATTCCTCAAGAAGGCTCTCTTCATACAACTATGAAAAGAACAAATCAAGAAATCCCCATGAAGATGGTGTTAAGAGATACAACTATTTTTTCTCCCTTAATAGATCACCTTGAATCCTTCAAATATGAAAATATTGGACACCAAGCTAGTCAATTGTAGCAACAACTGAATTAGTCCTCCAAAGTAGAGCAAGTAAGAAGAAAGCACAAGGACATTGAAAAATAAAGAAGAAATGAAGGAGAAATGGTGTTTAGCTCTATGTGGTAAAGATAAAGAGAAGAAATGGTATATACACAATATATTTTTGAATCACATGATATGAGATAAAAGAAAGTTCATATTACTAAAGGAATTTAAATGTAGTAGTGTTATTCTTGGAGATGACACATTAGCTAGAACAATGAGAAAAGGAGTAGTTGGATTTTGACAATGATGAAACGAAGGCTAAAGATGTCTTGCTTATTGAAGGTTTAAAGAAAAATTCTTTAAGTATAATTCAAATGGTTGATAATAGACATGAGGTCATATTTTCTTCTAAAGGTTGTAAAATAAGGAAGGAAGAATTTGGTAGATTGGTAGCAACAACAACCAAGACCTTAAATAATGCATATGTCCTTAGTAAATATATATCAAAAGATTGTAGTATGAGAGTGTTATCTCTCTCAAAGTATAAGTAAAAGACAAGTGAAGGAAAACAACACCTCATGTCACACAAAAAATAAAAGATAGAAATCATTGAGGGTGAGTTGCAAGAGAAACATGATGAGTTGAAAAGACAATTGGATATGTATCAACATCATTTAGTGTGCTGCTTGAAAATGCTAGTCCAAAGGAATATCTAAAGGAAAAAGGAATGAAGGAAGATGTCAAATTTTGTCAAGGATATTTGTATGTCAGGAGGCCGGAGAGAAGAATAGTGAATAATCGAGGGGGAGCTGCAAGATTAGCAGTAGCATGAATTTAGGAGTCGATTTCTCAAGTAAAATATGAAACGAAAAGTTTACAAGTCTTACATGATTTTTTTTTCATTTTTATAAGTGGCTGAAACAATTAGGTTCAACAGTCATGAGCATAAGAAGCTTGTCATGTTAAGATAGGGGAGGAATTTGTCTCTTCGAACAACCATTAGGGTGCATTGGAATAGTTGTACAACAATAGAAATACAACATTGTTAATTGGTATAAAAAGGGGTCTATCCCTTGGTATTTGGATGAACCATTGGAGCATTAGTACATTTGGCTTCTAGAGTGGCCTTAAGTGTGGATTGGTACAACAATACAACTCATTTAATTTGGTACCACAAAAAAATATTTGGATCAATGGGAGAAGCACAATTTTAGGGGCATCAGAGTGTACCACACTGCAACATGAAATAGTAAGTTTGCATGTTTCCTAAGTCTTCCTCTATATTTCTTCAATCATTATCACATGATTTAAGTGGGAACAATCGATATGTTCAATAGAAAATTTAAACCAACAACCATTTCCCAAGGGAGAGAATGATATCAAATGGGGAGTAGCTAAATCCCATGCAATTCAAAGGAGGAGAATAATCAACAACTTGTTATATCCCTTTAGAGGGAGAATTGTCAAGAGGGGGAGTACATAATCCCTTTCCCATTGTTATCAAAGGGGGAGAATAAGTAAACATTGGAGATACATTGGAGACGATATGAAATGCGTACAAAGAAAGCAAAGGAGGAGAGTGAACAAATAGTAGTAGTTTCTTCAACCTGACAGGGGGAGTGTTTCCAAGTGGTGCTATTACCATCAATGACCATAAATGTTTGGTGGTGTTGCCAACAATGTCAAAAAGGTAGATTGTTGAGCATGTTGGCATTTGTTATCAATGATGTTAATTCTAAGTTATTGATTTCAAGTAATGCCAAGCTCAAGGGGAGTTTCTTGAGGTTTTCATACATGAGGTTTATGTTATTATTGATGTCTTCATCATTTCTATTAACAGTGTGATAAGCCTATGGTTATTCACTGAGTATCCTGTATTTAAAGGAAAATTTTCTATAGGTGGATTTCTCAAAAGCACATGAAAAGTGATTGGTTGGATAGTCCTCCCAAAGATATTTCCAATGGTCTATGGAACTTAGGTTAACTCCCAAGGAATGAGGAGAAATTAAAGTTTGAAGTATTGCAATTGGAGAAAGATTCTAGTTTATCACAGTTCCTACATGGGCCCCCCATTAGACCAACACCAAAGTTGAAATAAAATCAGGAGGAAGTGTGAAGGATGGTGAGTGGTGGAGTGATAAGTCATTGGTACTAGCATCTGATCACAGGGAGTCGGGCTAAATCACTTAGGAACTTATGAGACCACTCGATCCATTTGACATGGAAATGACAACAAGGGGAAGTGAGAAATGAGCAGAAGGAAATCGGGTGGAAAAACCTTTGATCACAACTCCTAGGGCTTATGAGACCACCCAGTCTAAATTGTGAGTGTAGAAAAACACGAGCAACCAATGGTAGGTGGCACAATGTGGTAGTACAGGTGAAACCTCCACGTGGAAGGTGGTAATGATGTGGAGACAACTAAAAAGTACACATATAGATGAAATGTGGCTTTCTGCTGACGTGACACATGGCAAGTGGATTTTTCCTTTTTGGGTGGCCAAGAGGCCCTTTTCTATATTGCACGTGGAAATGATGTGGTAGGAAACATGGTATAAATTGATGTGGTGGTACACGTGGTAGGTATGGGTCAACAGAGGACATTTTACAATCTTTGGTTGGTTCACTTGGACATGAAATGTAAACTTGGGATGCCTCAAGATCTGCGCTAAGGACTAGTTTTCTAAGGCCTTATCATGTTAAAATATTTTGTTGTTTCTCATGATTTTAGGAAGTGGGGAAATCAAGAACCACTCATCAGTAAAGGAACAAGCATCGTGAATTCCATCTAGCGACCAATCGATGAACAATGAGGAATCAAATAGATTCTTCTTTTTCAAGTGCAACATCATCTTATGACAACTCTACTTATCAGACCGCTAATAGAGAGAAGAAAAGACTCAAAGTTTGGGCAACAAATGGTGAGCAACAAGGCAATGGTCACAACCCTCAGCTATAGGATCTAGCATATGCATGTCTAGGCACTTATTTACCATTAACAGTCAAAGAAACAAGAGGTGTAGACAAAGGATTATGAGTGAAAAGTTATGGGCCAATGGGGGACCAAGTCTTGGTCATGACCCTTAGTCAAATTGGGCTAAGGAACAAGTGCCCAAGGGCCTATCGACCATTGAGCCATCGAGTTGTGACAACATTAGAAAAAAAATGTCGACAATCCCTCAAGAGAGAAGCGCCTTTGGTCCTAAGCCCATTGTTTAGGCCCAAGGTAATATGCATAAGATAACATGATATAAAGGGTTATGATGGATAAAATTTGGTGTTTGGGTGTAAAATTTAGTGGTTGGAAATTTGGTGGTTTGGTAATACAAAATGGAAAAACACCTAAATTTCTAAAGTTGAATGAAAGCTCAAATGGAATTATGGTTGATGACAAAGGATATAAATGTTGAAGGTAAGTTGATAGGCAAATCTATGTTGAAAAATGTAGCAAGGAAATATCAATTTGACTTTGCATTCGTCAAAATAGAGATAATTTGAATTTCCACATCAACATAAATCTTGGAGGTAGTTAACTAAGGTTCCATGGTTCTTGTCACTCAGTTAATTCGAGTGGGATACCTTGAGTTCAGTTAAGAATGAGTGATTTTTAATTTGTAGAAATCTAATTTAGTTATATTAACTTGTGTTTAGTTTAACTAGTTCCAACTACCGAAGGAACTAGTGGAAGGTCAGTTATGTAGTGTGACTTCAGTCTAACTAAGTGATCATCCAGTTAATTGATCAATCAGCCAAAAATAGCTAAGACATGTAGAGAATTCGAGTTACCCAATTGAGGTGGAGATTCCAAGGCAGTGTAACATCAGTTGTAGACTATTATGGAGTGTATAGGTGTTGCATGTAGTTTGATGATCAACCTTGGGAATTGCACAATCCATTTTGGAGAAATTCCTAAATGATGGGGGCCTAATTTTCTCAGGAATTGCGGAAGGAAACAGTGTCTCAAATAGAGGCATAAATTGACTAAGTCTGGGTCATAGCTTTTGAGTGGTGTTCACTTGCAGGTTGTGCTCAGTTGAGCAAAGAAATTGTAATACATCTTTATTCATCATACTAATGCAAGAAGGAATTAGAATTTTTAGCATATTGCTTTCCCTAGGAAAAATATTGTGTGCATATTTGTTAGTTCTCATTGCATGTTTTTGATTGATGATCTAAATTGTGAGTTGAATTCCACAGAGAAATAGAGTAAATTTGTGTCTTATGATTTTGATTAAAACTTCATGAGCAGTTGCAAATAAACATCATAATTTCCACATGGTATTAGAGTAGGATTCACATTAGAGCAGGAATTGCAAAGTTGTTTCTCAAGAGGTTCAGATTTGTAGTTATGTGTACTAGGATCTCTTCAGGGTTGGAAAGATGAGCTTCAATGGGTTGAGGCTAGAGTATGCCTTGGAAGGAAACTCTAATTTCATTGCATGGAAGGATCTCATGGAGGCGGTATCAGCTAACAATGGATTGCTAGAATACATCAATACAAATGTTGCAAAACCAGCAGAAGCTAATGCCAAGAACATAACCCAATGGAAGAAAGATGTAGCCAAGGTGAGGAGAATAACATCGAAGGGAGTAGGGTACCACATTGTCAAAAATATCCATGGAAAAGAAACTCTTTAAGCAATGTGGAAGGCACTAACAAATCTATTCCAAAATAGCAGCGACCATAGGAAACCGATTCTCAAGGATAAACTTTGAAATATCAAGATGCAGAAGAATGACACTATTCAAAAGTATATGATTAGGTTCACACAAGTTCATGATGATCTTGCACAAGTTGATTTTACTGTTTCAGATGATGATCTGGTAAGCTTAGCACTTCTAGGCCTTCCCAAAATTTGGCATATCTACCAAGATTCAGTTAATGGGAGGGAGAAACTATCGAATTGGGAACACTTACGGTATGATTTGGTATAGGAGGAAATAAGGCAGAATACTAGATATGGGACTTCATCCAAGGGCAGGGTATGAAGAAAAATTTGCATTGGTTGGAAAGGGAAAGAAGGGAAAAGGGAAGAAATTTCAAACCAAACCATATTCCAGTTAGGGGGAAAGAAGAAAGATTTTTCCAAAATTAAATGTTTCTGTTGTCATGAATTTAGGCACTACACCACAAAGTTTCCACACAAAAAGACAAGCAAGGAGACCTTAGGAGGAGTAGCAAGTGAAGCCTTGGCTTCACAGTTCGAGCTTGAATTTACCCTTATCACATGCATGACCAACACAATCATGGGGAGCGTGTCGTACTTGGACTATGGTGCCTCATTCCACATGAAAGGGTGTAGATATTTTTTTAGTGACTTGGAGTAGAAAGATATCCAAATGCACATTGAGATTGGGGACCACAAAAGGTACAGCATGACCAGGATTGATTTAGTCACCTTTTAGAAGGAGTTAGGATCCCCTCTTAGACTCAAATATGTCATGTTTGTTTCAGGCTTAAAGAAAAATCTAATCTCTATTACATTTTTGGAAAACCGTGGTTATGATGTGATCTTCTAGTAAAGGAAAAGCATTCATGAGACACATAGTCATGGGACAGGTGAAGCAAATCGGGGTTTATGTGAAGAAAATGTATAAGCTAGATGTGGAAGACTGTGATGCATTAAGCAATAAGGTAGAGAAAGTGTAGAGTCATCATGTCGGTAAACTTTGGCATAGAAGAATTGGCCATTTACACGATGGCGCCTTAAGTATTATGCAGTAAATAACCACTGGCCTCTCATTGTAGTTGTTACAACACCCTCCAAAATTTTGGCTTGCACCTAAATTTTAGAGCCTTCCTTGGTATTCATTGATGTTGCCAACACTAGAGCTCATTCATGAGCTTTCTCGAAGTTCTTTGGTCCCTTTTGCATGTTAGGTTAACTGTCATATTTTCGCATGCTTAACTATTGTACAATGTTTGAGAGCCTTTTCTGGTGGTTTTGAAGGTTAGTTTTTGTGTATATGACTTTTCCTAACCATGTAAACATTCGTGGCACTCATACACAAAGTCTTGAGCATTTCTGCACAAGTGTCGCCATGGTCGTCCTAATGCCTATCTTAAGTTTCACCCTTGTCATATCTTATTATGAGGTAGTCACACAGAGGGGAACGCTTTGTTTGTGTGTTTCCATGATATATGTTTTCATGTCATCAAAGTATGCTAAGTGTGTGATCACAGTTGAGGTTTATCACGAGTCCTTCTCCCTTCTTGCACCTAACCATTTTTTAGAAAATCCTCCCGATCGAGAAACTTAGTTTCACTGGGCCTCGACTGAACTATCAACTACGTAGTCTTAGCCCTCTAGTATGTGACCTTGCTACCTGGGACTGCGCAATTCACAATCCATGTCCTCCAGGGCCGCTGCTTTACGCAAATCCTTAGTCGAACTCCCGAACTTGACCTCCATAATTGCGCAGTTGTGTCTCCTGTTAGGGTCAGTAATTTTCATCATCAAATGTGTTTTCCATGTCCTTGAATTTTTATTTTTTGAGTAAGTTGAGCCTGTGACCACTGCTGCTGTCATAGTCTCAAAGGTCATTGTCCAACATTGTCGAGTTTCTATCATCAAGGGTTCACCAAAAACATGAAGGAGTGTCAAGTTAAATGGAGTATGGTCGCGCATGTTTATATGGTCAAGTCGAAAGGGGTCATGTATTTGGGTTATGTGTTTGTCGTCCATTGATCAGAATTGTCCAAATTGACTTTTTGATGGTCATGAAGTGTGGTCACTAAACATATTCTATATTTCTATCCCCTATTCTTATATATCCCATATTCCCCTATTTCCTACCTTATTTCCCCTATTTCCCTTCATTCACTCCCCTACATATATAACTCACACCCTATACCTTTCTCACATACCATTTATTTATCATTCCCACTACATTTACATTCTTCCCCTTCATTCTAGACATATTCCCCCTCACAACATCATTACCATCATTCATAACATGACATAGCTCTCATTTCAAACACACACCCCTCATACCTAAAATTTATTATATTCATCATATCCAAATTATTTCCCCATACTTTTTTACACATGCTAAATCAAATGGAGCACTCCAAAACATCATCTCACACATCATTGCACTACAAGACAAAAAGACAAGGTTTAATTCAAAATCATTAGGCCACCTTTTTTCTCATGCCACTATACTCTCCTACTAATTCTGCACAAATCATTGGGTAATCTATCAAACACAACAGTTCATGTATTGATCCCTAACTAACAGTGAAGAATAAAGTTCACTGCACAGTATTGCGCAATCACTGTTTTCGCTGCCCAGTGCTGCACAAATACTATGTTATCCATCCTTTTGTAGAACTTTTTATGATCACATGGAGGTGAATTTTGGGAAACTAAAAGAGGTTTGTCTGAAGGATGGTCAAAATAGAAATAAATCTTCCACTTTTTTCACAGGTATCATGGATCGGGAGATTGGAGTGCATATTCAAATCATATTTTTCAGACTATGCAATTTCCTGTTTTAGTCATTGTTTTGCAGAGGATTTTATGAAGAGCTTGGGCGAATTTGAAGAAACTTGGAGAATTTTTATTCAAAACAAGCTCATATATGAAAACCTATCTCAGATTTTACACAAGTGCTACTTTTTTGGAGTTACACGTGTCACTTGGTAGCTCATTGTCAGAGTATTTTGCTGAAAGAATTATGAATTTTTTTTTTAAATTCAATTTGTGAATTCGAATTTGTGGAAGGTTTGAGGCATCATATTGGTTCTACTCCACCTCAGGCATAGATTCAACATCCTCATCAGCCTACTACTAGATGGATTACACGTGAGCATGTCTAGCTGGATTGGCTACACCATCATTTTAGTTGTTGTCATACATATCTGTGCTTTTTCTATTTTGTAATTAGTCTAAAAATGACATTATGATAATTGTGGATAGATAAGATAGGAATGGATGAATAGATAATTCAGAGATAAAGATAGATTTTTTCTTTGGGATTAGTTTTTCAGCTTTATATAGACTTTGATTTTAAGGTTTTATCCCAAAAACATGATGTTTCTAAACTAGGTGGATTTGATCCACTTGTTGGATAAAGATCCACTGTATCTAGTTAGATGGATTTCTTTTGAAAATTTGTATTTAATCTTAAAGAAAATAAGAAGAAGGGGTTCAACTTGGGAGAGAAGACTAGTGTATGTGTGTTCATTTTGTTGGATAAAGTTATCAGTGTTGTGTTTGCCATATTAGCTAGAGATTCATGTGGTATGCATTTTGAGTTCTGTGTTATTTTATCATGTGCTATGCTATTCATATATCTATTTCTTTTTCATTCTTTTGCTACTGCTGAAACATTTTTTTAGAATTCATCTTATTTGATGTTCTAAAGGATTATTTTTATTTCAAAATTATAATGGAATACACTATGAGTTAAGTGCTCCATTCCCACCTTCTTCCCGATATTTGATCAAGATTTATGTTTCAAAATTCAGAACTTGTTTAATTCTTTGTGCATGTGATTAAATATTATCGTGTATCCTTTACTTCTTCAAATTAGGTCACTATACTACTTCAGATTTTATAGCTTGGAATCTTACCTACCTTGCCTCTGCTATAATAGGTTTTCATGTATTCTCTAATACTTTTGTGTTGGGATATGAATTATTATTCCATCTAGTGGCCCTCCCTCTCAATTTTTCCAACCACCATTTTCAACCAAGTTACCTCTACAGACCTGGTCTTTTCAGTCCCTAAGCTTAATTTTTATTTACCTTTAGACTCTTTCTAGTGAGGGAGCCCTATTTGGTTAGAAAGGACTAGTTTCTAGCCCAAAGAGATTTGTGGTTACCTTTGTGTCCCTTTCCTCAGCCTAAAGGGATTTACGGAGTGCTAACATCTCCCAATTTGCCTTGAACTACACTCTTCATATCTTCAACACTCAAGCCTTGTCCTTCCCTGTTGGAACTGCATAATGCACATAAATACCAACCTCCCTTGGCCTCCAAAACTGCAAAGATGCTTCCTCCAATGTCATTTCCCTCATTCGGTCCTTATTGCCTCTAGAAACTATGCAATTTTGTCCTTCAAGCCTCCCTAAGTTGTGCATTGCAGAGTCTTAGTTGCCTAGTACCCCTTGCCTCACGCAACTGCAAATTTTGTCCTCCTAGGGCCCCATCCTGTAGCTTCCACTGCTTACTTGAACTACATCAAATTTTCCCTCAGTGAACACTATGCAAATTTTTCCCTCAATAGTCACTACGAAAATTTTTCGCTTCATGGACACTCCTCAAAGTTTTCCCTCAGTGGTCACTGCACAAATTTTTCCCTTAGTGTAGACTATGCATAAATTTCCCTCTGTCTGTCCTGAATTGTGCAAGTATGCAATCTCAGTGATCAAGCTTGACCCTTGGTTGCTTGAACTGTGCCATTGTGCAGTAACTAGGCCTTATCTCATGACCTGCCACTCAGTCCCAGCCCAGTTCATGAATCCTTGTTCCCTATTTTGGGCTAGGAGTTTTCAAACTAATTTTGTCTCATCATGGGTGAGTTGCAAATGCACGTACTCTATTACACTATGACAGGATGATTAATAAGGAGAAGAAGAAGCGGAGCATGCAGAACAACATCTTTGCACCTAAAACATGCAAGCTCATCTATCAAAGAAAAGAAAAGTGAAAAAAGTTTTCAAATACCATCCAAGATTAAAGATCATCTAAGACTCTACATCACCAAGTCATGCAGAGGAGAAGAGAAAGCATATCAAAGAAGACATCCAACACTCAACAACAACAGTGACTTGAAATTGCCACATCACCAAGAAGTCCATGTCAACAGTGTCATGCATGTCATGTCATGAGTGGTCATATGCCACATCACTATTGTGGACCATGTATATCATATTCAAATGTATTGCAAAGTGGAAGTCCAAAGGACACACATGAATATAGAGAGTCATGTAATTTGAAAAGTCATAGGAATTTCAATAGTCATGAGGGTGGTCAAAGAGTCACAAAGGGGATGCATTAGCCCTTGATTATATATACCCCCTCATTTTATGAGAAAATGACTCTTCACCTTGGCTCCTCCTGCAAGGCATTAGAGAGATTAGCTAGTTCTTTAGGAGCAAGGAGTGGCTCCAATGTCCCACTACTACGGCTAGTGATGTACATTGTAAACATGTGTCTTGGAACTTTTGCTTAATAATAGAAGTATTTTAAGGCCAACACGTTCTTCATGCATGGACTATGAATGTTTGTAAGACTATGAATGTTTTTTCTTCATGCTTTCTTTTACATGTACTAAGATAGTTGAACTATTTTAGTTATTTTAGTGCTTATATTATTGAGGATGTGTTGTAATGGTTGTTATTATTGTCCCATACTTGTGGACTATTCATAGGATACTAGACAAATCTTTCCTTGTTTGTTGGTTGTAATGACCGTCACACCCATTGTGCACTATTCCATAGGATGTTAGATGGAGCTTTTTGGTTCATGTGTGTCTCTTCTTGGGTGGTACTATTACCTCTCACTTAGAGGCTCACTTTTCTCTCCCCTTTGCAGTAGAAGAACCTTGACATAGTTGCAACTGCACACTCACTAGGCACACCTCCCTTGATTTTTGAAGACACCATTGCATCACTCTCTTGTGCTAACAGCTAGAGCCAAGGAAAATATTTAAGGATTTGGAAATTGAGCCTTTATACCGGATGGGAATCCTACACCAAATGGTGTGAGGTATTATTGGGACTTCATATCGGGGAGATCCCCTTAGTTGACGGATTTCCAACAATGTCAACAAAATGGCACTATAAGGAGGATCAGATGACAAGTTGTTCTTGTTCAGTCTAGTTTGAATCTATTATTTAAAATTTATCTTCCCCAAATCATAATTCTGGTGTTTTTCTAAAGATCTTAATTGTACCATCCCTGTGGAAGTTATTCATAACCTGTCCGAATTTAATTTCAATGGTCAGGGTGAATCAAATTTTGTGAACATATATTTCAAGTTGTCTGTCTTTGTATTTCTAACATAATACATTGCAAATATGTCATGGATAGATTGATCATCCTCACATTCGAAGGTCATGTTAATCATTGGTGTCATACATTACCCATTGCTTCTATCCATTCATTTGACCAGCTTGCTAAGAAGCTTCATAAAGCCTTCAATACGTATAACTACCGATATGTTTGTGGAAGAATCAATCTTTTAAGGATGAAGCTTGATGAATCAATTGAGGATTTTTCTGATCGATTCCTTCACCTCTGTTATGAAATTCATAAAAACCATCCGAATTGGGATTTCTTGAAACAAGAGTTTGAGCGCTTGGTTCTCATTTCTTCATACAGTGAACTTGAACCTCTTGATTTTTCCGCTTCCCCAACTATTGTGAATCATGAGACACCTCAGATTTCAAAGGAGGAGCTTACTTTCCCTTTTGTTCTTTCTCCTCCTCCCTTTCCAGTCCCAATGTGGGTGCCTCCTTGCAGTGGTGTTTGTTAGCCTCCTGTTGCAACAGGTGTTCATCTTTCATGATTGACAATTGAAAGTGCCAAATATGTCATACTTCGCATACTTCAATGCTCCATATTTCCAAAAGAGGTCAAAGAAAAGGCCATGAAAATGTGCCAGTCTAAATGCCACTGTTGTATTCCAATTTTGATGAGTTATTCCTTTTTGAAGAATTTTCTGTTAAGGGAAGGCCAAACAGCTTAATCTTGGCTCCCCTAGGTTTCAATTTCTTGTTTTAGAATGTAGAGAATGAAAATCTGTCCAAACAGTTTAATCTTGGCAGATTTGTAGATAGGTAGAGAAACAAAGGAGCCCAACTGCTTAATCTGGGCCCTTGGAAGAAATAAGTGTAGATTTAGATAGGAGGACAGCAAAAAGAAAAAAGGATAATCAGGGTCTGCAAGTCCAAGTGCACCCATGCAAAAAGAAGAAAAAAATGTTAGGTAAGTAGGCTGGGTAAGTAGTTTTGTGGTTGCAGAATCAAGCTATGTGATCCATTTCAGTTTTCAAGTGTTATATCTTTTCAGATCACAGTTATGATGTAGTTTTTCATTTGGAGGAGCTCAAGCGAGGCATGTCTAACTCCCCCTTCTTCTCATTTCCCAAATCACTCACTAACATCCCCTTGAGGACCTTGGGATCTGCCCAACCAGTCCTGTTATCACTTCATTTTTTGTAAAGCACCAAGTCAAGCTTTGACTCTCTTCAGTGACAAGAAGCCACATTTCTTGTGTAAAATCATGTCTTCACAGTCCATTCACTTCCTATGTCTAAGTTTCAGCTCACAAACTTAGCCTCTCCTCTACACTTCACCTCACCAATTCATATTAACTCCTAACTCTATTATCTAGCTCCCTAGATCATCTCCTTATCCCCTATTACACAAAAAACTATATAAAAAACCCCAAAAATATTACATATCCCACCCTATAGCACTATAGCTATGTACATACAGTTCTGGGATATAATAGTCCACCTGGGACTATTATGAACCCATCCGTGTCATAACCCTGGGATTGGTCTCAACCTCTGGTTAGGCCAATAACCTATATCCACCCCTTTTCCCATAAAACCTCATATTCCTACCCTCCACAGTCATTTTCCCAAAGTTAATGTTTAAATGTTTTATTAAACATTAAACTATCGTTCCCCCCCGCTTAAAACTAACCCATAAAACCCACATTTCCAAAGTTTTGGACCCCCCCGTCGCGCATTTTTGATTAAATAGAACGGGCGGGTCCTGTCCCTAACCCCCTATCACCTCACCTTTACCGCCAGCCGTCCGATGCCCAGCGCCCGAGATCAACGGTGGGCAGTAATTCCTGCGCCCCGATCTGCCGGAGTTTAACGCCCGGGGAATGGGCGGTTTCCCCGTCGTACCCCCGCCACTTGTCAGCCTCCCGATGTGTTCGGAGGCCCCTCCCCCAATACCGCCTGTGCCGAAAAGCGGTGCGGGAGAAAACCGGATACCGTCGTCACCCTGCTGACATCACCCTGCCACGTCATCACTGTACTGGGACCCACCGCTGACGTCATCGTCAAAAAGGGCGCGAAGCGCGAAATCTACACCAACGGATGCCCGGAATGAAAAACCAAGGCAGTTTTTGATGCGCGATTAACACTAATCGCGCATCGCTAAGGGAAATAGGCCAAAATGGAAGCCCCCTCATGGCTCGGCTACCAGCAGGCCCGAAATTCGCAAAATTCACATGAATTTCTTCGCAGAGATTCAGAAAAGGGGCAAAGACAGTTCTAAAGGCAACAGAGGGCCGAACAGCAGCCATAAAAGGTCGATGGGACAGTTTAAAGCATTCAGAAGACATTAAAGAGCCCAGGTTCAGTGAAAGTGTATCAGAGGAAGCGGCAAAGAGTATCAGTTAAATGTTTTTAATGGAAATCCGTATTTCCAAAGCAGGAGAACATTGAAGGCCTCAAGCAAAGTCAAAGAAAGCGGTGGAGCTATTTCAAAACTCTCAAATCATAGTTAATGCACCTCAGAACCACTCAAGAGCAGGGATCAAAACCCAAAGCACAGTTATGGCTAAGTGATCAGCACAGAGCCATAAAGACAACACATTAACTCTTTTTGATACAGCTGCCCCCAGCGCAGCTCGAAGATATTTTATTGCATTTATTTCAGGCATATGTTAGGTTAAAGACACTTATTTCCTCAGATCTTTTATGATCTGTTTTGTAGATATTTTACTTATAAAACCACCCTAATTTACTGTTTAGAGGGTTGGTTGGTTGTGTAGCTCCAAGAGAGACTCGCTCTGTATATTTGATATGTTTTACTTTATCAAAGATTACTGAAAACTTGGAGAATGGACTGTATGTTGTGTATTAATGTTTTGAAGAATTGAATGTGGAATTCTTGTGCTGCAACATGACTCAATAAGTGCCTCTTACCTCTGTTTTCATTGATATATGCTCATATTATACATGTATCACCATCTAAATGGTAGAAAGAAAGATTAGTTTAGAACTTGCTCGGCTGCACTCTATGCTCAATTTCTGCTGTTTCTTTATGTTTTCATCTGAATTGGTAATAAATATGAATTCCCTTTGGCTCATATTTACCCTAATTCACTCATGTTTGACAGTTATCTAGGAATTCTTTATTGCTCCTAGATAGAGCTCATTCACCTTCCCTCTGTTAAGCTGAAAGAGAGATTCTTAATTGCCTCTCATTCCTTAGCCTTCAATCCATCTCCATTTAGCTTGAAAGTTGTTTCATGTGTAGCTGTCTTGCTCCATATTCCTCTTATGACCAAGAAAACGCACCAACATTCCTAATCCTTGACTCCATGCCCAATGGTTTGAAACTCTCATACTATACCTACCTCTCTACTTGAAAGCATCATCCTTCCCACCAAAACTCAAACAAAACCCCTTGAATTCAATAACTAGCCTAAAATCATCATCAACAAAGCTAAATCCTAAAGAGAGAGCCCTCTCTGACTGCTGGTAGGCTAGGGCCTGCAGTCCAAAGATTGGTTTGTGGTTACCTCGGCCGTATCCTTTAAGGAGCTTTAAGGACAACCTAAGTGTTAACAGTGTTAAAACTAGGAAATCAAAAATTTAATCTCTGGTCCATATTCTCATTCTTTTTCCTCTTTTCATGATTCAGATTCAATGGAGGAAATTCCAGAATGGATCATGAATACTACAGTGAAGACTCACTCCTTCATCCCACAAGATGATGTCATCGTTCACAACTCTAGTCTCAAAGCTAATCCAAATTTTTGTTATCCTTTATCATCTACACATCCCGACTCTTTGTAATAGAATCTGCTTGATCAATCTGCTCCACCAATTGGCTCTTCACATTCTCTTGATTCTCAAGCTGCTTGCTCAAATTTCGATCAGGTATAAAGAAAGGAGAGGAGAATAAAGGTGAAGACGCTTTCAATATTTCCTTTCTTTTCCAAAATGTTCCATTTCAAGACATTGCATTTCCATTCTTGAATGATTCTCAATCTGCTAACCTTGGTAGAGAATCCAATGCAATTGATTCTTTCAATCAACCCCTAGCCTTGGGCAGTGATCATTCCAATGATGATAACTCTATTTCTATATGTCGTTACGAATTCCCAAGCACATCATATGATCTTTCAATTTCTCAAGAAGATTTTAATTTAGATCTATAATCTTGTTCGACCAATGAAGATGTTCATACCAAAACTTCCTCTCCACCTTACTATCCCTTGTGTCCTTCCATTTTGAATACAACTACCTGTGACGGTGATACTCCATGCTCGTCAGTTTCTTCATTCGATGAGTTATCACAAGGCAATGATGTTATCCATGATGAGATTAATAACAATCAAATCATAGAGTACCCTTCCCAACCTTCACCATCTCTTCTCTTGCATGAAGACAACTCTTCAAATAAGCTTGCTTATGAGATCTCATCAATTCATTTATCTTTGAATTTATGATCAGAATAATCTTGACTTGAGAAATCTGGTTGATTTATCTTGGAATTTGTGATCAGAATAATCTTCTGACTTGAGCAGTCCAGTTGTTGAAGTTGAAAAATCTGGTAAAATATGTGATAGAGATGGTTGTTATTTGATGAGCAGTGGTCTTACTGAAACTAGCAATAACATCTATACTCAAACCATGCATGATTTGGTCCAAGATTCACATATGATTCTACAATGCTGGGAAGTTCTTGGACCTGTTAGGGAGTCGAGGCACTTTAACTACCGTTGATGGTTATGTCAGGATCTTGTGAATCTGATAATCCCCCCACACTAAGTTTGATCTGGTTTCTGTCGCACAATCCACCTCTCTGCATGGTTTCACTTGATGTCATTTTCCTTGTGAAAAATGTTTTCTATTCTTGGTGTGACCTTTCAAATTTTGAATATTTTACTTTTGACCGAATTTAAGAATCTGTTATAGTTCATTCATCTTCATGCAAATCTCTCATAGAGTCATGGAATTGCAAAGTTGATCATTCCAAGGAATATCATTTCCTAATGGAATCATACTTATTAAATTTATCCCTCAATGGTCATCTCCTTGGTCTTCTTGCCAATTTGATGATGCAAATTGTCCTCTCATTGTACCAAAAATTCTCGAGTGATAATGAATGCACAAGTTGTCTCACGAATCAAGTTCTTATCTATTCACCATGTTCCAATTGGTCTCTTCTATTTGTGCTACTGGCATCCTTTTTAAACTCTTTTGATGACTATGATGCTTGCACAATTTTTCACCTGTTGCAAGAAAACGGTTCATCATATTTGGCTTACAAGGAACTTGGCTCGATTGTTCAGAGAATTCACAAGACTATTTAAATTGGTTTTTCTTAATTTATTGCAAACTAAGAATCTGATTCTTTAATCAGGTCATCTGATCAGTTTCCTGTCTTTAGTGATGGTCATTCAGCTTATCATTTTCCCATCTGCACATCCAACGACAGTTATTTCACACCCCTTGATCTTCATTGTTCAACATCTCTCTATTCATATTTTTGTCAAGTAGGTGAGGCAGTTCAGCCTTCACTGATGGTTATGGCAGGTCCTCATTGTCTTGGCCTGACTGCTAAGAATGATCAAATCTATTTTTCCTTGCAAGATTCCCATCGTGATCCCACTCCTCTAATTGAAAATTCACCTTATCCAAGATTTCAGGGTTTTCAAGAGGGCCATTATGAAATTTATGATTCAATTGTTGAATGGATGGAACTATCTACCTGGAAAGCTCTATACAAAATGACAAATTTTGATCTTTCCTTGCGCTTGCTAAGGGGATCGGTGTAGATGAAGACACATCCACAAGAATCTTCCAAGGTTTGTTGAAAAATGGTATTCATCGAAAATTTAAGCATGTGAATTGAATGAAAGTAATGGTTGTGACACACCTTTCCACCCACAGACAAGACCTTGCTTTTCTTGTGCAATTTTGCCAAGTTTCTATATTTTCTGTTGCACATCACTTTATATCTATTTTAATTGTTAATATATTTTTGGATGTAGGTCAGGAACAACTACGGTGGATTCAATGGAAATTTCATTACATGTGACCTCGACCTTTTAGTTGTTAGGTTAGGAGTAGGATTAGCTGCATCCTGGCTTTCCCTCTCTTCCACTCATTCTGCACTCATTCCCTATAGTCTATCCTCATTTCCTTACTCTTGTTTCACATCATGTTTCCTCTAGCCATTTTGTTTCCTTTTCTTCTGGTTTTGTTTCCTTGTTGTGTGTTTTCTTTCTTTTCATATTGTTTTCTTTCTTGTTGAATTTCTCCTTTTGTTTTCATCATGCGAATAAGTGTTGTGCCTAGACCTGTTTTTGGCTTCTTAGTATGTGTGTGGCTGAATTATAAAGAGTCTTGTGACACTTCACCAATTGGCTAGCCTTCTGTTTGTCTTCCTTGTGTTGGTTACATCATTTGGTTGATGAAGTTCTGACAAAAAATATGATCCGTTCGTATGGAGAGTTTTGGTCCAGCGATGAACCCATATCTAGTCCGAAAACTCTTCATGCCTATTCTCGATTTTTTTGTTTTGGTGTTCTCAAGCTTATCCAACTCGTATAAATGGAGAAGGGGAAAATCTAAACAAGAAAACCTAAATCAAATGTATCTATATGCTTCTCTGAAGGAACAACCTCTTATGCTCTCAATAAGTCAGGATCCCTCTTCCACTCCAAAATAAATAAGTGGAAATGCACAATTCTCTTTAAATAAATAAATAAAGGTGAAAGAAGAGAAAAGATTCTTGCACGGAGAGGTGAAGCAAGCAACTCCGCTGGGGTACTATCCAGGCTTGTTACCAGCGGAGCAATGTTTGTGTTCCTACGTGACTCTGTCGGATAATGTCTAGGCCTGTTGGTAGTGGAGCAACACCAGAGATGAAAAATTATACTCTGAAGATCTTAAGCTCGCGAGCTACACTACCCTTCCCAACTCAAAAAATTGTGATTACACTAAATCTTATGTTGTGTTCAACTGAGAAGGTATAGATGGGACTATGTCTGTTCATGGGGGAATTGGGGAGGCCAAAGTAATCTGCATGATGAATCAATACTTCCTATAGAACCAAGGCCCTTCATAGAAGAAATTAACCAAGACAGAGAAGCTAGAGTTTAACTGGTGTGTCGCCAAATGTTGCAGCTGCTGTAACACCCTCCAAAATTTTCGCTTGCACCCAAATTTCTGAGCCTTCCTTGGTATTTTAATTGATGTTGCCAACACTAGAGCTCATTTCAAGAGCTTTCTCGAAGTTCTTTGGTCCCTTTTGCATGTTAGGATAACTGTCATCCTTTCGCATGCTTTACTACTGCACAATGTTTGCAAGCCTTTTATGGTGATTTCAATGCTTGGTATTTATGTATATGACTTGTGCTAACCATGTAAACATCCTCCACACTCATACACAAAGTCTTGAAAATTGTCGCACAAGTGTCGTCACGGTCGTCCTAAAGCTTATCTTAAGTGTCGCACATTTCGTATCTTGCCATGAGGCAGTCACACAGAGGGGAATGGTTTGTGTGTTCCAATGATCTATGTTGTCATTTCTTCAAATTATGCTAAGTGTGTGATCACAGTTTATGTTTATCACGAGCCCTTCTCCCTTCCCATAGTTAGGCATTTTATAAAATCCTCCCAACTGGGAAACTTAATTTCACCGAGCCCAAATTGAATTGTGCACTGCGTAATCTTAGCCCTTTAGGATGTGACCTTGCTGCATGGGACTGTGTAGTCCCTGTCCTCTAGGGCCACTTCTCTACACAAATCCTGAGTCCAACTCTCGCCTTGACCTTCAAAATTGCGCAGTTGTGTCTCCCAGTCTTCCTTGAACTGCGGACATCGCATCTTCATCCCTCGAGCCTTTTCCTTCCCTACTAGAAATTCACAATGTGTAGAAATACTAACCTCCCTTGGCCTCCAAAACTATGCAAATGTTTGCTCCATTGTCCTTTCCCTCAGCCGGTCTTCACTACCTCTATAAATTGTTCAATTCTCTCCTTGAAGCCTCCCTAAGCTACGGATTACATAGTGTCAGTTGCCCAGTCCCATTTGCCTCATGAAACTGCATAGATTTTCCTCCCAGGGCCCCATCCCATAACTTGTACTTCCTTCTTGAACTGCACAATTCTTTCCCTCAGTGGGCACTGCGCAAATTTTTCCCTCACTGGGCACTATGCAAATTTTTCCCTTAGTGGTCACTATGCAAAATTTTCCCTCAGTGGACATTACTCAATTTTTCCCCTCAGTGATCATTGCACAAATTTTTCCCTCAGTGGTCACTGCACAAATTTTTCCCTCTGTCGGCACTGCGCAAATTTTTCCCTTAGTATCCACTACACAAATATTTCCCTCAATGAGAACTGCACAAATTTTTCCCTTAGTGGGCACTGAGAAATTTTTTTCGTCTGTGGTCACTACGCAAAATTTTCCTTCAGGGGACACTTTGCAAATTTTTCCCTCAATGGTCACTGCGCAAATTTTTCCCTTAGTGGACACTATGAAAATTTTTCCCTCAGTGAGGACTATGCATAAATTTACCTCAGTTTGGCCTGAGCTGTGCACTACATAGTCTCAGTGATCAATCTTGACCCTTGGCTGCTTGAACTACAAAATTGCACAGTCACTAGGCCTTCTCACCTGACCTATCACTCAGTCTCATCCCAATTCATGAATCCAAGTGCCCTATCTTAGGCTAGGGGTTTTCATATTGATGTCGTCTCATCATGGGTGAGTTGCAGATGCAGGTAGTCTCTTACACCATGAAAGGATGATGAAGAAGGAGAGGAAGAACACCAGCATGCAGAAAGACATGTTTGCAGCTGAAACATACAAGCTCATCTATCAAAGCAAAGAAAATGGACAGAAGTTTGTAAATACCATCCAAGGCTAAATATCATTGAAGACTCTGCATCACCAAGCAATGTAGAGGAGAATAGAAAGCATATCCAATAATACATATAGCATTCAACAACAATAGTGACTTGAAATTTCCATCACCAAGAATTCCATGTCAGCAGTGCATGTCATGTCATGTGTGGTCATATGCCACATAATTATTGTGGACCATGTATATCATATTCAAATGTATTGTAAAGTGGAAGTCCAAAGGACACACATGAATATGTAGAGTCATGTATGTTGAAAAGTCATAGGAAGTTGAAAAGTCATGATGGTAGTCAAAGAGTCACAAATGGGAAGCATCACCCCTTGGTTCTATATACCCTCTCATTATATGAGCAAAATAATTTTCACCTTGACTCCTCCCGCAAGGCATTAGAAAGATCAGCTAGCTCTTTGAGGAGAAATGAGTGGCTCCAATGTCCCACTACTAGGGTTAGTGATGTACATTGTAAACATGTGTCTTGGAAATTTTGCTTAATAACAAAAGATTTTTAAGGTCAGCATGTTCTTGATGCATGGACTATGAATGTTTTTAAGACTCTTCTGTGGATGTTTGTATTTCATGTTTTCTTTCACATGTACTAAGATATTTGAACTATTTTGGTTATTTTAGTGCTTATATTATTAACTATGTGATGTAATTTTTTTTATTGATGTCCCATCCTTGTGGACTATTTTTATAGACATATTTGGGCACATCAGCCCCAACTCACATGTCGATGTATTAGGGTTCATCAACCCATAAAATAGTTGTTTTATGCCCTAAAGGAACTAAGTCATCTGAATGCCTCATTCCCCAAAAGTTCCATCTCAAAAATCATCTAGAAAGTGCCTAAAATGAATCATTACTAAAAGCCCTATGTTAGGGTGCGATGCATAGTAGGTACTGCACTATCAAAGTGCTATGCATCATAGTTTGTCCCTCTAGAAGGTGTGATGGGCGAGGTAGGACAAAATTCTGGGAGAGTTTGAGAGTTGGTTGCTCATGGAAACTTCTAGAAACTTCTCCTATGCCACCTACCCCTCTGAGTTCGCCCAAGGATGACTAAGGGAATTAGGAAACCATCTCCAATTCCCCTCTTTCATGGAACCAATTCCTAAAAATAGAAAGGAATTCATCATCCCCATTGATGACTCAACCTCCTGCAATCATCTATAAAAGGATCTCTCATCCAAGAGATCAGAAGGCTGAATTATTCTGAGTTGTAAGGAAGTGTTGTTAGTTTCAGTATTGAGGTGAGAGCATTGTGTTATTGTTGGTATGTTCTTGCTGATTCATGAGGTGAAGAAGGCTTGAAGCTGGGAGGATGGCGCTGGATCAGACTTCTTATGGGTTGTAATTCTCCTTGTTATCAATAAAGTTCTTCAAGATTTTTCCCAATTGATTGTGTTAACTGTAAATGCATTCATTTGTTTATCATATTTCTGATTCTATGATGATTATGCTATGATAGATAATTATGCTTTGACAGGTCTTTGTTTCTGTAGCTATGCAGGTACTCTCCAAGCGTGCTAAGTACGGGGAGGAGTTACGAGATCGACCAAAGGAGAGGGAGATCAAGAGAGGAATCAAGTGAAAGTTACAGGTTGGTATTTATAATCTTTCTCTTATCTATCACTCATAGGAAAGATAGTGAATTGCTTTAACTGTTGTTTCTAGGTTAGCTAAAAACCTAGAGGGCTAGCATTTCTTAGAAATACTAGTTTTCCCATAAACAAATTGGTGACTCCACTAGGGACATTGATTTTTTTTTGCTATTTCTTGCTCTATGTTGAATTATATAAACTATAGACAGAGTCTGAAGCTAGCCAAGAAGCCTTCGAACAGCTTTTGTTCTACAATTGCATAGTAGATGAATGCTTCTTCAGTCAATCTCTGATTTAGTTTATATCTTGAGCATTAGATTTGCAAAAGCATCTAAATGCCCTTTTGGTAGCTTAGTAGCCTCATAAGACATTCCATTACACTTTGCTTGTTATTGTTCATTAAAATCAAGCTTAATCCATTGAAAACCGCATCAAATTTGAGCCAAAACACTTTCAGAATTTCTCCTTGTGACCATCGCACTGTCTTCAACTGTAACCTACTATGCATAGCAGTTGTCGAATGGAAAAAGTGCTATGCATCACACTATCTACCACTAGAACCTACGATGGTTGATTGAAACTCAATTTTCCCATCTAGGAGTTGAGGTTTTGACTAGTTTTCATTCTTGTTTGGTTGCTTGCTGAATTTGAACAATATCTCATCACTGAAGCCAACTCGCATCACTTAGATCGGCCTCTATTTGGATTAGGATTGGTGAATGTTTTGTGTGTTTGTTTTTCATTTACAATCTGTTGTCAAAAAGTAGTTTTAATCAATTTGTCATTTCGATAGAAAAAGTGTCGTAAAGTCTTCAATTTTCATCGAAAAAGTGAAGTGTTGTAAAATCCTCCTTCATACCTATCGATTAAACTATTTTGGTTGATTTGATTTGATTTGATTTCGTTCAAAGTGTCAAAAAGATATTTATTCAAACTTGAAAGTGTCGTTTTGAATCTTCCTTTCTCTCTTTGAAGAAAAATTGTCGAAATTTGTCATTTTGTGTGAAATATTTCGAGTCATTGATGCATTTGGTTTTCCTTCTTGAATCATTCACATTAAGGAGAGCTGAAAACAAATACATGCATTTGCATTTTAGAATTTTGGTTTGTGTGCACAAAAGGATGTTTTAGGGAAATTGCATTAGTGTGTGCTCTTTGCTGTTTGCTCAAAAGTACTGCTATGCTCTATCCCTTGTAGTGAGGATTTTCATTGTTGAACATAAACGAAAAGATTGTTTATCATCTTAGGTGCATCTTTAGGAATTTCATAACACATTTCGTGGTGAACCATCAAAGGCAAACTTTTAAAAAATATCAACTTAAAATGAACCTCAATGAGCTTAACAATGCTTTGGAATCTAATGCAACACATTTAGAGGTCTAGGCTAGAGACGTGTTCCGGCATCGTTAAACCTAGTGGCTATCGTTTTCATTGAAGGTTGGGTGATTCCTCCTCTTTGATACGACAAGTGCTAGCACGGACTCGTGCTCCCTGTACCGTCGCGTATATAGTGGGAGACGCCAATAGGCTTAAATCCTTTATCCATAGGAAACTGATTCTGCCGCCTTATCGGTAGCAATGCATTGAACACAACATTCGAGAAGATTGACTACCATACATAAAGTCCTTGGTAATTTCTCTTTAATTTATCACCAAGGTGTATATTGCATTTTTGCGATTGGTCTGGTAAACCTTTTTGTCTAGATTCTCTAGAGTAGTCACTTTCGTTCCTTTTTTACTCTCTAAAAGAAAAGGTCCATTTGAGCACTTGTCTGTTCAGGCTCATTAAAAATCGAAGGTGACTAGAGTCATCTTTAGCTTTTTCTCGACTCTTTAAAATTGAAAAAGCAAAGTTTTGTCCAAAGTGTCGTTAAAATAAATTGACCACAAAATAACATCACTTTCCCTTAGTTGATTTTTAAGTTGATCAAGTAATCCGCAATCGTGGAAGAAAGTCAATCAAAACCCCATCATTCACGGAGATTAGCGAGTCAACTGTCTTTGCCTTTGGAAGTGAAACCAATTCGGAAAAAGCGGTATCATTTAACTGAGTCTAGTTCATCTGGGTTGTTTGAAACATCTATTCCAACATCTTCAGGGACTCAAGTTACTCCGATCATTTCTGGTACATCCACCTCTAAAGAGGAAGTTTCACAGTTATCTGAGGACATTAGAACTGATCATGGTGTAACAGTAACTGAGGTTGTCAAACAAAAAATTGATCCTCAATCTGAAATTGCTCAACAAAGAGATACTTCTGAAACTGAACAACTCCATCTAGAGTTGGTCCGGAACCCATTCCAGTTCAAACCGAGGTTTCATCTAAACCAGGAGTTGTGCAAGAACCTCCCTTTGAGACTGTAGTTCAATTACCTGAACATCTGGACTTTGAATTTCAGTATCCAGAAGTTGTTACCCCTCCGACATCAGTCGCTGTAGAAACTACACCTTCTTCCACACCAAAAATATTTTACGGACCTAACGGTCAACCTCTTCCACCCGTTTGATTGCTATAGAGGAGATAGTAGAGGATCCTCCATCTGACACCCCATTTCATTTTGGAACTGGGATTAATTTGTATCCTGCTACTCCTGATTACTTTCCTTCATTTGATCCTGCTTCATCGTGAGTTCCCGTCAAATCATTAGGACAACTTTTGGACAAGTTAACCATGTCTGAACAACCATCAACATCCAGGACTGTATCATTTGATGCAGTTGTGAAAGAATCTTCTACTGCTACTCCTTCGATGTTTTCTGCTACACTTGAGTCACACTTATACGGTGCATCATCCATTCCAGTTGGTTACCAATCACTAGCTGGAACCCACTCAGGGGTTGCTTTTGCACCATGGTCAACTCCCATTTACTCGTCTGGAATCCCATCTAGTTTTTCTCACATGGAAACTCAGCAATTTGATCCTGCATATCAGTATCAATTTGGGCAAACCAGTTATCAAAGACCGATATATCCGTTAAACATTGGACTGCACCATATGGAGAGCAGTATGCTTACTCAATGTTTCCTCCTTTTTCCAGGGGACAACCATATGAGAGTTTTCCACAGTATTCAGGTCAAACCAGAATTAGAGCTAGTGGCTAGCAACCAATATTGCCAGATCAACCAAGGGTTGTATATCCAACACAACCAATCCAACCTGTGTCCAATATTCCTACCACACCTGCAGTTACAACTGTAACATAGACACAAGCTCAACCTGTTGTATCTCAACCAGTAAAAATTGTCCCCTCTTCCTCACAACCTCAAGTTTCAAGGCAAGGGGCTCAAGTTTCCCAAGTTGTTGTACAATAGCTGCTTGTTTCTAGTGCTCAACAGCAACCTCAGGTTAGTGTACCTTTATTTGGAGTGAACCAGGCACACACTGGTACTATTAATCCACAACTTGGTCAGTCTCTCAGTACTGGACAGCAACAGTCGATCCAACAACTGTGGCTGTTGCAATATCAACGACATCAATTCCAGCAAACCCGGCCCTAGTTTGGACTTGGTTCAAAAGCTCAAACTGGATTTGGTCAATGTCAAGCTTACCAAGGATCTGGGCAACAAGGCTTTGCAAGCTATGGACAACCACGTTTCCAAACTGGTTATCAAAAACCACCCTATACTGGTTATGTTCAACAACCTTACCAAGGTTGCCAGATGCAGATGCCCTACACTGGTATGCAAAGGCCTATGGCTTAAGCAATTCCATCGTATCTTGGGTATGCTCAACCTGACCTAAATTGATAGTTTCCATTCATAGCAACTCTTGAACTACCAGATTTGAACCGGCTCACTAATGATCCAATTGCATATACCCCTTGGTGGCCGGCGATTCCACATAAATTTCCATCTGACATTCCAAAGTTCAATGGAAATCCAGGAGAAGACCCATCAAACCAAGTAATGAATTTTCATTTATGGTTTTCATCCAACACCCTGAATGATGATTCGATTAGACTTTGTCTCTTCCAGAGAACACTCACTGGTCCAGCGGAAAAATGGTATATTGAATTACCTAGAGCTTCTTTTGATAACTTCACCGTTCTAGCCACTACCTTTCTAACCCACTTTCAGTTACCTATCAGGTACAAAACTGGAACAGAACTTCTTACCAACTTTAAACAGACTACCTCCACTCACATATCAGATCATATTCATGAGTGGCAGCGTCGTCATCAAATGGTTAAGACATATGTTCCTAATCAGCTTTTAGCTTAGTGGTTTATAAAGTCCTTATTGCCATCTATCACTGAGGATGTGGCAAAAGGAGGAGTTGTCACAGAAGAGCAAGTCATTGCTCGTGCCCAATATTTGGATCTGATTTATACACAATTAGGCATGCTCTATGACAAAATTCCTGATGCACCTAGACCAGCTTTCACCATTCCACCACCTCCAAAATCGAGTAGGGACTCTCATGCCGGCGACAGCATGATCGGTTCCTCGAGCACACAAACAGCGAGAGGACCATCTGGTCAAGCTCTTGCTATTTCCAGTCAAAATGAAAATTCATCTGAAAACACTCCTACCTCTGAGATTAATGCTGTGTCATCTGACAAAGGAAAAAATCCAAAGTAACCAGGAGGTAAGAAGAAGGGGAAGAATAATAAGAAGAAACAGGAGAATTCCACTGAAAAATCATCTGAAACCCCCACTGCGGCTAGGAAACCTCGTTATCCATGTTTGATATGCAATGACGAGCATTTTACAAGAGATTGTCCACATCGATCTGAGGTCTCTAAACTTTTAAAGGCTTCAAATACCTCAGCGGTGCTGATAGATCCATTTCCGAACCCAGAAACACATTTGGTTGCCACTGATAATGCTTCCACATCCCAAGTGCTTATGCTATCCATCGCAAATAAGCAAAATGATGTTTTCATGTCAACAAGGAATAAAGATTATGGAAATCCATCGTCGTTGAATAACCAGGCTACCGATCAACCTATTACTTCGACTACGACTTCACCAGAAGTTGTTCCGCTGATTATTCCTGAATTAACAATTAAGCCACCAAAGGGAGTTGTACATAAATCAACACTTAATCCTTGTGCTCGAGTAGCCCAAAACTACAATATAGTGGAGGATCTGGCTCAATCACCTTCTACTATGTCGACACTCAAGGTATTGCAAAATTGTCCCTCCCAAAAGCAGGCTTTGTTATCAGCGATAGGTGGGATCGATCCTACAGATTCCAATCTTGTGGTCTTTAATCATACAAGATATACACCATAGTTACCAACACAACTAGCTTTCCTTATACAGGTAAAAGCCCTCAACAAAAATGTTCATCGAACCATTATTGATGAGGGGGCATCAACCTGTATCATGTCAATGAGTTGCTGGAAAATTCTTGGTTCACCACCCTTGTCACAATCACCAACAACATTAAAAGCTTTTGATGGAAGAATGTACACTCCATACAGGATTTTAAGTAACTTGCAAGTTGAACTAGGGGGGAAAATAGTATATATTGAAGTCGAGGTCATTAATGGACTCCTTGATTACAATATTTTACTGAGAAGGCCTTGGGGATATGCTATGGCTGCGGTTGTGTCCACATACTTTTGAACGATTGAATTTCCCTTCAAAAGTGGAATCACTGTTGGAAATAATACTGAGAGGGGGGGGTGAATCAGTATTATCAGATCAGATAAAACTTTTCAATTTCATACTCAGAAACATATACGCGACTTCAGTTAAGTGAACACGCGTGTACACGCGACTGTGTCTAAAGCAACTAGCGTATATGCAGAGATCTTATGATTCAGTTAATATTATCTTCAGTAAATGCATCAGGATATTATTAAGCATATTAACAGTAAACAGATGCAGTATAACAGAATAGATCATCACACAAAAGCCACACACATGAACACCATGATATAAGGTGGAAACCCAATGTGGGTGAAAACCACCTGCTGCAATTTGTCTCTTTCTTCTTTAATGAGAAACTTCTTTTACAATGTACTGGTGCAGTCCTTTACCAGCACGCAGGCTACAACCTGCAGAGGGCTACAACCCTCTCTCGTTTTCCAACTACTTTTGGAAGGGAGCTACAACCCCCTCAGCTCTTGTACTAGCTGATCCATTCACTAGTACGTAGGTGCTGACCCTACAACCTTCAGGGACCACGTTTCATACATTTTCATACTGGATCCAAGAGTACAAAGCAAACATTACCGCAATACAATCATCAACTTATACTTGCATCATAATTCATTAAACAACCCAATACCGAATCACTGAAACCCTGTCATCAAGAACACAGAACCCAAACCAGAATCTAGAACTCTGCAACAACCACCAGAATCAGCAGCAACCTGAAATATTAACACTTATCATGCATACGCTACTTCACTGTACCAAAACCGCGTGTATACGCGCTTTCTCCAAAGGCAACCCGCGTGCAGATCTAGAAATGATTACTTCTGCCTTTGCTGTCAGATCCGACCCTTGCCAAGCATCCCGAACAGATAACCAGCAATACCAGATCTTCTCACTGCGTCAGACACCCACAATCCATGCTCCTTTGCCTAGTGATCTTCTCCTTATATAGCCTTAGGCCTTGTTCAATACCAAGAGCCAAAACCATAGAAACACAATACCATCAACCTCGAAACTAGGGATCAACACGTCCGTCGAGACATAATGGTCCGAAACCATAGGCACAACTTCCAAGGACTAACCGCCATGGACCAAAGGTACTTTTCCACATACACGCGCTTTTTATGAAGCCAACCTGCGTGTACACGCGACTTGGTCTTAACAAACCTGCGTGTATGAACTTCCTTGGCAAGCTGTACTAGGATCTGTCTTCTGATTAAGTTGCCATCTCCTGTACCAACTTCTGAGCATCTGTACCAACCTCTGAGTGAGTTGACATCAAGGACAACACTTGAATCATAATGCCAACAATCTCCCCCTTTGGACTTGATGGCAACCACCACACCAAGTCACTCTCCCCCTTTGACATCAAGGGCAAAGGGTGGACCAAGATATTCTCTTCTTTGGTATACCCTCTTCTGTCCATACTGCTGTCCATACTCCCCCTGAGTACATGCTGAAATCTCCAAATGTGCTCCCCCTTTGTGTATGCCAAAGTGTACCAATCTATCCATCCTGCTCTTGCTGAATTGTGCTGTTCATGCTCCCCTTGACTGTAGGCAAGATCTACAAAAGATGTTCTTCAAGAAGAACAAAGACTTAGACATCATAGAAGACCTTCCTATCACCAAAAGACTCAACATACATTCATCACCCAACCTAGTGGGGATATACCAATATTGACTCATCCACCTAACCATGTGAAGATACATGATAATACATGAACATTTCATCATTCATCCCAGGCATAGTGGGGAAACCAACATAGGCCGTTACATGACCTTGACATCATAAAAGAGATACATGACATAGTGATGAAATATCTAGACCAAGACTTATGAAAGCCACCAACAGCATCATGATCTGTACCATAAGCATCAGCCTGCAATACCATTCCTAAACAGTAAGATGTATCATTTAGCTTCATAGACTTTATCAACACCTTCTAACCATAATGCCAACAATGCATTATTTGAAGAATATTCTCCCCCTGAGTGTAAGCCAACCATGTCTGAACCATTTCCTGAGTCTGTTCTGCTCCCCCTGAGCCTGAGCCAACCATGACTGAACCTGGGTCTGTTTTGCTGCCCTTTCTCCATATACGCGACTTTGCAGCCTGTAACTCGCGTATATACGCGACTTGTCTTCATTATATAAGCGTATGCAGGATGGAATACTGAATTTCACTTTCAGATTCCCCTGTGTCTATTATGTCAGCTGACTGAGTTATCCCACACCTTTCTGTCTCTGTCTTCTTCAATTCCTGCAACTGTGATGATGTATGGTCCTTTTGTCTTGAATTTTGAAATCTGCTCCTGCATTCCCTTGCTTTATGCCCATAGTTGTTGCATGTATAGCACCTTATATTTTTCATGTTCCTTCTATCACAATCAATTGCTTTGTGTCCATATGCATTGCAGGCAAAGCAATACCCTCTGAAGTACCTGGGATGCGATGATCTTTCTTGAACCATTCTACTTCTGCATCTGGCTGCAACATGTCCAAGATTATGACATACATAACATTCAACATTATTCAGCGGAGGAAATAATCGTCTATCACGTCCATAGTTAGGAGTAAAGGATCTTCCTTGAGGAATTTCTTTCCTTGGTTGTTCCTTGAGCATTTCAGATTTCTCATTAGAGTTTCTTGTCTCACCTTGTGAACTAGATTCACCTTCAACATATTCATGAAAACCAAGACCAGTCTTGATAGCAGGAGATCTTTGACTATTAAGAATATCATCCAAGACTTTAGAACTATCTTGAAATCGTAAAAGCTTATCCTTTTCTTCTAGTTTACCTTTCAAGATATTTACCTCAACTTGATGTTGTTCTTCCTTTTTCAGATACTTCTTCCTTAGGTCTTCTTCAACTTTTCTCCCTTCTTCCACTTGTCGCTTTAGTTTGATCACTTCATGTTCTTGATCTTCAAGATCTTCTTTTAGAGAGAGGATCTTTGATTCAAGTCTCTGAATAGTTGTGCTCTGATCTTTTGCTATATCCTGCAATTTCTCCCTTACCCTGGTTTCTGTCTCCAATAGTTCTTTTAGTTTGGCAACTTCTTCAGTTTCTGCATTCGTCTCTTCATGTGCCATGAGACTTTTAATATCCTCGCTATTATTGGATGAAGCATTCTTCTTCTTATGTGCCATGAGACTTCTAATATCCTCACTATCATTTAATGAACTTTTAATATGGGTATAATAGCTTCTACCATCTTCTTCATATATCTTTTCTTTGTTATGAGGACATCTAGCAGCATAGTGACCAACTCTACCACATAGAAAACATTTGAAAGGTAGCTTATCTTTGAACCGTCCAGATCCCCGTTCAATATTCTTGACAAAATTTACCTCATCTTCTTCCTCTGACACTTCGAATGCGGCCTCTGGTGGTACCTCTTGTCGCATTTCAAAAGCAGTTAAGATCCCGTGAAGCTGTGACATGGTAATTTTCCGCACATTCTCCTTTTCTTCTATGGCAGATACTTTAGAATCAAATTTAGTAGACAGAGATCTCAAAACCTTTTGAACTAAGACAACTTCCTCAAATTCTTCACCCAGATCCCTCATACAATTCACAATCTCATCCATACGCAGGAAATAATTAGCTACGCTTTCATTACTTCGCATCTTAAGAGTTTCATATCGGATTCTGAGAGTTTGAAGCTTTGCTATTTTTACCTGATCATCTCCTTCGTAGCTTGTAATGATTTTGTCCCATATTTCCTTAGCTGATTTGAGATGCATGATCTTCATAAATTCTGATTGAGTCAAAGTACTCAATAGGACAGTAACTACTTTGGCATTGAGCTCATATTGCTTTTTCTCTGCTGGATCTGTAGGAGTTGCTGATGGGAATTTGTATCCTCCTTCTACGATTCCCCAAACTTCTGCTCCAAGCGACTGTAGATATGCAGTGGTTCTTATCTTCCAGTGAGTAAAATTGTTCCCGTCAAAGACTGGTGGCCTGATGTGTGCCTCTCTTTCTGGATTAGCCATTTGATGGATCTTTTCCTTCAAGCGATCAAGCTTTCTTTGAAGGACAGGCTCTGATACCAATTGTTGGAAATAATACTGAGAGGGGGGGGGTGAATCAGTATTATCAGATCAGATAAAACTTTTCAATTTCATACTCAGAAACATATACGCGACTTCAGTTAAGTGAACACGCGTGTACACGCGACTGTGTCTAAAGCAACTAGCGTATATGCAGAGATCTTATGATTCAGTTAATCTTATCTTCAGTAAATGCATCAGGATATTATTAAGCATATTAACAGTAAACAGATGCAGTATAACAGAATAGATCATCACACAAAAGCCACACACATGAACACCATGATATAAGGTGGAAACCCAATGTGGGTGAAAACCACCTGCTGCAATTTGTCTCTTTCTTCTTTAATGAGAAACTTCTTTTACAATGTACTGGTGCAGTCCTTTACCAGCACGCAGGCTACAACCTGCAGAGGGCTACAACCCTCTCTCGTTTTCCAACTACTTTTGGAAGGGAGCTACAACCCCCTCAGCTCTTGTACTAGCTGATCCATTCACTAGTACGTAGGTGCTGACCCTACAACCTTCAGGGACCACGTTTCATACATTTTCATACTGGATCCAAGAGTACAAAGCAAACATTACCGCAATACAATCATCAACTTATACTTGCATCATAATTCATTAAACAACCCAATACCGAATCACTGAAACCCTGTCATCAAGAACACAGAACCCAAACCAGAATCTAGAACTCTGCAACAACCACCAGAATCAGCAGCAACCTGAAATATTAACACTTATCATGCATACGCTACTTCACTGTACCAAAACCGCGTGTATACGCGCTTTCTCCAAAGGCAACCCGCGTGCAGATCTAGAAATGATTACTTCTGCCTTTGCTGTCAGATCCGACCCTTGCCAAGCGTCCCGAACAGATAACCAGCAATACCAGATCTTCTCACTGCGTCAGACACCCACAATCCATGCTCCTTTGCCTAGTGATCTTCTCCTTATATAGCCTTAGGCCTTGTTCAATACCAAGAGCCAAAACCATAGAAACACAATACCATCAACCTCGAAACTAGGGATCAACACGTCCGTCGAGACATAATGGTCCGAAACCATAGGCACAACTTCCAAGGACTAACCGCCATGGACCAAAGGTACTTTTCCACATACACACGCTTTTTATGAAGCCAACCTGCGTGTACACGCGACTTGGTCTTAACAAACCTGCGTGTATGAACTTCCTTGGCAAGCTGTACTAGGATCTGTCTTCTGATTAAGTTGCCATCTCCTGTACCAACTTCTGAGCATCTGTACCAACCTCTGAGTGAGTTGCCATCAAGGACAACACTTGAATCATAATGCCAACAATCTCCCCCTTTGGACTTGATGGCAACCACCACACCAAGTCACTCTCCCCCTTTGACATCAAGGGCAAAGGGTGGACCAAGATATTCTCTTCTTTGGTATACCCTCTCCTGTCCATACTGCTGTCCATACTCCCCCTGAGTACATGCTGAAATCTCCAAATGTGCTCCCCCTTTGTGTATGCCAAAGTGTACCAATCTATCCATCCTGCTCTTGCTGAATTGTGCTGTTCATGCTCCCCTTGACTGTAGGCAAGATCTACAAAAGATGTTCTTCAAGAAGAACAAAGACTTAGACATCATAGAAGACCTTCCTATCACCAAAAGACTCAACATACATTCATCACCCAACCTAGTGGGGATATACCAATATTGACTCATCCACCTAACCATGTGAAGATACATGATAATACATGAACATTTCATCATTCATCCCAGGCATAGTGGGGAAACCAACATAGGCCGTTACATGACCTTGACATCATAAAAGAGATACATGACATAGTGATGAAATATCTAGACCAAGACTTATGAAAGCCACCAACAGCATCATGATCTGTACCATAAGCACCAGCCTGCAATACCATTCCTAAACAGTAAGATGTATCATTTAGCTTCATAGACTTTATCAACACCTTCTAACCATAATGCCAACAATGCATTATTTGAAGAATATTCTCCCCCTGAGTGTAAGCCAACCATGTCTGAACCATTTCCTGAGTCTGTTCTGCTCCCCCTGAGCCTGAGCCAACCATGACTGAACCTGGGTCTGTTTTGCTGCCCTTTCTCCATATACGCGACTTTGCAGCCTGTAACTCGCGTATATACGCGACTTGTCTTCATTATATAAGCGTATGCAGGATGGAATACTGAATTTCACTTTCAGATTCCCCTGTGTCTGTTATGTCAGCTGACTGAGTTATCCCACACCTTTTTGTCTCTGTCTTCTTCAATTCCTGCAACTGTGATGATGTATGGTCCTTTTGTCTTGAATTTTGAAATCTGCTCCTGCATTCCCTTGATTTATGCCCATAGTTGTTGCATGTATAGAACCTTATATTTTTCATGTTCCTTCTATCACAATCAATTGCTTTGTGTCCATATGCATTGCAGGCAAAGCAATACCCTCTGAAGTACCTGGGATGCGATGATCTTTCTTGAACCATTCTACTTCTGCATCTGGCTGCAACATGTCCAAGATTATGACATACATAACATTCAACATTATTCAGCGGAGGAAATAATCGTCTATCACGTCCATAGTTAGGAGTAAAGGATCTTCCTTGAGGAATTTCTTTCCTTGGTTGTTCCTTGAGCATTTCAGATTTCTCATTAGAGTTTCTTGTCTCACCTTGTGAACTAGATTCACCTTCAACATATTCATGAAAACCAAGACCAGTCTTGATAGCAGGAGATCTTTGACTATTAAGAATATCATCCAAGACTTTAGAACTATCTTGAAATCGTAAAAGCTTATCCTTTTCTTCTAGTTTACCTTTCAAGATATTTACCTCAACTTGATGTTGTTCTTCCTTTTTCAGATACTTCTTCCTTAGGTCTTCTTCAACTTTTCTCCCTTCTTCCACTTGTCGCTTTAGTTTGATCACTTCATGTTCTTGATCTTCAAGATCTTCTTTTAGAGAGAGGATCTTTGATTCAAGTCTCTGAATAGTTGTGCTCTGATCTTTTGCTATATCCTGCAATTTCTCCCTTACCCTGGTTTCTGTCTCCAATAGTTCTTTTAGTTTGGCAACTTCTTCAGTTTCTGCATTCGTCTCTTCATGTGCCATGAGACTTTTAATATCCTCGCTATTATTGGATGAAGCATTCTTCTTCTTATGTGCCATGAGACTTCTAATATCCTCACTATCATTTAATGAACTTTTAATATGGGTATAATAGCTTCTACCATCTTCTTCATATATCTTTTCTTTGTTATGAGGACATCTAGCAGCATAGTGACCAACTCTACCACATAGAAAACATTTGAAAGGTAGCTTATCTTTGAACCGTCCAGATCCCCGTTCAAGATTCTTGACAAAATTTACCTCATCTTCTTCCTCTGACACTTCGAATGCGGCCTCTGGTGGTACCTCTTGTCGCATTTCAAAAGCAGTTAAGATCCCGTGAAGCTGTGACATGGTAATTTTCCGCACATTCTCCTTTTCTTCTATGGCAGATACTTTAGAATCAAATTTAGTAGACAGAGATCTCAAAACCTTTTGAACTAAGACAACTTCCTCAAATTCTTCACCCAGATCCCTCATACAATTCACAATCTCATCCATACGCAGGAAATAATTAGCTACGCTTTCATTACTTCGCATCTTAAGAGTTTCATATCGGATTCTGAGAGTTTGAAGCTTTGCTATTTTTACCTGATCATCTCCTTCGTAGCTTGTAACGATTTTGTCCCATATTTCCTTAGCTGATTTGAGATGCATGATCTTCATAAATTCTGATTGAGTCAAAGTACTCAATAGGACAGTAACTACTTTGGCATTGAGCTCATATTGCTTTTTCTCTGCTGGATCTGTAGGAGTTGCTGATGGGAATTTGTATCCTCCTTCTACGATTCCCCAAACTTCTGCTCCAAGCGACTGTAGATATGCAGTGGTTCTTATCTTCCAGTGAGTAAAATTGTTCCCGTCAAAGACTGGTGGCCTGATGTGTGCCTCTCTTTCTGGATTAGCCATTTGATGGATCTTTTCCTTCAAGCGATCAAGCTTTCTTTGAAGGACCGGCTCTGATACCAATTGTTGGAAATAATACTGAGAGGGGGGGGTGAATCAGTATTATCAGATCAGATAAAACTTTTCAATTTCATACTCAGAAACATATACGCGACTTTAGTTAAGTGAACACGCGTGTACACGCGACTGTGTCTAAAGCAACTAGCGTATATGCAGAGATCTTATGATTCAGTTAATCTTATCTTCAGTAAATGCATCAGGATATTATTAAGCATATTAACAGTAAACAGATGCAGTATAACAGAATAGATCATCACACAAAAGCCACACACATGAACACCATGATATAAGGTGGAAACCCAATGTGGGTGAAAACCACCTGCTGCAATTTGTCTCTTTCTTCTTTAATGAGAAACTTCTTTTACAATGTACTGGTGCAGTCCTTTACCAGCATGCAGGCTACAACCTGCAGAGGGCTACAACCCTCTCTCGTTTTCCAACTACTTTTGGAAGGGAGCTACAACCCCCTCAGCTCTTGTACTAGCTGATCCATTCACTAGTACGTAGGTGCTGACCCTACAACCTTCAGGGACCACGTTTCATACATTTTCATACTGGATCCAAGAGTACAAAGAAAACATTACCGCAATACAATCATCAACTTATACTTGCATCATAATTCATTAAACAACCCAATACCGAATCACTGAAACCCTGTCATCAAGAACACAGAACCCAAACCAGAATCTAGAACTCTGCAACAACCACCAGAATCAGCAGCAACCTGAAATATTAACACTTATCATGCATACGCTACTTCACTGTACCAAAACCGCGTGTATACGCGCTTTCTCCAAAGGCAACCCGCGTGCAGATCTAGAAATGATTACTTCTGCCTTTGTTTTCAGATCCGACCCTTGCCAAGCGTCCCGAACAGATAACCAGCAATACCAGATCTTCTCACTGCGTCAGACACCCACAATCCATGCTTCTTTGCCTAGTGATCTTCTCCTTATATAGCCTTAGGCCTTGTTCAATACCAAGAGCCAAAACCATAGAAACACAATACCATCAACCTCGAAACTAGGGATCAACACGTCCGTCGAGACATAATGGTCCGAAACCATAGGCACAACTTCCAAGGACTAACCGCCATGGACCAAAGGTACTTTTCCACATACACGCGCTTTTTCTGAAGCCAACTTGCGTGTACACGCGACTTGGTCTTAACAAACCTGCGTGTATGAACTTCCTTGGCAAGCTGTACTAGGATCTGTCTTCTGATTAAGTTGCCATCTCCTGTACCAACTTCTGAGCATCTGTACCAACCTCTGAGTGAGTTGCCATCAAGGACAACACTTGAATCATAATGCCAACAATCTCCCCCTTTGGACTTGATGGCAACCACCACACCAAGTCACTCTCCCCCTTTGACATCAAGGGCAAAGGGTGGACCAAGATATTCTCTTCTTTGGTATACCCTCTCCTGTCCATACTGCTGTCCATACTCCCCCTGAGTACATGCTGAAATCTCCAAATGTGCTCCCCCTTTGTGTATGCCAAAGTGTACCAATCTATCCATCCTGCTCTTGCTGAATTGTGCTGTTCATGCTCCCCTTGACTGTAGGCAAGATCTGCAAAAGATGTTCTTCAAGAAGAACAAAGACTTATACATCATAGAAGACCTTCCTATCACCAAAAGACTCAACATACATTCATCACCCAACCAAGTGGGGATATACCAATATTGACTCATCCACCTAACCATGTGAAGATACATGATAATACATGAACATTTCATCATTCATCCCAGGCATAGTGGGGAAACCAACATAGGCCGTTACATGACCTTGACATCATAAAAGAGATACATGACATAGTGATGAAATATCTAGACCAAGACTTATGAAAGCCACCAACAGCATCATGATCTGTACCATAAGCATCAGCCTGCAATACCATTCCTAAACAGTAAGATGTATCATTTAGCTTCATAGACTTTATCAACACCTTCTAACCATAATGCCAACAATGCATTATTTGAAGAATATTCTCCCCCTGAGTGTAAGCCAACCATGTCTGAACCATTTCCTGAGTCTGTTCTGCTCCCCCTGAGCCTGAGCCAACCATGACTGAACCTGGGTCTGTTCTGCTGCCCTTTCTCCATATACGCGACTTTGCAGCCTGTAACTCGCGTATATACGCGACTTGTCTTCATTATATAAGCGTATGCAGGATGGAATACTGAATTTCACTTTCAGATTCCCCTGTGTCTGTTATGTCAGCTGACTGAGTTATCCCACACCTTTCTGTCTCTGTCTTCTTCAATTCCTGCAACTGTGATGATGTATGGTCCTTTTGTCTTGAATTTTGAAATCTGCTCCTGCATTCCCTTGCTTTATGCCCATAGTTGTTGCATGTATAGCACCTTATATTTTTCATGTTCCTTCTATCACAATCAATTGCTTTGTGTCCATATGCATTGCAGGCAAAGCAATACCCTCTGAAGTACCTGGGATGCGATGATCTTTCTTGAACCATTCTACTTCTGCATCTGGCTGCAACATGTCCAAGATTATGACATACATAACATTCAACATTATTCAGCGGAGGAAATAATCGTCTATCACGTCCATAGTTAGGAGTAAAGGATCTTCCTTGAGGAATTTCTTTCCTTGGTTGTTCCTTGAGCATTTCAGATTTCTCATTAGAGTTTCTTGTCTCACCTTGTGAACTAGATTCACCTTCAACATATTCATGAAAACCAAGACCAGTCTTGATAGCAGGAGATCTTTGACTATTAAGAATATCATCCAAGACTTTAGAACTATCTTGAAATCGTAAAAGCTTATCCTTTTCTTCTAGTTTACCTTTCAAGATATTTACCTCAACTTGATGTTGTTCTTCCTTTTTCAGATACTTCTTCCTTAGGTCTTCTTCAACTTTTCTCCCTTCTTCCACTTGTCGCTTTAGTTTGATCACTTCATGTTCTTGATCTTCAAGATCTTCTTTTAGAGAGAGGATCTTTGATTCAAGTCTCTGAATAGTTGTGCTCTGATCTTTTGCTATATCCTGCAATTTCTCCCTTACCCTGGTTTCTGTCTCCAATAGTTCTTTTAGTTTGGCAACTTCTTCAGTTTCTGCATTCGTCTCTTCATGTGCCATGAGACTTTTAATATCCTCGCTATTATTGGATGAAGCATTCTTCTTCTTATGTGCCATGAGACTTCTAATATCCTCACTATCATTTAATGAACTTTTAATATGGGTATAATAGCTTCTACCATCTTCTTCATATATCTTTTCTTTGTTATGAGGACATCTAGCAGCATAGTGACCAACTCTACCACATAGAAAACATTTGAAAGGTAGCTTATCTTTGAACCGTCCAGATCCCCGTTCAAGATTCTTGACAAAATTTACCTCATCTTCTTCCTCTGACACTTCGAATGCGGCCTCTGGTGGTACCTCTTGTCGCATTTCAAAAGCAGTTAAGATCCCGTGAAGCTGTGACATGGTAATTTTCCGCACATTCTCCTTTTCTTCTATGGCAGATACTTTAGAATCAAATTTAGTAGACAGAGATCTCAAAACCTTTTGAACTAAGACAACTTCCTCAAATTCTTCACCCAGATCCCTCATACAATTCACAATCTCATCCATACGGAAATAATTAGCTACGCTTTCATTACTTCGCATCTTAAGAGTTTCATATCGGATTCTGAGAGTTTGAAGCTTTGCTATTTTTACCTGATCATCTCCTTCGTAGCTTGTAACGATTTTGTCCCATATTTCCTTAGCTGATTTGAGATGCATGATCTTCATAAATTCTGATTGAGTCAAAGTACTCAATAGGACAGTAACTACTTTGGCATTGAGCTCATATTGCTTTTTCTCTGCTGGATCTGTAGGAGTTGCTGATGGGAATTTGTATCCTCCTTCTACGATTCCCCAAACTTCTGCTCCAAGCGACTGTAGATATGCAGTGGTTCTTATCTTCCAGTGAGTAAAATTGTTCCCGTCAAAGACTGGTGGCCTGATGTGTGCCTCTCTTTCTGGATTAGCCATTTGATGGATCTTTTCCTTCAAGCGATCAAGCTTTCTTTGAAGGACCTGCTCTATAATTGTTGGAAATAATACTGAGAGGGGGGGGTGAATCAGTATTATCAGATCAGATAAAACTTTTCAATTTCATACTCAGAAACATATACGCGACTTCAGTTAAGTGAACCCGCGTGTACACGCGACTGTGTCTAAAGCAACTAGCGTATATGCAGAGATCTTATGATTCAGTTAATCTTATCTTCAGTAAATGCATCAGGATATTATTAAGCATATTAACAGTAAACAGATGCAGTATAACAGAATAGATCATCACACAAAAGCCACACACATGAACACCATGATATAAGGTGGAAACCCAATGTGGGTGAAAACCACCTGCTGCAATTTGTCTCTTTCTTCTTTAATGAGAAACTTCTTTTACAATGTACTGGTGCAGTCCTTTACCAGCACGCAGGCTACAACCTGCAGAGGGCTACAACCCTCTCTCGTTTTCCAACTACTTTTGGAAGGGAGCTACAACCCCCTCAGCTCTTGTACTAGCTGACGTAGGTGCTGACCCTACAACCTTCAGGGACCACGTTTCATACATTTTCATACTGGATCCAAGAGTACAAAGCAAACATTACCGCAATACAATCATCAACTTATACTTGCATCATAATTCATTAAACAACCCAATACCGAATCACTGAAACCCTGTCATCAAGAACACAGAACCCAAACCAGAATCTAGAACTCTGCAACAACCACCAGAATCAGCAGCAACCTGAAATATTAACACTTATCATGCATACGCTACTTCACTGTACCAAAACCGCGTGTATACGCGCTTTCTCCAAAGGCAACCCGCGTGCAGATCTAGAAATGATTACTTCTGCCTTTGCTGTCAGATCCGACCCTTGCCAAGCGTCCCGAACAGATAACCAGCAATACCAGATCTTCTCACTGCGTCAGACACCCACAATCCATGCTCCTTTGCCTAGTGATCTTCTCCTTATATAGCCTTAGGCCTTGTTCAATACCAAGAGCCAAAACCATAGAAACACAATACCATCAACCTCGAAACTAGGGATCAACACGTCCGTCGAGACATAATGGTCCGAAACCATAGGCACAACTTCCAAGGACTAACCGCCATGGACCAAAGGTACTTTTCCACATACACGCGCTTTTTATGAAGCCAACCTGCGTGTACACGCGACTTGGTCTTAACAAACCTGCGTGTATGAACTTCCTTGGCACGCTGTACTAGGATCTGTCTTCTGATTAAGTTGCCATCTCCTGTACCAACTTCTAAGCATCTGTACCAACCTCTGAGTGAGTTGCCATCAAGGACAACACTTGAATCATAATGCCAACAATCTCCCCCTTTGGACTTGATGGCAACCACCACACCAAGTCACTCTCCCCCTTTGACATCAAGGGCAAAGGGTGGACCAAGATATTCTCTTCTTTGGTATACCCTCTCCTGTCCATACTGCTGTCCATACTCCCCCTGAGTACATGCTGAAATCTCCAAATGTGCTCCCCCTTTGTGTATGCCAAAGTGTACCAATCTATCCATCCTGCTCTTGCTGAATTGTGCTGTTCATGCTCCCCTTGACTGTAGGCAAGATCTACAAAAGATGTTCTTCAAGAAGAACAAAGACTTAGACATCATAGAAGACCTTCCTATCACCAAAAGACTCAACATACATTCATCACCCAACCTAGTGGGGATATACCAATATTGACTCATCCACCTAACCATGTGAAGATACATGATAATACATGAACATTTCATCATTCATCCCAGGCATAGTGGGGAAACCAACATAGGCCGTTACATGACCTTGACATCATAAAAGAGATACATGACATAGTGATGAAATATCTAGACCAAGACTTATGAAAGCCACCAACAGCATCATGATCTGTACCATAAGCATCAGCCTGCAATACCATTCCTAAACAGTAAGATGTATCATTTAGCTTCATAGACTTTATCAACACCTTCTAACCATAATGCCAACAATGCATTATTTGAAGAATATTCTCCCCCTGAGTGTAAGCCAACCATGTCTGAACCATTTCCTGAGTCTGTTCTGCTCCCCCTGAGCCTGAGCCAACCATGACTGAACCTGGGTCTGTTTTGCTGCCCTTTCTCCATATACGCGACTTTGCAGCCTGTAACTCGCGTATATACGCGACTTGTCTTCATTATATAAGCGTATGCAGGATGGAATACTGAATTTCACTTTCAGATTCCCCTGTGTCTGTTATGTCAGCTGACTGAGTTATCCCACACCTTTCTGTCTCTGTCTTCTTCAATTCCTGCAACTATGATGATGTATGGTCCTTTTGTCTTGAATTTTGAAATCTGCTCCTGCATTCCCTTGCTTTATGCCCATAGTTGTTGCATGTATAGCACCTTATATTTTTCATGTTCCTTCTATCACAATCAATTGCTTTGTGTCCATATGCATTGCAGGCAAAGCAATACCCTCTGAAGTACCTGGGATGCGATGATCTTTCTTGAACCATTCTACTTCTGCATCTGGCTGCAACATGTCCAAGATTATGACATACATAACATTCAACATTATTCAGTGGAGGAAATAATCGTCTATCACGTCCATAGTTAGGAGTAAAGGATCTTCCTTGAGGAATTTCTTTCCTTGGTTGTTCCTTGAGCATTTCAGATTTCTCATTAGAGTTTCTTGTCTCACCTTGTGAACTAGATTCACCTTCAACATATTCATGAAAACCAAGACCAGTCTTGATAGCAGGAGATCTTTGACTATTAAGAATATCATCCAAGACTTTAGAACTATCTTGAAATCGTAAAAGCTTATCCTTTTCTTCTAGTTTACCTTTCAAGATATTTACCTCAACTTGATGTTGTTCTTCCTTTTTCAGATACTTCTTCCTTAGGTCTTCTTCAACTTTTCTCCCTTCTTCCACTTGTCGCTTTAGTTTGATCACTTCATGTTCTTGATCTTCAAGATCTTCTTTTAGAGAGAGGATCTTTGATTCAAGTCTCTGAATAGTTGTGCTCTGATCTTTTGCTATATCCTGCAATTTCTCCCTTACCCTGGTTTCTGTCTCCAATAGTTCTTTTAGTTTGGCAACTTCTTCAGTTTCTGCATTCGTCTCTTCATGTGCCATGAGACTTTTAATATCCTCGCTATTATTGGATGAAGCATTCTTCTTCTTATGTGCCATGAGACTTCTAATATCCTCACTATCATTTAATGAACTTTTAATATGGGTATAATAGCTTCTACCATCTTCTTCATATATCTTTTCTTTGTTATGAGGACATCTAGCAGCATAGTGACCAACTCTACCACATAGAAAACATTTGAAAGGTAGCTTATCTTTGAACCGTCCAGATCCCCGTTCAAGATTCTTGACAAAATTTACCTCATCTTCTTCCTCTGACACTTCGAATGCGGCCTCTGGTGGTACCTCTTGTCGCATTTCAAAAGCAGTTAAGATCCCGTGAAGCTGTGACATGGTAATTTTCCGCACATTCTCCTTTTCTTCTATGGCAGATACTTTAGAATCAAATTTAGTAGACAGAGATCTCAAAACCTTTTGAACTAAGACAACTTCCTCAAATTCTTCACCCAGATCCCTCATACAATTCACAATCTCATCCATACGCAGGAAATAATTAGCTACGCTTTCATTACTTCGCATCTTAAGAGTTTCATATCGGATTCTGAGAGTTTGAAGCTTTGCTATTTTTACCTGATCATCTCCTTCGTAGCTTGTAACGATTTTGTCCCATATTTCCTTAGCTGATTTGAGATGCATGATCTTCATAAATTCTGATTGAGTCAAAGTACTCAATAGGACAGTAACTACTTTGGCATTGAGCTCATATTGCTTTTTCTCTGCTGGATCTGTAGGAGTTGCTGATGGGAATTTGTATCCTCCTTCTACGATTCCCCAAACTTCTGCTCCAAGCGACTGTAGATATGCAGTGGTTCTTATCTTCCAGTGAGTAAAATTGTTCCCGTCAAAGACTGGTGGCCTGATGTGTGCCTCTCTTTCTGGATTAGCCATTTGATGGATCTTTTCCTTCAAGCGATCAAGCTTTCTTTGAAGGACCGGCTCTGATACCAATTGTTGGAAATAATACTGAGAGGGGGGGGGTGAATCAGTATTATCAGATCAGATAAAACTTTTCAATTTCATACTCAGAAACATATACGCGACTTTAGTTAAGTGAACACGCGTGTACACGCGACTGTGTCTAAAGCAACTAGCGTATATGCAGAGATCTTATGATTCAGTTAATCTTATCTTCAGTAAATGCATCAGGATATTATTAAGCATATTAACAGTAAACAGATGCAGTATAACAGAATAGATCATCACACAAAAGCCACACACATGAACACCATGATATAAGGTGGAAACCCAATGTGGGTGAAAACCACCTGCTGCAATTTGTCTCTTTCTTCTTTAATGAGAAACTTCTTTTACAATGTACTGGTGCAGTCCTTTACCAGCACGCAGGCTACAACCTGCAGAGGGCTACAACCCTCTCTCGTTTTCCAACTACTTTTGGAAGGGAGCTACAACCCCCTCAGCTCTTGTACTAGCTGATCCATTCACTAGTACGTAGGTGCTGACCCTACAACCTTCAGGGACCACGTTTCATACATTTTCATACTGGATCCAAGAGTACAAAGCAAACATTACCGCAATACAATCATCAACTTATACTTGCATCATAATTCATTAAACAACCCAATACCGAATCACTGAAACCCTGTCATCAAGAACACAGAACCCAAACCAGAATCTAGAACTCTGCAACAACCACCAGAATCAGCAGCAACCTGAAATATTAACACTTATCATGCATACGCTACTTCACTGTACCAAAACCGCGTGTATACGCGCTTTCTCCAAAGGCAACCCGCGTGCAGATCTAGAAATGATTACTTCTGCCTTTGTTTTCAGATCCGACCCTTGCCAAGCGTCCCGAACAGATAACCAGCAATACCAGATCTTCTCACTGCGTCAGACACCCACAATCCATGCTCCTTTGCCTAGTGATCTTCTCCTTATATAGCCTTAGGCCTTGTTCAATACCAAGAGCCAAAACCATAGAAACACAATACCATCAACCTCGAAACTAGGGATCAACACGTCCGTCGAGACATAATGGTCCGAAACCATAGGCACAACTTCCAAGGACTAACCGCCATGGACCAAAGGTACTTTTCCACATACACGCGCTTTTTATGAAGCCAACCTGCGTGTACACGCGACTTGGTCTTAACAAACCTGCGTGTATGAACTTCCTTGGCAAGCTGTACTAGGATCTGTCTTCTGATTAAGTTGCCATCTCCTGTACCAACTTCTGAGCATCTGTACCAACCTCTGAGTGAGTTGCCATCAAGGACAACACTTGAATCATAATGCCAACAATCTCCCCCTTTGGACTTGATGGCAACCACCACACCAAGTCACTCTCCCCCTTTGACATCAAGGGCAAAGGGTGGACCAAGATATTCTCTTCTTTGGTATACCCTCTCCTGTCCATACTGTTGTCCATACTCCCCCTGAGTACATGCTGAAATCTCCAAATGTGCTCCCCCTTTGTGTATGCCAAAGTGTACCAATCTATCCATCCTGCTCTTGCTGAATTGTGCTGTTCATGCTCCCCTTGACTGTAGGCAAGATCTACAAAAGATGTTCTTCAAGAAGAACAAAGACTTAGACATCATAGAAGACCTTCCTATCACCAAAAGACTCAACATACATTCATCACCCAACCTAGTGGGGATATACCAATATTGACTCATCCACCTAACCATGTGAAGATACATGATAATACATGAACATTTCATCATTCATCCCAGGCATAGTGGGGAAACCAACATAGGCCGTTACATGACCTTGACATCATAAAAGAGATACATGACATAGTGATGAAATATCTAGACCAAGACTTATGAAAGCCACCAACAGCATCATGATCTGTACCATAAGCATCAGCCTGCAATACCATTCCTAAACAGTAAGATGTATCATTTAGCTTCATAGACTTTATCAACACCTTCTAACCATAATGCCAACAATGCATTATTTGAAGAATATTCTCCCCCTGAGTGTAAGCCAACCATGTCTGAACCATTTCCTGAGTCTGTTCTGCTCCCCCTGAGCCTGAGCCAACCATGACTGAACCTGGGTCTGTTTTGCTGCCCTTTCTCCATATACGCGACTTTGCAGCCTGTAACTCGCGTATATACGCGACTTGTCTTCATTATATAAGCGTATGCAGGATGGAATACTGAATTTCACTTTCAGATTCCCCTGTGTCTGTTATGTCAGCTGACTGAGTTATCCCACACCTTTCTGTCTCTGTCTTCTTCAATTCCTGCGACTGTGATGATGTATGGTCCTTTTGTCTTGAATTTTGAAATCTGCTCCTGCATTCCCTTGCTTTATGCCCATAGTTGTTGCATGTATAGCACCTTATATTTTTCATGTTCCTTCTATCACAATCAATTGCTTTGTGTCCATATGCATTGCAGGCAAAGCAATACCCTCTGAAGTACCTGGGATGCGATGATCTTTCTTGAACCATTCTACTTCTGCATCTGGCTGCAACATGTCCAAGATTATGACATACATAACATTCAACATTATTCAGCGGAGGAAATAATCGTCTATCACGTCCATAGTTAGGAGTAAAGGATCTTCCTTGAGGAATTTCTTTCCTTGGTTGTTCCTTGAGCATTTCAGATTTCTCATTAGAGTTTCTTGTCTCACCTTGTGAACTAGATTCACCTTCAACATATTCATGAAAACCAAGACCAGTCTTGATAGCAGGAGATCTTTGACTATTAAGAATATCATCTAAGACTTTAGAACTATCTTGAAATCGTAAAAGCTTATTCTTTTCTTCTAGTTTACCTTTCAAGATATTTACCTCAACTTGATGTTGTTCTTCCTTTTTCAGATACTTCTTCCTTAGGTCTTCTTCAACTTTTCTCCCTTCTTCCACTTGTCGCTTTAGTTTGATCACTCCATGTTCTTGATCTTCAAGATCTTCTTTTAGAGAGAGGATCTTTGATTCAAGTCTCTGAATAGTTGTGCTCTGATCTTTTGCTATATCCTGCAATTTCTCCCTTACCCTGGTTTCTGTCTCCAATAGTTCTTTTAGTTTGGCAACTTCTTCAGTTTCTGCATTCGTCTCTTCATGTGCCATGAGACTTTTAATATCCTCGCTATTATTGGATGAAGCATTCTTCTTCTTATGTGCCATGAGACTTCTAATATCCTCACTATCATTTAATGAACTTTTAATATGGGTATAATAGCTTCTACCATCTTCTTCATATATCTTTTCTTTGTTATGAGGACATCTAGCAGCATAGTGACCAACTCTACCACATAGAAAACATTTGAAAGGTAGCTTATCTTTGAACCGTCCAGATCCCCGTTCAAGATTCTTGACAAAATTTACCTCATCTTCTTCCTCTGACACTTCGAATGCGGCCTCTGGTGGTACCTCTTGTCGCATTTCAAAAGCAGTTAAGATCCCGTGAAGCTGTGACATGGTAATTTTCCGCACATTCTCCTTTTCTTCTATGGCAGATACTTTAGAATCAAATTTAGTAGACAGAGATCTCAAAACCTTTTGAACTAAGACAACTTCCTCAAATTCTTCACCCAGATCCCTCATACAATTCACAATCTCATCCATACGCAGGAAATAATTAGCTACGCTTTCATTACTTCGCATCTTAAGAGTTTCATATCGGATTCTGAGAGTTTGAAGCTTTGCTATTTTTACCTGATCATCTCCTTCGTAGCTTGTAACGATTTTGTCCCATATTTCCTTAGCTGATTTGAGATGCATGATCTTCATAAATTCTGATTGAGTCAAAGTACTCAATAGGACAGTAACTACTTTGGCATTGAGCTCATATTGCTTTTTCTCTGCTGGATCTATAGGAGTTGCTGATGGGAATTTGTATCCTCCTTCTACGATTCCCCAAACTTCTGCTCCAAGCGACTGTAGATATGCAGTGGTTCTTATCTTCCAGTGAGTAAAATTGTTCCCGTCAAAGACTGGTGGCCTGATGTGTGCCTCTCTTTCTGGATTAGCCATTTGATGGATCTTTTCCTTCAAGCGATCAAGCTTTCTTTGAAGGACCGGCTCTGATACCAATTGTTGGAAATAATACTGAGAGGGGGGGGTGAATCAGTATTATCAGATCAGATAAAACTTTTCAATTTCATACTCAGAAACATATACGCGACTTCAGTTAAGTGAACACGCGTGTACACGCGATTGTGTCTAAAGCAACTAGCGTATATGCAGAGATCTTATGATTCAGTTAATCTTATCTTCAGTAAATGCATCAGGATATTATTAAGCATATTAACAGTAAACAGATGCAGTATAACAGAATAGATCATCACACAAAAGCCACACACATGAACACCATGATATAAGGTGGAAACCCAATGTGGGTGAAAACCACCTGCTGCAATTTGTCTCTTTCTTCTTTAATGAGAAACTTCTTTTACAATGTACTGGTGCAGTCCTTTACCAGCACGCAGGCTACAACCTGCAGAGGGCTACAACCCTCTCTCGTTTTCCAACTACTTTTGGAAGGGAGCTACAACCCCCTCAGCTCTTGTACTAGCTGATCCATTCACTAGTACGTAGGTGCTGACCCTACAACCTTCAGGGACCACGTTTCATACATTTTCATACTGGATCCAAGAGTACAAAGCAAACATTACCGCAATACAATCATCAACTTATACTTGCATCATAATTCATTAAACAACCCAATACCGAATCACTGAAACCCTGTCATCAAGAACACAGAACCCAAACCAGAATCTAGAACTCTGCAACAACCACCAGAATCAGCAGCAACCTGAAATATTAACACTTATCATGCATACGCTACTTCACTGTACCAAAACCGCGTGTATACGCGCTTTCTCCAAAGGCAACCCGCGTGCAGATCTAGAAATGATTACTTCTGCCTTTGCTGTCAGATCCGACCCTTGCCAAGCGTCCCGAACAGATAACCAGCAATACCAGATCTTCTCACTGCGTCAGACACCCACAATCCATGCTCCTTTGCCTAGTGATCTTCTCCTTATATAGCCTTAGGCCTTGTTCAATACCAAGAGCCAAAACCATAGAAACACAATACCATCAACCTCGAAACTAGGGATCAACACGTCCGTCGAGACATAATGGTCCGAAACCATAGGCACAACTTCCAAGGACTAACCGCCATGGACCAAAGGTACTTTTCCACATACACGCGCTTTTTATGAAGCCAACCTGCGTGTACACGCGACTTGGTCTTAACAAACCTGCGTGTATGAACTTCCTTGTCAAGCTGTACTAGGATCTGTCTTCTGATTAAGTTGCCATCTCCTGTACCAACTTCTGAGCATCTGTACCAACCTCTGAGTGAGTTGCCATCAAGGACAACACTTGAATCATAATGCCAACAATCACAGTCATCAAACAACTAGCCTTCTTTGCTAATAGCTCACAAGCTATTGGAAGCATTCCATTAATACATGGAAATTCACAATCACTTCAAAATGTTGGAGTAGGTCTCCTAAAAGACCCTTCCTTGATGGGTACTTTTACTCTACCGTCACCATATGGTCTCGCGGAAGCGGCAATATTGGAAACCTGCAACATGATCTCTTCTACATCATCTGAGTTTAAGAAAAGTTCGAACTATTTTGAGAGTGATCATCATGGCGAGGCGATGCCGCCAAGCCCCATTGAATCTTTGTAGCAATCAATCTATTGGGCTTGTGCGGAAAACCCTAATCTGCACTCAATAATTGTATGGGTAGATAGGTCTTAGAATCTGGCATCTCTTCTAATCCTTGGTCACGTATACATTCTACAGACGAAGGAATCATCCAATTAATGATGATAGGAGAGACGTCATGGGAAGATTATCATCATCATTCCCACCTTCAGGATGAAAATGAAGATTATTCAAAAGAACTCAATCACCCTTCAATCGTTGATTTTTTATTGAATTCTGTAAATACAATCGATTCTAAGTGAAATCTGTCTAACATTGAAGAAAAAATCTCCATAAATATTTCAACCAAACCCAATGTTGTAGAAAATATTCATGTCGGCAAATCTTGTTCTCCATTGGAACTAGAAAATTATTGTGCTCTTTTTCGCGAATTCAAAGACGTCTTTGCATGGTCTTATGAAGAAATGCCAGCCATTGATTCAAGAATTGTTGAACATGAGATCAAAATGTATCCTGATGTCAAACCAGTACGACAATGGCTTCGACCTATTCATCCAAAGAAAACCACTACTATTAAAGCATAGGTTGAAAAACTTTTGCGTGCTGGCTTCATTTTCCCTGTACCTCTGACTGATTGGGTATCAAATATTGTTCTAGTGATGAAAAAACAAGGGACGATTAGAGTGTGTGTCGATTATAGGGATGTAAATCAAGCATTTCTGAAAGACAACTATCCTACAACCTTTATCGACTAGATTATTAACGAATGTGCTAAATGAGAAATCTTTTCATTTGTGGATGGATTTTCTAGCTACAATCAAATCAATATATGCCTACAGGACCAATCAAAAACTGCATTTATATGTCCGTGGGGCACATTCGCATATCGTAAATTACCTTTCAGTTTAAAGAACACAGGGGCTACTTTTCAGAGGGCAATGAATTATGCCTTCCATGACATCAAACACATAGTTGAACCATATCTTGATGATCTACCTGCTCATTCGCGAAAACAGACTGATCACCCGCAACATTTGAGAGCAATATTTTTGTGTTGTTGACACTACAAAATAAGACTCAATCCACACAAATCTGTGTTTTGTGTTGAATTTGGTCGACTGCTTGGCTTTGTAGTTTCTAAAGACAGAATTCGACTCGATCCAACAAAGGTTCAGGTAATTCTTGACATGCCTCCAACTTCAAATTTGTTATAGATCCAGAGACTTCAAGAGAAGGCAAACTTTTTGAGGAGGTTCATTCCAAATTATGCTGAGCTAGCTAAAGAAGAAAGGGGTACCCTTCCATTGGGCTTAGGTTGTGCAAGCTTCCTTTGATTCTCTCAAAGATTCCCTAATAAAAGCATCATTAATGTATGCCCCAAACTATCAAAAAGAATCTTACCTGTATCTCATCGTTGCAGATACAACCATCGATATGGTTTTAGTGCAAAAAGATAACGGTGTTAGCACCTAAATTTGGCTTAGGCTAAAGGAAGGAAAAATTCAGGGTAACCACAAACCACACTCAGTCTGGTAGCTAGCCCTACCAGAACAGGAGAGGGCTCTCTCCGGGTCACACTTAGGAAAATAAAAAATAGGGTCTGAGATGACGCAAAAATGGGTATTGATTTTAGGCTAGGTAAATAAATATGATGGAGGTATTTTGAAGAATGACTGAGTTTTCTGGGATGTGTGGGGCCAAGGAACAGCATGAGCAGAGGATTTAACTCAAACACATAGATTATTTCGTGAGGCAAGACAGGTGAAAAGTCTAGCAATTAGATTTGAAATAATGTGAAGTGGAGAGATTGTTTAAGAGTGTGAAAAAGGCATAAATACATGAATCCTTTTCAACAGAAGAAAACATTGAACATGAAAACTATCCCAAGGTAGAGCAGTACACTGAATTCTACCTTTTCTTACTTAGAAAGCTTTCACTGGAAACGAATATGAATGAAAATATGAAGCATAACGAAATACATATGAAACATAAAGAAAATACATTTTCTAAACTCACGCCATAGGAATCTCATGAACCAGAGCTGCAACCTTTCATTAATTCTCTGTCAAAATGTACAGTGAGTGACTGGGTTTCTCTCCCATAGTTTCCCAGAAATTCCAACCCTTTACAAAATGACTCTCAATGAAATAAATAAGCTTTGCCATGAGAAAGTCGATCAACTCAGGAAATGAAGAGCCAACCATCAGCGGTTACCTTTAATTTTCTATGAGGACCAATTAGAAAAAACCAAACATGAGCGTAGATTTTTTGGGTGGCTGTTCGCCTTCATTTGGCCACTTGGATAGAAGCCAAAAATGTTTTTTAAACTTTGCCTTTGATTCCGGGAAAATTGTATTGTAAATGAGCGGGCCCACTTGGAGAAAATTGTGAATCGAAATTTCGTGAAGCGGGAGTGATTTTGGCCTTTGGGTCTCTGTGCGTCGCGCCAAAAACTGTATGCATCGCGCCACTTTGGAGCTGGTTTTGAGGCAATCTCCGAAGTCCAAATCGAGCCCAAGTGTGCTTGTTGGAAAGCCCTACCTGTCTACTTTCCAACATAAGTGAAATTTCTGAATTTGGTGCCCATTTTCCCTTCCAAAACTATAATCTCCCAAGACTGCTTCCTGTGTGTCAAAATAGGGGCAGAGAGGTCATTTTTTGGGTGTTTTTGACCTCCTGAGGACTCAAAATTGGCCCAAACTTCTTGGCCATGCACCAACAGTCATGATTTTCCATGGAAAATCCAAAAATGTAAACTTTTTGTCATTTGGAGCTCCCTAGCGAAAGCGCGCGCCAGGTGGCGCGGCGCACAGGGAGAAAAACCCTGTTTTTTGCACAAAAATTTACAAAAATACCAAAAATGCCCCAAATTTCTTGAAATTTGGGCTGGAGCTTCCTTATCAAGTGTTATGCTGGGCTAAAGAGGCTTCGGCCAATATCTGAAGTCGATCGAGCTCCCTTTGCCTCTTTTGCTTCTTGATTGCCTTCCTCAATTTCGCCTTCAAATTCCTGATTCGGGCCTTGCACACTTTGTTTCGTGCCATGTAGTGAAAATCCATGTGTCTCAGCAATGCATGGTCCTTGTCGGCCTTGTCCAGTAGCCTCTCTAATTGCATGTTAACTCTCTCGATATTGGCCTCCCGATCCTCATTAATCTCTTGCTCCAATGACGTGAGCTCAACTCTTCTCCTTTGTGCAGCTTGGTGATGTTCATGAACGTTTTGTAACTCCATGATCGCTTGTTGATCCTCAAGCTGTTTTTTCCTCTGCTTCAGATATTTCATGTTCCATTTGGCTCTTTCCAAATCAAGGGACAAGGCTTGAATCTCTGTTTGCTACTCCTGGATGATCTCTTTAAGCTGTGCACTTTGCGGATCTGTATCGGTATCATCATCATGAAGGAGAACGAATTCGGTTTCTCGTTCACCTGATGGCCCCTCATCATGCATTGGCTCCTTACCTCTGTCATGTACCTGTAGTGCTAATGTCGGAAGTGAGGCCCCTTCCACCCTGGGTGGAGATAACACTCGCTTTGCTGCTGCAAACAAATGTCTAGCACCCCTCTGATATGTGATGAATATCGGCACACTGGCGGTCTCATGGTGCTCATACTGATGAGAAGGTTCCCCTGTCTCAAATCTAGTCTCTAGAGGTCCCTGTGAAGCTCGGAAGAAGTCACGGGAGATGAAATCATCCCAAGTGATACCCTGTAGATCAAGCTGATTCACCACCAAAATCTTGATGAGAGAAAAATGATAAACACTATTAAGTTGCTGCTGAGGGGTTTTATTCTGTATAAAGGTGGTCATCCTCTCTATGTTCTGGCAAATGAAATACGGGATGTTCATCATCCGTACCCTGGTGAAATGCATGAGCAACCTGATGTGATAAGCATAAAGACGAGAGAATCGTCCTTCACAGCTGAAGTATTTCATAATCAATCTCATTAGTGGAGCAAATTCATCTTTTAGATACCGGAATGGAAAGACCCTTTTGAGCTGCCTCAAGAAAGTGGCTTTAATATATGGCTCATAATGATGCCAATCAATCTTCTGTTTCTTGTTCCATGGTTTTCCAATGTTCGGTATGTCGGTAGCTAATGAGACAGATTCTAGTGTAAGTGTAAAGGTGACCCCAGCTAAAGTAGCCTGACCTCCATGTAAGTGCAGCACGAATAGACGAGCCAGCTCATGATGAAATTGTACACTTGCCACCTATTGAAAAAAATCAAAGCATGACTAACGCTGGAAACATGACATAGCAAGAGGGCAGACCTGCAATTCTGTAAGGGTGATCAGTTCTTCTCTAACATGTCTGCCACTTTTGTGAGGCCTCCGGGGAGCTTGTTCTTCCGAGGATGAGTCGCTTTGGGTTTCCATTTCATAGTCCAATGCATGTTCAGATGCCATGACTGTTGTTTTTCCACTGTCTTAGAGAAAAAGATGTTGATGATAAAGCTGTGCTTGGACTGCTTTTGTGATGTGTTGAAATCTGCCACCAAGGGAAAAATGCAACAATGGATTGTTAGGAAGGGGAATAATATGAAGGGATTAGGGACTATGAGGAGGAATTTTATTTAGGGACATGTAGGGGGTTTAGGGAATTTTATATGGGGTAGGGTTTGGGGTGTTAGGAAATTTTGTATGGGGTAGGGTTTGGGGTTTTACCTTTGACAAATGAGCGGAGGGGATAGGGAATAGGATTTTAGTAGCCTTTTAGGATAGGGAAAAATGGGAAAAGTGGATAGGGAAGAAGGGAATGAGGGAAAGAAGGAAAAATGAAATGGAGGAAGAATCTTGGCGCCAACACAATGAATTTGTAACCCTAACAGCATTTGTTTTGATGATTTTAAGTGGTAGGGTTTAAGAGTTTTTGTGCAACCATAAGCAGCCATAAACCATCATCATACTAACATAAAAATGGATGAAACGCTGAGGGATCGACCCCACCTGGCAAATTCAACGGATTGAAAGGCAATTTGTTGCAATTCTGAGCAAAATCAGGCTTTTATGTGTATGCGCCACGCAGCATACCCAGTGCGCCACGCCGTTTGAGTGTGTCACGCCGTTTGAGTGCGCCGCGCCGTTTGAGTGCGCCGCGCCCATGTTATTTAACACTGTGTGGTCGCGCCCAGTGCGCCGCGCTCCCTCAGTGTGCCGCGCTACTCCACCTGTGCGCCGCGCTCCAACTCTTAACACAGTCACGGCCTTTTCAAACTGCAGTTTGTTCTTCAACCTCCAAATTCGACTTTGCTATAAGATTTCATGAATGTAACTTGACACAAATGATTTATATAACTTGGAGAAATATGTTGCAAGAGTTGGATTTGATTTTTTCTTCCTCCAAAACCCATTTTGTAATGTTTTCACTTTGGCACTTTTTCACAATTAATACAACTTTGCTTTTCACACTTCCTTTTGATTTCTTTGACTAAAATGATGAAAATTTTGACAATTTTTTGTAGGGTTAGCCGACATGGAATTTGGCTAAGGAGACCAGGGCTGCGCTTGGAGAAATCCACTGAGAAACTTTTGAAAATTATTACAAATGACAAACTGTTGACTTTTCTTCAAAACGGAGTTTTGAAGAACAGTCATAATCTATCAATATGATGATGAAAATATTTGAATCACAACTTTATAAGAGCCTCCCTCTGGCCTTGCTGGCTTTATTGGACATTGTTTGAAGACCAAATGACTAATCCCTAGACTTAATTTCCAAAATGACTCTTGTCTATTAAAAGATCAAACATTGACTGTCATGGACTTTAATACACATTGATGAAAAGATCTAAGCAGGCAGGTGCAAGACATGAGGGGAATGAATGATAAGGCCCTTCCGTCAGATTATGGCATGCCCCTAGCATAATGCAGCTGAGTGAATGGAGCGAGACACCTAAAAATGAAATGCAGAAAGAGTTTTGATCTCTGACGGAGGACTGATGAGACCGACTCTAACATTGGCTCCAATGGGGGATGGTAGCTCCTTGGAGGTGCCAAGAATGGCAGATCTTTGGGAGAGTAGACAGTGCCTTTGTCCATTGGGCTATGGAGTCATTATTTCGACAAACAACACTAGACTCTGACTCATTTATTGACTAAAACCTAACTCAAACCGACTCGATTATGAAACCAAAATGACCGAAAAACTGACTCAAATTTGATCTTAAAATGACTCGAAGACTGACTTGACAAACTCTAACCAAAACTGAAATAAAATGGTATTTACAGTGACAATGGAAACAATAGAAACAACTCAGAAGTGGTACCGCTTGAGCAGCCAACCATTGATCGGCCCTCCTGGACAATATTCCCCGTTCATTTCCTTTAGAAGAAAGGCATTCTGACCCCGATATGCTGCAATCTTGAAGGGACCTTTCCAGAGATTCTCGAATTTACCGTGCTTACCCTTTTCCTCATTCCTTGCATCCCACTTTAGCACTACATCATCTAACTGAAATTTGTCCGCCTTTTCTTTTCTGTCATACATTTTCTTAAACTTCTCCTGCAACTTGGATGTGTTTTGGAAAACTTCTTCTCTAGTCTGCTGCAAATGGATCATTTGATTCAATCTTCTCTGCATAGGATCATCTTCACTACCGGCTTCCTGAAGAAGTTTGACTACCGGGGTTGTGAGAGAGGTAGGAAATAAGGCATCAACTCCATACACAAGCTCAAAGGGGGACATACCAATGGATTTCTTCTGACTGACCCGATCTGCCCAAAGTGCATTGACCAACTTCTTATGCCAACTCTTCTTGTTGATTTCCAGCAGCTTCTTAATGATGTTGACCAAATATTTGTTAGAGGACTCCGCCAATCCATTGCCTTGTGAATGATAGGCAGTTGAGTGACCCAAAATAATGTGATATTTATGACAAAACTCTACCATCCTTTTTTATTTGAAAGTTGTTGCGTTATCAGTGATTAACTTATTCGGGCAACCAAAGCGAGACAAGATGTTATTTTCAAGGAATGAAATAATTACCGCATCTGTAGCTTGTCTGGTGGGAATTTCTTCGATCCATTTCGTGAAGTAATCTATTACCGTGAGAATCCATCGATGCTGACCGGAAGAAGCGGGATGAATTTCACCAATGAAATCCAACCCCCATTGCTGAAAAGGGGCACTCACCTCAATGGGCTTAAGCGACAAAGGCTGTAATTTCTGCCTTCCTTCAAAAATTTGGCATTTATGACAGCTCTTGACAACCTTATATACATCAGCAAAAAATGTTGGCCAATAGTATCCCGCTCTCAGAACTTTATTTGCTGTCATTTTCCAAAAAAGGTGACCACCACAATCTCCTTCGTGGAAATCCTCCATGACCTGCTTTGCTTCTTCTTCCACCAAACAATTCAAAAGAATGCCACTGGGATCTTTCTAATAAAGTGCAGAATTTAGAATGCAAAACTTGGCAGCCTTTAATTTGAGAGTTCTAGCTTTGTTTCTAGTCATGCCAGGTGGTGGTGACAAATTTTGAAGCACATATATGATGTCTGAATACCACGGAGAAAGAGCAAACATTTCAGATACCTGAATTGATGAACCTTCCTCATTCTCATCGGACATAGCAGCAATCAGATTTATGTCTAAGGCGTGCAAGTTTGATTCGGCCATTAACTTTGCCAATCCCTGTCCTTTAACCAGATTTGTGGGCTTTATCTCCACATCATATTCCAACAAAGCTGCAATCCACTTGCCTCGTCTTCCTTCTGGATCGGTCTGCACTAAAACATCTTTGACAACAGTGTTAGGAACATAAGCCAAAATATGAGAATGCAGAATGTATACCCGAAAATCTTTCAATGCTTTCATAAGTGCGAGGGCTTGCTTCTCAATGATGTTGTAATTTAAGGTTGCATCTCTTATAGTTCGGCTGAAGAAAGCAATGGGTCTTTCATGATCATCTCTTTTCTGCATCAACACCGCTGCCATAGTATGCTCCAAAGCGAATGAAAACAATATAAAATCTTGAGTGTATTCCGGGCTGATTAGAATTGGAGCTGAAGAAAGAGCCAATTTGACTAAATTGAAAGATTTTACAACCTCTTCCGTCCACTTCACTTGGCTGTCCTTCTTAAGCATGTTTGTGATCTCTCTTAGGTGCTTAGCTAGATTAGGTACAAAGCGGCGTAAAAAATTCATTTTACCATTGAATGATTGAATCTCCTTCTTATTTCGGGGCAGATCGATTTGCTGAATTGCTTGCACACGCGTTGGATCAATACGAATGCCTTCTTTTGAGATGATGTGCCCAAGTAGTTTGCCCTCCTCCATGGCAAACAAGCTCTTTTTCGGATTCAGAGATAGACCATATTTTCTACACTTTTGAAAGACAGTTTTCAGATGATACATGTGTTCTTCATCAGATTTGGAAAACACCATCAGATCATCAAGGTATACAACCAGAAAGACATCCTTCTCATTTGCGAAAGCCAAGTCCATTGCCCGCTGAAAGGTGGCACCCGCGTTCTTCAAACCGAAAGGCATTTTAGCGTAATGAAAAGTTCCCCACGGAGTGGTGAACGCTGTCTTGTCTTGGTCATATTCATGGACAGAAATTTGGTTATATCCAGAATAACCATCAAGTAGTGACATACGAGATGCTCCAACTACTCGCTGAAGTATATGATCCATTTTGGGTAGTGGGTAGTTATCTTTCAATGAAACTTTATTGAGATTCCTGAAATCAATGCACAAGCAAATCTCACCTGTCTTCTTCCGCACGGGCACCAAATTGGAGATCCAATCCGAAAATCTGATGGGAACGATGATTCCTGATTTGTACAACCTGTTTATCTCCTTTTCAATTGATGGCAGCAGTTTTGGATTTAGCCTTCTCAACTTCTGTCTAAAAGGTTTCTGATTAGGCTTAATGGGTATAGTGTGTTGAATTATATTGGTATCGTATGTCTTCAAGTTAGAATAGTCCCAAGCAAACACGTCAGCAAATGAAGACAGCAAACTGATATATTTGGCTTTCATCTTTTGTGGCAATTCTTTAGACAGTTTTACCATTTTAGGATTAGCAGCTGTTCTGATATTGACCTCTTCAACACCCTTCTCTGTTGGTTGCAATGTTGGTTTGTGGGCTACATCATCTTGATTAAAGAGTTCTTCTAAAAGTATCAAGCCTTTAGGAATAATGTTATCTTTTAGCTGCAACACGTCCATTTGATTGATCTGCGCCTCATCTTTGCCATCATCATTTTCTTCATCAATTGAGGTCTCTTTGAACTTACCTTTGTTTTGTAGAAAATCATCAATCTCTTCATCATCTTGGAAAACTTGCCAATACCTCTAATTGTCGGGGACAATCGGACGATGCTTGACATGGATTTCGAATTTATTACTGGAGTTCATTGGAATCTTCAAACTACTGGCTGCCTTAGCAAGAGCATCAACAATGTTGTTTTGAACACGAGGCACACATGTCAAGGTATATTCTGAAAATAATTTCAGGATGTCTAGGACTGCATTCCGGTAAGCCCGCATCCAAGGATGCTTTGCTTGATATTCACCTCTGACCTGCTTAATCACCAATTCGGAGTCGCCATATACTGCAATCCTCTTAGCATTCAGCTTTCTTAGAATCTTTAGGCCAGCAATCAGAGCTTCATACTCAGCCTCATTGTTCGAACAATCAAAAGCTAATTTGTAAGAGCATACTCACACATTACTAGGCACCTTGTTCGGGGCGGAGAAAGGACTGCGTACCCAAATACCAATCCCAGCACCATCATTTCCCACTGCACCGTCGAAATCCATGGTCCACAAACCTTCTTCCTCTTCTTCTAAGTGCCGAAATTCTGCTGGCTTTTTTTCCTGCTTGCTGTCCATTATCTTCAGCTGATTTCTCAATGGTGTTTTGCTGTTCTCATCCTTCTTTCTTCAAAACTTCTCTAAAATTGTCTACTATTTCTAGAATACTTTCTGCTTCTACTAACTGACTATCAATATCATTAAAACTATCTGAATACAAAACAAAAGACTCTAGATCTGTATGTACATAATTAATTGGATGATTAAAGGGTTTCTCCTTGCTTGTAATCATGTATTTCATTTTTTGTTCCCGATACAGTTTCCTCATCTGGCCAAACATCAGAATTGTTGCATAGGAGAAATCTAGTTGTAGTGTCCCTTTCAATTTTGCTTCCCAAGACCTGGAAAGAAGCATGTCGAACCTAGGAGGAATATCTGCTACCACAATATCCATCAAAACATTCTTCATTGGGATTTGATCCAGACTTACAACCAAGTCTTGGATAAGCCCGATACATCTCACTCTGCTGGAATCAAACGAATAGAGATCATGGTATTTCTGGGTGACGTCCAAACCCAGCTTATCCATGATAGCCTTGGGCATGAGATTGTGAGAAACTCGGAAATCAAACATGGCATTCTGTAACACAAAATCATGCAATCTTAAACTGATATAAAAAGGTGGCACATCATTATCTAGAGACTCACCATTCAATGCTGGCCCAAAAATCATTTCGGGTTGATCATCTTCGACATTCACCATATCAGACATTGGATCACAATTTAAAATTTTAGAAACTTCCCTCTATAACTGCTATTCTTCATTATTTCAGTCAAGGGAATGGATACCTTCAATTTTTAGAAATTTCATTCTCTAAACTAAAAGCGGAAGTCTTTTCTACCTCTTTAACCGGGACTTCTTTCCTTTCCTTTTCTCTCGATACAGTTTGCTGATTTGATTTTTCTGCTGATGGTGAATTGCTGCTGTCAGGTCCAAGTGCCTCTTTGCCTTTCTTTTGTGCAACTGACGAATCATTCTTTGATGCCGAAACTTCCTTCCTCTTATGAATTCGGTTAACTAGCACATCTCTGTTTCTAAGTGAATATTTCCGCTGCTGAGCGGACAGAGCATTCATATAGCCTCTTTGATACTCCTCTGATTCTTCTTCTAAAACTGTGTCACTTGCTAGAATGAAATTTGCGTCTTTGTGTGCAGCTGAACTTTCCGCATACTCCTCCTCTTTAGTAATGTAAGTAGGCAAATCATCCAGAGTAAAGAAGTGGTTCTCTTCCCCTATTACCTTCCCTTCCTCATCAGACTCTGGTCCATTCACAAAATTTTGCTACAGAGGTGGTTGTACTGGCTACTGTGCTGTCTAACCTTGGGCTCACTGATCTCTCTTCCTTGTCCTATATTGTGGCTGCTGCTGGCCACGGAAGTTAGAATTTCTAAATTGTGGCTCAGGTTTATCAAGTTTCACCATTTCAAGCATCTGCTCTATCTTCCTGAGTAATTGATCCATCGAGGAAGACTCTTCCTTGACTGTGACCTTCTTTTCTGCTTTTTCTCTAGCCCTCTTGGACAACAGATTTGCTTCAACGATGACCGCGATTTTCTGCATGTCTTCCATTGTGGCCGGCTCTCTCTCTCTCTCAGTTGATAAGCCATGTTAGCATCAAAACCATCTGGAAATTTCATCATGGCTAGTCCCATAGGTGGCCTTAGATGATCAGGAATTTCATTATAAATGGAATTGAATCTAATGCAGTAGTCTTGGACCGACTCACCAGCGTTTCGTTTGATCTGCTCATATTCAGCCAGAATTTGAAGAGGGTTCTTTTTCACTTCCCAGCGGTCTAAAAATTGTCTTTGCAGTTCGGCCAAGGTAGCGATACGTGTAGCCGGAAAACCTCTGAACCATTTCCTAACTTCACCAGCAAATGTCTATACAAAGAGTCTCATTGTCACATTCTCTGCATCAATCTCATGAAGGTCACAGAAATCTGCCATTCTGTCCACATGTTGCTGAGCGGTAATGCTGTTAGGAGCGCCATCAAACAAAGGGATTTTGCTTTGATAATCTGCGGGCATGTCATCTAGTACTTGAGGCAGCACAAGAGGTGCAAAACGGGCAACGATCACTCTTGGTGGGTTTGGTCTTGGAGGTGTTGGATGGGTGTGTGCAGTTTGTAGGGAATTAACAATTTGAGTTTGAAGCTGTGTTGCAATATAATTATCAATTGATCGGTTAGCCCTTTCAGTTTCTAGGTCTACAAGAAACTGTGGATTGGGGACAGTAGAGTCAACAGCCCTTTTGGATTTGGTCTCGAACAATGATATTTCAAACCGCTCATCAAACTCAAGCTCTTCAAGATACTCAAAAATGTCAGGACATGAATGGGATTTGAACACGGGAGTTATAGAGCTCTCTTGACGAAGGAGTCTTGGAATCAAATTGGGGTTTTCGTAGATATGAGGAGGATCTAGATCTGGATTGGCTCTGGTATATCGTCTCGAAGCCAGCGTGCTATTTTCAAAAAAATCAGAAGGACATGAACAACTTACTCAGCCTATCAAATCCTAAACTTATCATCCGGAAGCTTAGAATTATCAGAAGTATGGGGTGTTCGTAGGTTAAGCCTACCGTTTATGCAACGGAGAAGACTAACAAACAAAGAATTTCTTCCCCAGTATGGTCGCCACTATGTTAGCACCTAAATTTGCCTTAGGCTGAAGGAAGGAAAAATTCAGGGTAACCACAAACCACGCTCAGTCTGGTAGCTAGCCCTACCAAAACAGGAGAGGGCTCTCTCCGGGTCACACTCAAGAAAATAAAAAATAGGGTCTGAGATGATGCAAAAATGGATACTGATTTTAGGCTAGGTAAATAAATATGATGGAGGTATTTTGAAGAATGACTGATTTTTCTGGGATGTGTGGGGCCAAGGAACAACATGAGCAGAGAATTTAACTCAAAGACGCAGATTATTTCATGAGGCAAGATAGGCGGAAAGTCTAGCAATTAGATTTGAAATAATATGAAGTGGAGAGATTGTTTAAGAGTGTGAAAAGGGCATAAATACATGAATCCTTTTCAACAGAAGAAAACATTGAACGTGAAAACTATCCCAAGGCAGAGTAGTACACTGAATTCTACCTTTTCTTACTTAGAAAGCTTTCACTAGAAACGAATATGAATGAAAATATGAAACATAACGAAATACATATGAAACATAAAGAAAATACATTTGCTAAACTCACGCCACAGGAATCTCATGAACCAGAGCTGCAACCTTTCATTAATTCTCTGTCAAAAGGTACATTGAGTGACTGGGTTTCTCTCCCACAGTTTCCCAGAAATTCCAACCCTTTACAAAATGACTCTCAATGCAATAAATAAGCTTTGCCATGAGAAAGTCGATCAACTTAGGAAATGAAGAGCCAATCATCAGCGGTTACATTTAATTTTCTATGAGGACCAATTAGAAAAAAGCAAACATGAGCGTAGATATTTTGGGTGGTTGTTCGCCTTCATTTGGCCACTTGGATAGAAGCCAAAAATGTTTTTTAAACTTTTCCTTTGATTCCGGGAAAAATTTATTGTAAATGAGTGGGCCCACTTGGAGAAAATTGTGAATTGAAATTTCGCGAAGCGGGAGTGATTTTGGCCTTTGGGTCTCTCTGCGCCGCGCCAAAAACTGTATGCGTCGCGCCACTTTGGAGCTGGTTTTGAGGCACTTTCCGAAGTCCAAATCGAGCCCAAGTGTGCTTGTTGGAAATAACTACCTGTCTACTTTGCAAAAAAAGTGAAATTTCTGAATTTGGTGCCCATTTTCCCTTCCAAAACTGTAATCTCCCAAGACTGCTTCCTGTGTGTCAAAATAGGGGCAGAGAGGTCATTTTTTGAGTGTTTTTGACCTCCTGAGGACTCCAAATTGGCCCAAAATTCTTGGCCATGCACCAACAGTCATGATTTTCCATGGAAAATCCAAAAATGTAAACTTTTTGTCATTTGGAACTCCCTAGTGAAAGCGCGCGCCAGGTGGCGCGGCGCACAGGGAGAAAAACCCTATTTTTTGCACAAAAATTTACAAAAATACCAAAAATGCCCCAAATTTCTTGAAATTTGGGCTGGAGCTTCCTTATCAAGTGTTATGCTGGGCTAAAGAGGCTTTGGCCAATATCTGAAGTCGATCAAGCTCCCTTTGCCTCTTTTGCTTCTTGATTGCCTTCCTCAATTTCGCCTTCAAATTCCTGATTCGGGCCTTGCACACTTTGTTTTGCGCCATGTAGTGAAAAGCCATGTGTCTCAGCAATGCATGGTCCTTGTCGGCCTTGTCCAGTAGCCTCTCTAAGTGCATTTTAACTCTCTCGAGATTGGCCTCCCGATCCTCATTAATCTCTTGCTCCAATGACGTGAGCTCAACTCTTCTCCTTTGTGCAGCGTGGCGATGTTCACGCATGTTTTGTAGCTCCATGATCGCTTGCTAATCCTCAAGCTGTTTGTTCCTCTACTCCAGATATTTCATGTTCCATTTGGCTCTTTCCAAATCAAGGGACAAGGCTTGAATCTCTGTTTGCTGCTCCTGGATGATCTCTTTAAGCTATGCACTTTGCGGATCTGTATCGGTATCATCATCATGAAGGAGAACAAATTCGGTTTCTCATTCACCTGATGGCCCCTCATCATGCATTGGCTCCTTACCTCTATCCTGTACCTGTAGCGCTGATGTCGAAAGAGAGGCCCCTTCCACCCCGGGTGGAGATAACACTCGCTTTGTTGCTGTAAAAAATGGCTAGCACCCCTCTGATATGTGACGAATATCAGCACACTGGCGGTCTCATGGTGCTCATACTGATGAGAAGGTTCCCCTGTCTCAAATCTAGTCTCTGGAGGTCCCTATGAAGCTCGGAAGAAGTCATGGGAGATGAATCATCCCATGTGATACCCTGTAGATCAAGCTGATGCACCACCAAAATCTTGATGAGAGCAAAATGATAAACACAGTTAAGTTGCTGCTGAGGGGTTTTATGCTGTATAAAGGTGGTCATCCTCTCTATGTTCCGGCAAATGAAATACGAGATGTTCATCATTCGTACCCTGGTGAAATGCATGAGCAACCTGATGTGATAAGCATAAAGACGAGAGAATCGTCCTTCACCGCTGAAGTATTTCATAATCAATCTCATTAGTGGAGCAAAGTCATCTTTCAGATACCGGAATGGAAAGACCCTTTTGAGCTGCCTCAAGAAAGTGGCTTTAATATATGGATCATAATGATGCCGATCAATCTTCTGCTTCTTGTTCCATGGTTCTCCAATGTTCGGTATGCCGGTAGCTAATGAGACAGATTCTGGTGTAAGTGTGAAGGTGACCCCAGCTAAAGTAGCCTGACCTCCATGTAAGTACAGCACGAATAGATGAGCCAGCTCATGATGAAATTGTACACTTTCCACCTTTTGACAAAACTCAAAGCATGACTGACGCTGGAAACATGACATAGCAAGAGGGCAAGCCTGCAATTCTGTAAGGGTGATCGGTTCTTCTGTAACATGTCTGCCACTTTTGTGAGGCCTCCGGGGAGCCTGTTCTTCCGACGATGAGTTACTTTGGGTTTCCATTTCATAGTCCGATGCATGTTCAGATGCCATGACTGCTGTTTTTCCACTGTCTTAGAGAAAAAGATGTTGATGATAAAGCTGTGCTTGTACTGCTTTTGTGATGTGTTGAAATCTGCCACCAAGGGAAAAATGCAACAAGGGATTGTTAGGAAGGGGAATAATATGAAGGGATTAGGGACTATGAGGAGGAATTTTATTTAGGGACATGTAGGGGGTTTAGGGAATTTTATATGGGGTAGGGTTTGGGGTGTTAGGAAATTTTGTATGGGGTAGGGTTTGGGGTTTTACCTTTGACAAATGAGCGGAGGGGATAGGGAATAGGATTTTAGTAGCCTTTTAGGATAGGGAAAAATGGGAAAAGTGGATAGGGAAGAAGGGAATGAGGGAAAGAAGGAAAAATGAAATGGAGGAAGAATCTTGGTGCCAACACAATGAATTTATAACCCTAACAGCATTTGTTTTGATGATTTTAAGTGGTAGGGTTTAATAGTTTTTGTGCAACCATAAGCAGCCATAAACCATCATCATACTAAAGAATCCTTATGCGATGGATCCGGAAGATAATCTAAACAATCATCATACTAACATAAAAATGGATGAAACACTGAGGGATCGACCCCACCTGGCAAATTCAAGGGATTGAAAGGTGATTTGTTGCAATTCTGAGAAAAATCGGGCTTTTATGTGTATGCGTCGCGCAGCATACCTAGTGCGTCGCGCCATTTGAGTGCGTCGCACCCGTGCTATTTAACACTGTGTGGTCACGCCCAGTGCGCTGCGCTACTCCACCTGTGCGCCGTGCTCCAACTCTTAACACAGTCACGGCCTTTTCAAACTGCAGTTTGTTATTCAACCTCCAAATTCGACTTTGCTATAAGATTTCATGAATGTAACTTGACACAAATGATCTATATAACTTGGAGAAATATGTTTCAAGAGTTGGATTTGATTTTTTCTTCCTCCAAAACCCATTTTGTAATGTTTTCACTTTGGCACTTTTTCACAATTAATACAACTCTGCTTTTCACACTTCCTTTTGATTTCTTTGACTAAAATGATGAAATTTTTGACATTTTTTTGCAGGGGTAGCCGACATGGAATTTGGATAAGGAGACGAGGGTTGTGCTTAGAGAAATCCACTAAGAAACTTTTGAAAATTATTACAAATGACAAACTGTTGACTTTTCTTCAAAACAGAGTTTTGAAGAACAGTTGTAATCTATCAATATGATGATGAAAATCTTTGAATCACAACTTTATAAGAACCTCCCTCTGGCCTTGCTGGCTTTATTGGACATTGTTTCAAGACCAAATGACTAATCCCTAGACTTAATGACTGAAATGACTCCTGTCCATTAAAAGATCAAACATTGACTATGATGGACTTTAATACACATTGATGAAAAGATCTAAGCCAGAAGGTGCAAGACATGAGGGGAATGAATGATAAGGCCCTTCCATCAGATTATGGCATGCCCCTAGCAGAATGCAGCTGAGTGAATGGAGCGAGACACCTAAAAATGAAATGCAGAAAGAGTTTTGATCTCTAACGGAGGACTGACAAGACCGACTCTAACAAACAGAATTGAACAACTATTCCATGGGATACTAGACAGATATTTCCTTGTTTGTTGGTTGTAACGACCATCGCACCTACTGTGGACTATTCCGCTGGATGTTAGACGAAGCCTTTTGGTTCATGTCTATCTCTTCCTAGGTGGTACTATTACCACTCACTTGGAGGCTCACTTTTCTCTCCCCTTTGTAGTAGAAGAACTTTGACACAGTGCAATTGCACACTCACTAGGAACACCTCCCTTTCTTTTTGATGACACCATTACATCACTCTCCTATACTAACAGATAGAGCCAAGGCAAATATTTAAGGATTTGGAAACTATGCATTTATACTGGATGGGACTCCTACACCAAACGGTGTGAGGTCTGATTGGGACTCCAAATCAAGGAGATCCCTTTGGTTGATGGATTTCCAGCACTGTCAACACCTACCTAAAGGAGAACTTGTGCAACAAGATGTATGCAAAGGATTCACCTTGGGGAAGTACACAAAATCCACATTCCATGATCGGCATAGAAAATCACATGCAACCTTGGAAATAGTTCACTCTAATGTTTGTGGACCTTTCTTGATAGCACTCCAATGCTAGACATAAGTACTATGTTATATTTGTTGGTGATTTGTCAAGGAAGTGTTGGATCTTCTTCATGTGGAAGAAAGATGAGACATTATCCATGTTCGTAGAATTCAAGGCACTGGTTGAGAAAGAAACTGACAAGAATGTGAAGGCTCTCAGGAGTGATAATGGAGGTGGGTACGTGTCAAATGATTTCAAAAAATTCTATGTGAAAGGAGGCATTCGACGAGAGTTAACAGAACCCCACAACCCACAGCAGAATTGGGTGGCTGAGAGAAAGAACCATAACATTGTGGAAGATCTGAGGGCTATGTTGCATGACCAAGGCCTACCTCTGCATTTCTGGGTTGAGGCATGCAACACATAAGTCTATTAGTAGAACCAGATTCGTTATCATATTCTTGGCATAATTACATTGGAGGAGGCTTTCTCAGGGAGAAAGTTGGATGTGTCACACTTCAAGATTTTTGGAGCCTCTATTTACTATCATGTCTCCAAAGAATAAAGGAAGAAGCTTGATCCAATAGTAGAATTGGGGGTATTTGTGGGTTACACAAAAAATCCACACAACTACCGTGTGTACTTTCCATCCTTCAGAATCAGAGTTGTGCAAGGGATGTAAAGTTTGATGAGGAGAAATCAATGCAATACTCTCTTAAGAGGGAGCTTCAAATCCCACTAGAAGAGGAGATTTTAGCTCCAAATGAGGAGCCTCAGGAAGTTGTGGAGTAGCAACAAATGGAGGATAAGTGAGGAGGCAAAGTGGAGAAATCCACTCAAGCATAATCATCTAGAAAAGGTAGGAAAAGAATGAGGGAAACTGATAGATTGGTGTAGGATGCGAGGGAGTATGTGGGAGATCCTTCAAATTTGTGCAGGCATAGAAGGTCACCTGATTGGTACACTTTGCATGACTCTAAATACTGAGCTTATAGGGATTGATCCATCCTATTTCGAGGAAGCAATAGAGAAACTTGTATGGGTTGATGCAATGGTGGAGGAATACAAATCCATTGTAAAGAACAATGTTTGGGAAGTGGTCCCAAGACCAAAAGGTAAATCAGTTGTGGGTTCAAGATGGATCTTCAAGGTTAAGCATGTAGCAGAGGAAAGCATAGAGAAGTATAAGGTCGGGTTTGTAGCCAAGGGGTACTCTCAAGTTGAGGGAATTTACTATGAGGATACCTTTGCTCCTGTAGCAAGGTACTCATCCATTAGATCAATTATTGCACTGTATGCGTAGATGGGGTCGAAGATCCACAAGATGGATGTAAAAACAACATTTCTCAATGGGGTTATTGAGTAGGAGGTGTACATCGAGCACCCATAATGCTTTGTGACATCTGATCGGGAGTTTCATGTGTGCATACTCAAGCGAGCATTGTACGGTCTCTAACAAGCACCTCGTACTTGGTACAACAGGATTGACAATTATCTCACTGGTTTGGGCTTCACCAAAAGTGAAGCAGATGCAAACCTCCATAACACCTTGGTAGAGGCTAAATGTCTTATTATTGTCTTATATGTTGATGATTTTAGTTTAACTGGTGATGAGGAGCTGATCAAATCTTGCAAGGAGGACCTTGCAAGGGAATTTAAAATGAAGGACATGGATCTCATGCACTACCTCCTCAGATTTGAAGTATGGAAAGGCGATGGGAAATTGTTTGTGTCCTAAGGAAAGTATGTAGATGAGACACTTCAGATATTCTGCATGGATAGTTGTAAACCCATGGAGACTCCTCTAGTGACCAACTGGAGGAAGGAGGATTCCACTTCAGGTGAAGAAGTGGATGCTACCATTTATCGGTAGCTTGTGGGTCCACTGATGTATCTTGTGAACACATGACCATATATGTTTTATGCATTCAACCAGTTAAGCCAACCTATGGTTAGGCCAACCAAATTATTTTGGAAGGTAACTAAGCATGTTTTACCGTACCTTAGAGGAACTACCCAATTTGGACTGTGGTACAAAAGGATAGAGGGAGGGAATTTGCTTGGCTTCATAGATGCAGATTGGGCAGGAAGTCCATCATAATGAAATATTACATTAGGTGGAATTTTCAGTGTTGGGTCTACAGTTATTTCTTGGTACAATCAGAAGCAAATATTTGTGGCACTCAGCTCAACAGAAGCAGAATACATGGCTACAAGTCAAACAACATGTGAGGCGATCTAGATGAGAAAGATATTTGTGGGACTATTTGGTCAGATGATGGATCTAACTTTGATCTACTGTGATAGTCAAAATTGCATCAATTTTTCTAAAGACCCAGTGTTTCACGATCGATGTAAGCATATAGATATTTGGTATCACCATTTACATGATTGTGTGAAAAGGCAGATAATGTTGCTAGAATACATTCCGACAGAGGAATAAGATGCTGACATTTTGAAAAAAGCCTTGTCAAGAACGAAGTTTGAGTTCCACATGAGCAGGATAGGGGTGGATGATAATCCCTTTTCTTCTAAGAAGGAGTGTTGAAAAATGCAACAAGAAAATCTCAGTTTGACTTTTCGTTAGTCAAACTAGAGATAATTCGAATTTCTACATTAGCAGAAATATTGGAAGTAGTTAAGTGAGGTGACATGGCTCTTGTCACTCAGTTAACTCAGTTAATTCAAGTTAGAGGGCTTGAGTTCAGTTAAGCATGAGTGATTGATGATTTTTAGAAATCTAATTCAGTTATATTAAGTTGTGTTTAGTTAAACTAGTACCAACTATTGGAGGAACCAACAAAAGGTCAATTGTGTAGTGTGACTTTAGTCTAAATCAGTGGTAATCCAATTAAATGATCAATCAGTCACAAATAGCTAATGAATGCAAATAATTTGAGTTACCAAGTTGAGGTGGAGATTCCAAGGCAATGTAAGATCAATTGTAGACTATTCTGGAGTGTACATGTGTTGCATGCAGTCTAATGACCAACCTTGGGAATTGTGCAATCCATTTTGTAGAAATTCCTAAATAATACGGGCCTAATTTCCTTAGGAATTGTGAAAGGAAATAGTGGATCAGGAAGAGGCATAAATTCACTAATTATGGGTCAAATCTTCTAAGTGAGCAGAGAGATAATTTATTCACTTTTAGGTTGTGCTCAGTTGAGCAAAGAAATTGTAATACATCTTTATTCATCAAAATAATGCAAGCAGGAATTGGGGTTTTTAGCAGATTGCTTTCACTAGGAAAAATATTGTGTGCATGTGTGTTATTTATCATTGCATTTTTATGATTGATGTTCTAAATTATGAATTGAATTCCACATAGAAGTAGAGTAGGTTTGTGTCTTGTGATTTTGATTAAAACTTCATGAACAGTTGCAAATATACATCATAATTTATACAATCTAAAGTGGCTCGTATTTTCATTGTGAAGGCAAAAATACTAATACAGTCAAGTAAGAAATTCCATGGGTAAATACCATGGATTTATTCCCATGGTAATTGAAGGGCCAAATCTATAAAAGAAGAAGAGAATGACACAACATTGTGATGTATTGATGAGAAATTAATGCATGCATTGCTACAGAACTGTGAGAAATGAAGAGTGTTGGGGACGTAAGAGTTGGGTTGTGTGGAATATGAAAAATAGTTATAAAGCCACAATGTATTTTGTGACCGACAAATAACCAATTTGTGTTAGCTACATGAGTGTAGTTATGTGGAGTAAGGTTGTGTGAGCATAGTAATGTGGTCGGCGCATATTAGAGAAGAATTATGTGAATAACAACGAGAGGTTGAGCAAAATAATTATAGAGATGATAATAGATATGAGTTGTTGGTTTTCGTGTGTCTGAATTGTATTTGAACATCTAGCTGAGTGAGAGTTAAAGAAATGAGAGTAGATGAAGTCTAAAGTTTAAAATGAAAAGAATGTGTTTGTTGAGATGAGTTTGAAAATGGATGAAAGAGGGATCCATTAGGAAAAGTAGGTTGGTGACTTTACATTATAGGGTTGGTGCCTCCTTAAAGTTGGTTCCTGTGAAATTTTGGAAGTGGATGCTTCCTCTAAGTGGGTGCTTATAAGTTCAGGGGATGGGTGTATCCTAGTTGGAGCTTAAAAAAATGATGTAAAAGTAGGTTGTAGCTTACAACAACATTTAGACATAATTTTTATGGGTTTCTCTATTTATGGGTTTCCATGTACATATGGTGTTTCTATGTGTGTTTTCCATGATTAATCGATGAATGATTTGAAATACTAAACATTGTTAATAATTGTTAATATTGGCCATTATAATGATTCACTCCCCCTCCCCCTATATTTCCAATTCTTATATGTGAAACTATTAGGAAATAATAGCAAATCCTATGGGTAGAGAGAGAGAAGGTGAACATTATAGCTCATGGAGAGAAACTAAAACACTGAACACATTATGGAGATAGAGAAATATTGATAGAATAGCACGGAAAGAAAAGAAATGGTTTGTGAGACAAGCACCTGGGTCGACCAAAGAAATGTTATGTCTAAAGCTTATATGCTAAGAAAAGAAATGGAAGATTCAAAGTTGATAGGTTTTGGAAAGGATGCATAGCAAACATGTTGGAAATTGTAACTAGGTTCGGTCTTCATTTAATGTATTTGAGTCATCATGAAATGTACTTGTCAAAAGAATAAAGAAAATAATTTTTATTATTGTAACAATGGCTTATTAAAGCATGGGTTTCATTCTTGGGTCATCATTATACATTCAAAGAGATCATTCTTGGGATTTTGAATCATGTAAAAAGGTAAAGTATTGAGTCAAATATGATTTATGTATCCTACACACCAACTCAGCCTAAAAGAGATCAAGTCAACCTAAGGACCCTAATTTGACCCACAAGAAGCTTATAAATACAATCTAGTCAAAGTCATTTGGAGCATCACATCTCAAGCTAGTTTGATATCTCAAGAGTAGTTGGGGAAGTCCAAAGTTTGTTGTCAAGAAGCCAAAGGAAGTCCGAGTTTGGGGAAGTCCAAGAAAAAAAGAAATCTAACTTTTGGTGCCTCTCTCTCTCTCTATTCGGTCCCTAGTTTGGGAGATCGAAGTCTTCTAAGTTTCGAAGTTGTCAGAAGCTTCTTGTTGCCAGAAACTGCTACCTATTCAAAGTTGCTGGAAGGGGTTGAAGATTGGTGAGGCTAACTTCATGTGGAGGGAAAATCTGGTATTTATATAGGGTGAAGAGTCTCAAAGAATACCATTGAAAGGAAGAATTATCCTGACTGGGTTTTCCCCTCAAGGGGGATTTTGCCATGGAATATTGCATATATCTTGTGTATCTTGTTTTGTGATCTGCATACACACATAATATGGTAATTTGTTGATGAAAGATAAGATAATAAAGAAGAAAAAGAAGCCAACACACTTACAAGTAATTATCAAGAAAGGATAATCAAACCCTAATATAACTACTTTGATTTTCCGACATGGTTTCATTGATAAGGTCAGGAAGAGTCGAAGATCACTTTGTTTGAATGGATTCTCCCTCTATGATGAACTACATAAGAATGAGTATCAACACCGCTGGAAGCTGGATCAAGAAGGTCATATACTACTTGTTCAACAAGGTCAAAAGTTAAGGATCCTTGGCTGCTCTTACAGGTTCTCTTACTGGTGACAATGCATGGATCGTTGATGGTGAAGCATTGAGACACATGACATGAGAAAGTAAATAACTTCATACACTATCAAAGGAGACATATTCTCATGTAGTGTAATTGGCTGACGATAAAATTTATGCTATTAGAGGTGAGGGATCAACAACATTATAGATGTTCCATATTTGAGAAAGAATTTTCTTTCTATTTCTTGTTTAGAAGATAAAGGGAAAATAATTGATTTTGTTGATGGAAAAGTATTGGTTTGGAGAAAATAATCTAGCATTGATAAATCTAGGGTTATTGGAGTTCGTGAAGGAAGTCGTTAGAGAGTCATTACACCACCTCCTCAAGCTCTGGTTGATATGGAAATAAGTCCCATTGAGCTATGGCATAGGAGGTATGGTCATCTACATTAGGTTATCCCTAATCTTAGTCAACTGGTTCATGGTATTCCTAATATGAAGTTGGATCATGAAGGTATGCCCAAGGGATTCTCTTTGGGAAAACATACAAGAGAGCCATTTCACAATAGTGAAACTAGGTGAAAGAGATATTAGACCTCATCCATTCTGAAGTGTGCAGGACCATGTCTGACAAATCACTTGGAGGTCATCTCTACGATGTGACATTTATTGATGACCATTCTATAAAGAGATGGTTCTACCTTCTCAAAATTAAAGATGAAGTATTTGATAAGTTCAAGGAGATTAGGGCTGAAGTGGAAACCCTAACCAAAAGAAAGATAAAAACTCTGACGTCTAATAATGGTGGGGAATACACTTCTAAGGAATTGATTGCATATTGTAAGGAAGAAGGTATTAAGAGGGAGCTCATTGTTCCCTATTATCCCAAACAAAATGGATTGGCTGAAAGGAAGAATAGGTCAAGTGAAGAAGGCATTTGAATTATGCTCCTAGATCAAGATCTACCAAAGTTCTTATGGGGAGAAGCAGCAATGACAATCGTATACATTCAAGATGGAATCCCTCATGAGAGTCTTGATAATACAACACCCAAATAAGTATTCACAGGAAAGAATCTGAGTGTGGATCACCTCCAAATATTTGGAAGTCTAGCATATGTCCATGTTCTGAAAGACAAGCGAAAGAGGTTGGACTCTACAAGTATCAAGGGAATATTCGTTGGATATAGTCTCTCTTTAAAAGCATATAGAATCTACATCAAGGAAGGAAGATATATTGAACTAAGGAGGGATGTCATATTTGGTGAGAATCAAGCATAGAAGAAATCAAAGGATTTTCCTATTGATTCTGATGATGAAGAATTTCCCATATTTGAAGAAGAAGAAATTCATCATGAAAACTCTACTACAAATCTCGAAAAAGAAGGACCAAGTGAGCCTGTTCAATCAGTGTTTGTCCCAACCACAAGGAAGAGGCCAAATTGGTTGAAAACTACATAGGAATATGCTAAAGGACATGAATTTGCAAAAGGAACCTTCAGGGAAATAAAGAGAACGAAAATATATTCTAGTTATGCTACATATATGAAAAAATTGATAAAAATTGGACCATATACATTCAAGGAAGTTATGCATCAAGAGGTTTGGAAGAAAGAAATACAGGAATACTATCAATCCATCATGAAGAATGGGATTTTGGAAATCATTGCTAGACCTAGTGACAAATCAATTGTTACATCTAAATGGATATATAAGATCAAACATGAATTTGATGGAAGTATAGACAATTATAAAGAAATATTCATTAAAAGGAAGGCATTGATTATGAAGAAACCTTTTCACCTACAACAAGGTACACTATCATTAGATCGTTTATTTCATTGGCTGCTACAATGGGGTGGAATATCCATCAAATGGATGTGAAGACGACATTTATGAATGGGACCATTGATGAGAAAGTGTACATCGAAAAACCCGAAGGATTTGAAGTTAATAGTCGAGAATATCATGTTTGTAGACTTAAGAAGGCCCTATATGGCTTGAAGCAAGAACCTAGGGCATGGTATGAAAGGATGGATGCATATCTACTTAGAATTGAGTTCATGAATATTTTCGTTGATATGAATCTCTACATCAAGGTTGTGAATGATGAGGTCGTCATTATGCTGTTATACGTAGATGATCTATTCATCATAGGTGTGGAGCGAAGAATTCAAGAATGCAAGAAAATGTTGGAAGTTGAATTTGAAATGAAGGATTAGGGATTGATGCATTATTACCTAGGTCTAGAAGTATGGCAGAGACATGGGGAGATATATTCAGGGCAAGGAAAGTACATCATCAAGTTGTTGCTGAAATTTAGGATGATGGATTCTAGGCCAATGACTACTCCTATGATCACCAATATCAAGAAATTGAGGGACTCTGACTCTAATCTCCTGGATCCTACCTCCTATTGCCATTTAGTGGGTTCCCTAATGTGTCTGGTAAATATTAGGCCAGATATATGTTTTGTAGTAAACATTCAGTTGGAGCCCCATCACAATCACTAGATAGATGCTAAACATATACTTAGGTATCTCGTGGCACTATCTGTCACTACCTAAATTATGATAGTAAGGAAGTCAAGCTAATTGGATTCACAGACTTTTATTGGGGTGCCATTGAGACCGATGGAAGGAGCACTACTGGAGGATGTTTTATTCTAGGAGCTGCTATGATCTCTTGGATGAGTAGGAAGCAATATCACGTTGCATTGAGTAGTGTCAAGGTAGAATGTGTGGTTGCATGTGAAGTAGAAAAGGAGGTTGTTTGGTTCAGGAAGCTTATGACATATTTGTTTGAGAAGTATTTGGGTCCTACTGTGATTAATTGTGACAATCAAAGTTGTATTAAGATTTCTGGAGATCCCATGTTTCATTCAAGGACGAAACATATTAATAATAAGTTCCAATTTATTAGGAACCTAGTGGAGGATGGGATCGTGAAGTTGGAGTATGTCTCGATAGATGAACAGGTAGCAGACATACCAACAAATTCTCTTCTGGATAAGAAGTTTGAGTATCTAAGAAACCTGTTGGGTTTGGTAGACATTTTTATTGTAGTGATAATAAGGAAATGTAAGAGATTTGTTGAGGCTTTTCCAGTGAATCATTGCCTTGGAGGACATTTGGCTAACATTTTGTGTTGATGTCTAGGTCCCAAAGTAGGGAGGGGTGGCATGGGTCATAGAGCTCTAACCATGGATACACACTTAGGTCCCTGGATTAATGGTTAGCAAGTAAGCCTGATGGTACCTAGAGGTGCTGAAAGCTTGAGTCCACCTTATTCCCACTTGGATAAATTTCCCTAGTCAAGAATCTAGTCTGTGGCATTGTAGTGCCTAAACTATTGAGAGACTAATGGATAGATTTCCCTGGTCAAGAATCTAGTCCATGGTTAAGAGGGAGTGTTGGAAATTGTAACTAGGTTCGGTCTTCATTTAATGTATTTGTTTCATCATGAAATGTACTTGTCAAATGAATAAATATTTTATTATTATTATTGTAACAATGACTTATTAAATCATATGTTTCATGCTTGGGTCATCATTATATTAGTCATAGTCCCCATTGTGGACTCCTAGGATTAATATTGAGTTTATAGAGTCATTATACCTTCAAAGAGACCCTTCTTGGACTTTTGAATCATGTAAAAAGGTTAAGTATTGAGTCAAATATGATTTATGTATCCTCCACATCAAGTCGCCCTAGAAGAGATCAAGTCTTCTTAAGGACCCTAATTCGACCCATAAGAAGCCTATAAATACAAGCTAGTCAAAGTCATTTGGAGCATCACATCTCAAGCTAGTTCGATATCTCAAGAGTAGCTGGGGTAGTGTGAATTTTGTTGTCGGGAAGCCAAAGGAAGTGCAAGTTTGGGAAAATCTAAGGAGAAGAAAGAAATCAAACTTTTGGTGCCTCTCTCTCAGTTTCGTGCCCTAGTCTGGGAGATCAAAGTCTTCCAAGTTTCGTTGTTGTCGAAAGTTTATTGTTGAAGGAAGCTGCTTCCTAGTCGAAGTTGTTGGAAGGGGTTGAAGATATTGGAGGTTGACTTGCTGTGGAGGGAAGGTATGGTCTTTGTCTAGGGTGAATATTCTCAAAGAATACTATTGAGAGTATGAATTATCTTGACTGGGATTTGCCCTCGAGGGGGTTTTTTTCCTTGGCATAGGGTCTATATCTTGTGTCTCTTATTTTGTGATCTTCATACACACATAATATGGTAATTACTTTATGAAAGATAAAATAATAAAGAATTAAAAGAAGCCAACACATTCACAAGTAATCATCAAGAAAGGATAATCAAACCCTAATATAACTACTTTGATTTTCCAACATAACAGACTCTAGAAAGTGCCCAAGCCTAGCCTTATCTGATACCATTGTTGGAATGTTCAAACCGAAATTAAAGTGTGAATATTTTTCATTAAGTTGGTATACATATAAATACAATTTCCATAACCATGGGATTCCACTTCTAAGGTCCCTTGGATTCCTCATGATAGTTCACATTCCACACCCATAACCCTGGCAGATCAGGTGTCCAACATATCTATATCTCTTATAACTTCTTATAATATACCCAAAGAATCCAGTTGTGATACCAATATCATATATCAACTATCATGGATATTCCATTGGCTGGTTTGTCACAACAAATAAACTAAAATATATTCGTAAATTTAAAATCTACACTATGAAAGTTAATTATCCTTGGATTGTAGATTTGTTAATTACTATTTTATGCATGAAATATAGAAAATGTGGAAAATAGAGAACATACATGAATACAATTACACACAACCATAAGAACACACGATATCATCTGGGAAACCCTTTCAGGAGAAAACCCAGTTGGAAGGTGAGGCTGCTCTACTCTCTCTTCCTCTGAATCGAAATAGATGCAAGTAAAAAGAAGTGAGAGATATGGCTTGTGGGATGCTACAATACACAAACCCTCAAATAGTTACAATGTTCATCTATGGAAACAATGCACTCAATTAGAATGACCCCTTTTCCTCCTAGTGGCTCAGTTATAACACAACTCGATACCCTGCTAGTGCTTAAGTTTGACTCCTTCAAACCCTAACTATAGTTAAATTATTGACTCTTCTAGAGTATTATTCATCATGACCACATTTCTAGCCCATTTTCCATGAATAATGGTGGTTGATGTGGGATTCTCTCAAATCACAATGGTCAAAATAGGAAGGTCAACTTCTGGGTGGCATAACTTTTGCATATGAACTCTGATTGAGGTGATTCTTGCACCAATGGAAACGTATACGTTTTTAGAATAATGGTAGGGGTGCCAAACTTAAATGGAAAAAAATTATCCCCAAAAACACCATTTTATGCCTTAAAATACTTTTGAAAGGTTTCAAACTCCCAATTTGCCAAATTGGGACGTGCAAGTAAAAATGATCCCATAAGCTAATTCCTTCACTTTTTCCACTCTAATAGCATCAAGATGGATGAAAAATAGTATAATTATCCAATCTAAATCATCGAAGCAATATGTCCCCCATAAGAGTTTACCCAAAATCTTTGAATTTTCATCCCTTGCAAGGCACATCCAACATATCAATGCCACCATAGCTCTAGGACTCAACCCAACCTCTACAAATCACCACAAACAAATTGACTTACAAAGAACCAAAAATCATAATAGATGTATTAATCAACTAAATATAAATTAGGCCATGTGACTAAGAACCAACATAGAATGAGCTCACAAATGCACCAATGTGGGTGTTGTGAAATAAAACAACCAAGTTCAAATAGCAATGCATTGTATCTTTATTGTTTTTCTTTCTTGATAGCTTTAGACTCACAACCCCCAGAAACCACCACCATTATATCAATGACATGAAACATTAGGATTGAACCCAAAAAAGCACCATAAATGACTAAAACTATATCAACTTGCAAACAACTAATAATAAAACCAAAATAGAGCCAGACAACCAAGGTGACCAACAACAAAACCTCATAAATGAAAAAATGTGGATGTGATTATAATATCAACAATGGGAAATCCCTAATTTAATACACCATAACTCCCACAACTCCCAAATTCGATGCATAATAACTCCTTCAATTCCATAATCCCATGCAACCTACCTTCTAAAGCTCCATGATTCAATGCAACACAATTCTAAAGCTCCAAGATTGAATGTGGCATGGATCCAAAAGAATTTGGTATCAATATGAGTATAATGTAGATGAAAATCTATTGTATAATTCAAGGCTCCCATAAACACAACCATGGTTAACAAAATATTTTGTAAAAAGTAAATATCCACTTTGAAAAGCCTCTTCCTATAAAAACATACTAATACAACAAAAGAAATACTGAAATTCCTTCCTAGGAGCATAAAAAATCAACCATCTTATTCATTATAAAAGTATATACATATTAATATAACAAAGCTAGTAAAAGATGAGATGTTAAAAAAAACAAACATCACAATCATACATATATGAAAATTAGAATAACTTTTTATTATGAATTAGAAAGTCATTACATATTTATAACTTTTGTTCTATCACGAGGAAGACTAGAACAAAATTATAGAAATAAGTCCAATGTCATAAAAATAAGTCAAACATTTTGTGATACATATCTAAATAACTAATTCTTAAACTAAGTAGAGAACGAGAAAATAAAATATAGTAGAAACTACCCATAGGACATCCTAGCTTAAAATTATTTCCTAGAAAATCTTACTCATATGGAGGCAAGAGCTGGCTCATCTTCACCATTGCTATGAAGTTCTAGGTTTACAAGTTTCTTGCCTATCACAAAAAAATTACTATCCAGTGTGTTAACCTATTGTTCCAAAGTGACAATGGAAAGAACAATTTCCTTGTGGGCATCGTTTATATTAACGAATACATTATCTAGTATAGTCTTTATCTATTGATACAAACCCATTATTAGCATCTATTAGGTTTGTCTAGAACAAGTATTTCTGTATCAGGGATCCACATCCCATAGTCTCTTCCACCTCTATATTAGAAATAAACCTATATTCAACTCAAGCTTCTTTTTCTACAGCATCTATTTCCTCATGAGCCAAGTAGGAGGTGTGTTCTAAGTACCTACTAGTAGAGGTATCCACATTGGATTGGGCATGCATATGAGGGAGAAAGTCATCCTACTAGGACCTTGGCTGGAGTGAGCAAGGTCGTGATGAGTTATGATGAAGGACACAATAAGGAATGAGAGAGGAGGAACAAGACTACTTGATAGAGAGAGAGTAAGAGACTAACCAACTATCAACAAGTAGAGACACTTGAGGGAAAGAAAGGGGACATGAAGGCTCAATAGAGAGAGAGAGAGAGAGAATTACTAGTGAATATGGACACTCAAAGGATGCCAATAGGAGAAGGCAACTTGAACAAAAGAGAGCGAAAGACTAACCAAAATCCAACAATCCAAAATGTTAAAAGGAGACTAAAAGAAGGCAATTGGAGGAAAGAAATAGACACTCATCTTACAATTAGGGAGGTTGACGGAAAGAGACAGAAGAATACTTAATGATGCAAGGGAGAAAAAAAAGTGAGTAAGAGGGGGGTAAGCCAAGAGACAATTTTCCTGAAAATATAGTTGTTATGACTTAAGTAATAAGCAATCCAACTCAAATTTTAAAAACATACCCAATGAAAGTTCCATTGAGGAGGGCCAATAATGATCATGTCATTGAACCTCACCTTGTGCCAAGTACATCTTGAAGTCGTCAGCCTAATTATGGAAAGACACATGCATTAGTTGGAATGAGTTTTCATAGTAGAGCAAACCATGGTCATGAACGAATGAAGGCTGAAAGGACTAGCCTTCATTGCTCTCATCATCCTAATAACATGTGTGCATTTAGACCATTCCATTTGTGTCATTCTAAAGATCTTGCAAGGTGGCATAATCTCCATGGGAGCAATTAATGTGGTTGTTTTTCTCAATGATAACCCAATATAGAGGATAGGTGATATCATAAAAATATATAATTACAACAGAAGAAAAACATGCATTTGATGTGTAACCAAAGTACATTTTATACATCAAAAGTGAAATTTTAATTTAATGATATACATCAAAATTTCAATTTTTTTATTAATAAAATTTAAAATATGTAAATTAATAATGATATAATATATTTTATAAATAAAAAATAAAAATCATTATACACTAATTGAATCCCATAGTTGAAAATAGAATTGATCAAAATTTAAATTTCTTAATTGTAAATAGTGTACTATAAAGTTAATAATGTAACATAATTAACCCAATTTTTTTTAGAAAAATAAAATTTAAAAAAATATTAATATCATGAGATTGGATAAAAAAAACCAATAAAATAGATAAAACTATAAAAAATAAATTATATTTATAAATATTTAATACTCTTCAACCTCTGAAATTTATCTTATAAAAAATAAAAAACTATATAAACTTTGGGATGTCAAAACAACAATAGTGAAGGAACTATACCAATGCAAGAAAAGGAACATATGGATTTTTCCCTTTTCTATTTTATTCATATTTATTGGTTATAAATCTGATCCCAAAAAAATTATAATAAATAAATATTAAAAAATATGTTAATATAAAATTTAAACTTAAAAATCATCTTTTATACATATTTATGTAATTAATTATGAGATTTTCATATTTTATTATTTAAGGGTAGTATGCACTAGTTAATTTGCTAATTTGTACTATATATTTTTATTATTATTTATTAAAGCTTTCAAAAACATTATTTAGCATTCAAAAACACAATAAATAATAGTGGACACTAATTTCTTGTAATTTAATTTATCATATCTTATTCATATTCGTTTTCTTATTATATAAAAATATGTTTAAATTATGGTTAGTAAGATTTTAATTTTGGGTGGTTTTTTTTATAAAGGTTAATAATAATAAATTAGTACACACATATCTAGAAATGATGATATGAATATTGGAACTGTATTCAAAATTTATGACAAAAACTATGTGAAGTAGTTATTCACATTGCATTCTATTGTGCAAAGTTATAGTCCAATTAAATGTTTGAAAAATAGTTTTTTTTTTAATAATATTAAAAACTTTATATTTTATATAAAGTTAAACAATATAATTTAGGCCTAGTCTAACTTATAGACAAAATGACATTTTTCACTACATTTATTCTAGTTAATTTTAACCAAAATCGAGCAGATATTTTAAAAGACTTGAGGTTAAGTTGTTTAATTTGTAGAATTAGAGTGCAACAAGGGTTTTTAAAAAGTGTTGAATCCATTTATGCATTCACAAATTCATTCTAAACAACAAAAAATCACGTTCTTTCTTGAAATTGTTTTGTCGATTCCCATGAAAAAGTCTATTTGTTTATAAGTTAGACTAAGCCTATAAATAATTTACAATAGTCAATGCTAAACTCTAAATATAAATAGAGAAATAAGCTAAATACATGTAAGCTTTTTTTGTCAACTTGGTAGGGGACTATATCTTCATCAAAGTCTATTTAGTCTATTTGTTTATAAGTTAGACTAAGCCTATAAATAATTTACACTGGTCAATGGTAAACTCTAAATATAAATAGAGAAATAAGCTAAATACATGTATTTTTTTTTGTAAACTTGGTAGGGGACTACATCTTCATCATGTCCAACTTTTCACCGGAATGGGGGATAGCACAAGATTTGAACTCAAGGCTTCAGGTTTAATGAGACTTCATTTTCACGGCCATTGCCAATTAAACAACCTCAAATGAACAAATACATATAATCTCAAAACTTATTTTATTACCTAAATAAAATAACTTGTGTTGTTACTTAAATAAAATAATTAAAATAAATTATTAATTATAAAAAATCTAGTTAGAGAAAAAAATATTAAAATATTGAATTGGACCAATAGATAATAAAACGGTAAGAATATACATATTTATATGACATAAAAAAAGAGTTAAAAACACATAAAATAGTTAAAATCACCATTAAAATTATTTTTGCATGAATCTAATGATTCAAGTTCACCAAGCGGTACAGTTGACTAATGATGACGGCAGAGGCCCAGAAAAAATATTAAAATGAACATAAAGGCCTTGCATAGAAGCTAGAAACCGTGTGTCAATATTTCGACCCATCAATCCACGATAATGAACTGCAAATATATAAAGTTGGCATTGCTCCCTCGAAAACTATTTTGTGATAAATCCACAAGAAATAGATGCGAAATTCTGTTAAGAATATTCCCAGGGATACTCCCTGAGAATTGGCTGTCATTCAACATTACAAATGACTTTGCCTAATGGAAGAAAGACAGTACATAGACTGACCACTCATTAAGGATCAGAAGTCATCAAGTGTCATGCAATGTAGTTTGTGTCTGAGAAAACGACATTCAAACACAGAAATTGGCGCGTTGAGAGGCTAACACAGACATTTCAAATGCTTCAAGAAGTCGTTCAAAATACCATCAGTGAAGACGTTGCTTATCAGGTAAGAAACGGATACAAAGACTTACAAAAGTCTTTAAGGATATCAAGTTGTTTCCTAGTAAAAGGCTGTGAAGTTGTCTAGTCAAAATAGAGAAGACGCATTAGAGAGAAATCGTCGTGGTCTGTGGGGTCACGAATGCCGTGTTGACCGGGTATCTCGCCGTGTTGACCAGGTATGTCACAATCGCCGTGTTACCCGGGACACGTAGGGTAAGAAAGTTGGTCCTGTTGATCGGCTATCTCGCTGTATTGACCAAGCATGTCACAATCGTCGTGGCCCGTGGGGCACGAATGCCGTGTTGACCGGGCATCTCGCTGTGTTAACCCGGTATGTCGCAATCGCCGTGTTGACCAAGTATATCACAATCGCCGTGTTACCTGGGTATCTCGCTGTATTGACCAAGCATTTCACAATCGTCGTGGCCCGTGGGGCACGAACCGGGTTGACTGGGCATCTCGCATCTCGCTGTGTTAACCTGGTATGTCGCAATCGTCGTGTTGACGAAGTATGTCACAATCGCCGTGTTACCCGGGACACGCAGGTTTGGAAAGTTTCCATCTTGACCGGGCATGTCACAATCGTCGTGTTGCCCGGGACACACAGGCTTAGAAAGTTGTCGTCTTGACCGGGCATGTCGCTGTGTTGACAGGCTATCTCGCCGTATTGACCAGTTGAAAAACACCACTGTATTAATGTTACATAACTTTTGATGCATAGATGCCAAGTTGGGCCGTACTGGCCAGGGAAATTCGAACATCAGACAGTACGATTCCATTAGTTTGCAAATTCGGAAATTGGAAATCGGTACGGTTTCATTTTAAAAAATAAAATTTTTATATTAATTTTTTCCTATAATGGTAGGTTAAACTTATTAACTTATTACCATTATGATGGATGGAATTTGGTAAATAAAAAATTTTATCTTAAAAAACACTTATTATAAATTGTAAAGGTATATCAGGAACATTACAGTTACGAAGGAATTTAGTAAAATGGTATGTTATGAATATTACAATTATGATAAACTGTAAATGGTATGTTAGGAATGTTACAATTATGATGGAATTTAATAATAAAAAATTAATAGTATAAAATTTAATGTTTAAAAATAGGATTTAGGTTAAAAAATTGTTAATATAAAATTTAATATTTAAAAATAGAAATTTCTATATTATTTAAAATAGAAATTTTTATATTAAAAAAATTACATTTACTATTTAATTTGGTAAGGATTTTTTTTAATAAAAAACTATATATATATATATATATATTTAAAAATTAAAAATAGAAATTTCTATATTAAAAAAATATAGTAAATAGTAAATTGCATATTAAAAAAGTTATAGCTGTAAAAAACAATAAATTTTATATTAAAATATAGTAAGTTTATACTTGTTAAAAATAATAAATTCCTATAACAAAGAAAAATAAATTCTTATTTATAAAATATATAATCTCCAATTTTTTCTATTTGAATTTTATACTTTTTCTATTCCCCACTAGTAACAAAATATGAATTAAAGTTGGGGTGTGTTTCTCTCTTACTGTGTGTTTTGAATTGAGTAGAATGCATACCTGGACTAACAAAATCGACACTGTAAACAACTCTTTGAAAATGTGTTTTACTCGAAATGCTAAATTTACAAGGAGAGAATTATGTTGTTTTAGTTATTAATTAATAATGTTGTTATTTTTTTTTTTAAGGGTTATATTAAAATTTAGGATTTGAGAATATGAACTTTTTTGAAATATATATTGGAATATAGATTTTTTTTTTTTTTTTTTTCTTTTTTTTTTTTTTTTTTTTTTAATTTTGGAAGATCTCTATTTCCTAATTTTTTTCCGTATTGTATTTTAGATAATCCATTTTTTTCCATATCGAATCGAATTCGAATTTGGTAACTATGCTTTGATGTTTATGGATCTACTTGGGATTTTCATTTTTTTAACTGGATAATTATTTGTAAAATTAAAAATTATTTAACAATTAGGTTAACAAATGGAGTATCTTTTAATCAAGTTTAATGTAGGTATATACTAATATAATTGTATAAATTAAATGGTTGTTAAACGTTTATAGGTATCAATACATAATACACATCAAAATACTTCATAATATGTTTTTCATTGTTAAAATTAAAGAAGTCATAAAAACTAACTAAACATGGAACTAGATTTTTAACCATGGAGATTTAACCCTAATTTACTATGGAGATTCTTAATTTATAAATAGGTTTTGTTACAATTACCATTGGTCAATACCATGGCTTATCAATACCACATGCCCCAAAACCAGTAACTCACTTCATATGGCACTTAGTCATATAACAATTTTTTAAATAATCAATTTAAATAAAAAGGCAAAAACTACATAATTTAGAGATAAATCTCAACCTTTGATTTGTGTACATTGTTATGAATATTTTAGAATATTCTTTGGAGTTTAAATCCCTACAATCCACCTAATAGATATTCATAATTAAATTAAAATTATGGAAACCCAATTCCAAAATAGACATGTCTCACAAGATAAATAACATTAAAGAAAAGGCATTTACACCATTTATCGACCAAAAATGCTTAGCAAGCAATTTTCAATGGGAAAGACCTTATACATAACAATAAAGCCTTTTACAAAAAAGGTATTAAAACTTGGAACAACAAATTAAATAAGGTAAACTAAGAACAATATCATCTATTCAAAGGGTGTACCCTTACGTTTTTAGAGTTGGTTATATGAAACCTTTGACTCCTGAGAATAATTTTATGATTTTGATCTTGGTCATGCATGACACCACTTTTTCCTCCCTAAGATGGAATATTGTAGAAATTTCACCTGTAGAACAAACCAATATATGCAATGTCCTAAAGTATAATACTTGTTCTACTTCTACACAACATTAAGCGGAAGCATAATCGAAATCATGAGCAACATCAAGTAGAAACATGCATCACTGATCAAGAGAATTAATCACATATAACACAAGATATATCCAGGGGAAAGCACCAGCATAAAACCCCAACCATGTATTATCAATCAAGTGGAAATCCTCTTCACAATAAAAAAAGAATTAGCTCTCAAGCTATTTAGTTCTCAATGAACTATGAAGATATGAAGATATGTCTCATGAACCACCCAAGCCCTGTTTATATAGGCTTTCCCTATGGTCCTTACGTAGTTTGCTTAGGAAATAATAGCAAAAGCATATGCTATTAATTCCAACATACCAAAAACAACCAATGGTCCAACTACGTATTCCTTGAGAACACTAGTTCCTCAACCATGCAAAAACTACTTACTAGAAATAGTTAAGCATCTGATAGTACACTATCCCACATCTGATCTCAACTGGGTCTCTGACAGAACTGACATGCAACAGTTATCCATGACTGAATTCTCAGTTATCTAAAATAATAGTTGTCACATGCATGCAAGCATTAACAAACTATATTTTATTATTTTAATGACTTGTTAAAATAATCTAACTAGACTTGACTAGTTAGAACTAAGTCAACTGATTCTCTCATTATAGAACTCATGCTTATTCCCTCAATCAGTAGCGGAAACTCATGTGCATGCTCACAAAGACTTCAAATTCGAATTTCCTTAATTAATTAACTCAACTGAATTAATTAATTAATATTTCAAATCGCTGTTAAGACCAAAATTAATTTTACTTCCTATAGATAGACTAGGGACTGCTATAAATAGGAAGGGACCCATAAATGCTATTTTTTAGACATGCTATTTTTAGCACATTCTAAATTTAGCATTTCTTGTTGCACACTTTTCAACACTCCCTCTCAACAAGAAAGGGATTATCAACAACCCCGATCATGTCTCTATGGAACTCAAACTTGCCCTTTGACAATGCCTTTGTCAAAATATCTGCATCCTGTTCCTTGGTCGAAATATACTGCAACATCATGATCCTCTTGACCATACAATCCCATAGATAATGATAGCAGATATCTATATGCTTGGACCTGTCATGAAACACTGGATTCTCAGAGAGTTTAATGCAACTCTGATTATCATAATATATCACTGTCGGATCCATCATCTGACCAAAAAATCCCACTAGGATCTTCCGCATCCAGATGGCCTCACATGCAGCCTGACTTGCTACCATGTACTCTGCCTCCTCTAAGCTAAGTGCAACTGATCTCTGTTTCTGACTATACCAAGAAACTGCAGCTGACCCAAGGTTGAAGATCCCTCCAGAAGTGCTCTTCATGTCTGATGGACTACCTGCCCAATCTGCATCTGTGAAGCCTTGGAGCTTCACTCCCTCTGTCCTCTTGTACCATAATCCATACTGTGTAGTGCCTCTGAGATATCTCATCACATGCTTTGCCGCCTTCCAAAATAACTTGGTTGGTTGAACCATAGCTTGACTCAGCTGATTCATTGCAAAGCATAGATCTAGTCGTGTGTTCACTAGATACATGAGTGAAACCACAAGCTGCCGATAAACTGTAGCAGCTACTACCTCACCTGAAGTAGCATCCTCCTTCCTCCAGTTACCTGCTAGAGGAGTCTCCATGGTCTTGCACATATACATGTGGAAGCACCTAAGTATCTCATTCGCATACTTGCCTTAAGAAACAAATACTTCCCCATCTCTCTACCACACCTCCATGCCTAGAAAGTAGTGCATGAGGCCCATGTCCTTCATCTCAAACTCTCTTGCAAGAATTGATCAACTCATCATCACCTGTCAAAATCAGATCATCGACATAAAGTACAATAATCAATAGCTTACCATCTACAATGATGTGGTAGAGGTTCGCATCCGCTTCACTCATGGTGAATCCCAACCCGGTGAAATAGTTGTCGATCCTGGTATACCAAGCACGTGGTGCTTACTTCAGCCCATATAATGCTCGCTTGAGCCGACACACATGTGAATCACGATCAAAGGTCTCAAATCCTTCAGGCTGCTCAATGTATACCTCTTCCTCAATCTCCCCATTGAGGAAAGTTGTCTTCACATCCATCTGATGGATCTTCCAACCCATCTGTGCTGATAGTGCTAGAATCGATCTGATCGATGAGTACCTTGCAATAGGAGCAAAGGTTTCATCATAGTCAATCCCCTCAACTTGTGAGAAATGATGGGCAACAAATCTTGCCTTATGTTTCTCAATACTGCCATCAGCTTCCTGCTTTACCTTGTAAAGCCATCGGGAAGTAACCACTGACTTGTCCCCCGGTCTAGGAACAACATCCCATACACTGTTCCTCATGATAGAATCATACTCCTCTACCATCACATCCATCCAAACTGGCTGTTGCACTGCCTCCTCAAAATAAGAAGGCTCGGTCGCTACACAATCCCCAACTAGGGCCATGTAGCCAATGTATCTATCGAGAGATCTCCTCTGTCTGTGATGAGAGGATGGCTGCCCCACATTCTCTCTCGCATCCTGCATCAATCTGTCAGCTTCCCAAGAGCGTTTCCGCCCCTCTCTGGAAGACTCTCTAGTAGTGGTGATCTCCACCACTGGAATCTCTGCATGCGGTTGCTCCGCATCATTAGGAGGCTCCTCCTCCTTAGGAACTAATAGTTCCTCATCATCACCATGCAACTTGAGCTCCCTCTCAAGTGACTCTCGCATGGCTCGCTGCTCATCAAACTTCAGATCCCTACGCACTATTGTCCTCTGACTGGCAGGCAGAAACACCCGATAGTTGTGAGGTGTATCCGTATACCCCACAAGTATTCCCAACTCAGTTGTTGGGTCTAGCTTCTTCCGAGCATATTTGGTCACATGACAGTAAACTGGTGATCCAAAGATACGGAAGTGACTCACATCCGACCTCTTCCCTGAAAAAGCCTCTATAGGTGTCTTCATCCCCAAAATACGATGAGGACTTCTGTTCTGAAGATACACTACTGTATTGCATGCCTCAGCCCACAGATGAAGTGGTAGGCTTTGGTCATGCAACATCGCTCGAGCTGCTCCCACAATAGATCTGTTCTTCCTTTCGGCCACCCCATTCTATTGTGGGTTATGAGGTGCCGTGAGTTCCTGTTTAATTCCTTCTGAAGCACAAAAGTCTTTAAACTACTGGGAAACATACTCTCCACCGTTATCACTCCGCAAGGCCTTTATCTTCCTCCCTGATTCTTTCTCTGCCAAAGCTTTGAACTCACAAAACTTCAAGAAGGTTTGATCCTTATTTTGCATGAAGTAGATCCAACATCTACGAGAAAAATCATCTATAAAAATAACAAAGTACCTTTGCTTCACGGTGGAGGCTGTAGAGAAGGGCCCACATACATCTGAATGAACTCAATCTAGAACTGCTCCTGCTCTACCATCCTGATCATGAAAGGAAGCCTTCGCATACTTACCCAGAGTACAACCTTTGCATGTGCTTGTCTGCTCCAGTTTGCACTTGGGTAATCTGGTAGAAATTTGTTGCATGATCTTCAAGGCCCCATGATGCAAGTGGCCTAGTCTTCTATGCCATAACTTGCCAATGTCTTGGCCATGCACCTCTTCTGCCTTGGAACTGAGAGTAGCACAATCTTCTACCTGTAACTTGTAGAGATTCTTAATTCGAATCCCAATCTGTTTGGTCTGTCCAGTGCCGATATGCCTTAGGAAAACCTTTCCCAAACTAAAGACTACATCATAGCCTTTATCCTCAAGCATAGCAATAGACATAAGATTCTTTTTTAGCCCTGGTACATACATAACATTAGAAAGAGTGAGGGGAGAACCATGCTCCCTCTGAAACATAACCATACCTCTACCCGAGACATAGTAATTTCCGTCATCGCCCATCTCTATCTGTATCTGGAGATCCTTCTCCTCCAAAGTGCTAAAAAGATTCTTGTCACCTGACATGTGGAAGGAAGCTCCACTGTCCAAATACCAAACACATCCCATGCTGAATGAAACCATGCATTCAATAAGTGAGAAATCCATCTCAAACTGTGAAGCTAGTGCATCACCATCAAATTCCTTGGAGGAACCTTTCTTCTTGGACTTCCTCTTTAGGCAATTATTAGCATAATGACCCAACTCATGACAATGAAAGCATCTCACCTTGGACTTGTCAAACTTCTTCCCTCCTTGAGAAGACTTGGAATGGGATGCCTTCCCTTTCCCTTTCTTAGCTTTAGAAGCTAAAGCGAAGTTCTTTTCATCATCATGTTTTGATGAAGAAGCTCCATCCCTGGTGCTCTATCTGATCTCCTCCTGCATCAAATCTGACCATAGTCGTTCCCAATCTGGCAATTTGTCCCTTCCATCCACTAAGTCCTGGTAGCTATGCCAGCTCTTAGGAAGGCCAAGGAGTGCTAGACTCACCATATCCTCATCAGCTGTAGTGACTCCTACGCTTGCAAGCTCATCTCTGCAGGTGGTGAGCTTGTTCAAGAATGTAGAAATAGATTCACCCTTCTCGAAGCTTGTCCTTCAGTGCCAACTTCCTTTGATCACTGTTATTCTGATATAAATCTTTCAATGTTTTCCACATTGCAAATGGAGACTCCTTCCCATGGAGGCTTGAGACTATGTGATCTCGAGCACCCTCCAAGAGAATTCTCCTAGCTCTAGCCACACACTTACCCCATTCCACGAGCTCAGTCTTGTCAGTAGGCTTAGGGACTTCTTGATCAATGAAATCCTTAAGACCATTATCTTCCAAAACTACCTCCATGCGATCCTTCCAAGCTATATAGTTTGAGCTGCCATCAAGGGCATACTCAAGCCTCAAACCATTGAACTCCATCAATGAAATAGATGTGATAAGAACTTGAGATCTGTATCAAGAATAAGAAACTTCGAATTCCTCCTGCTAGTATATTGTTCTTTCTTGATCACCTGTGCTCCAATACCATGTAGAAATTTCACCTGTAGAACAAACCGATATATGCAATGTCCTAAAGCATAATACTTGTTCTACTTCTACAAAACATTAAGCGGAAGCATAATTGAAATCATGAGCAACATCAAGTAGAAACATGCATAACTGATCAAGAGAATTAATCACACATAACACAAGATATATCCAGGGGAAAGCACCAGCATAAAACCCCAACCATGTATTATCAATCAAGTGGAAATCCTCTTCACAATACAAAAAGAATTAGCTCTCAAGCTATTCAGTTCTCAATGAACTATGAAGATATGAAGATATGTCTCATGAACCACCCAAGCCCTGTTTATATAGGCTTTCCCTATGGTCCTTACGTAGTTTGCTTAGGAAATAATAGCAAAAGCATATGCTATTAATTCCAACATACCAAAAACAACCAATGGTCCAACTACGTATTCCTTGAGAACACTAGTTCCTCAACCATGCAAAAACTACTTAATAGAAATAGTTAAGCATTTGATAGTACATTGTCCCACATCTGATCTCAACTGGGTCTCTGAAAGAACTGACATGCAACAGTTATCCATGAGTGAATCCTCAGTTATCTAAAATAATAGTTGTCACATGCATGCAAGCATTAACAAACTATATTTTATTATTTTAACAACTTGTTAAAATAATCTAACTGGACTTGACTAGTTAGAACTAAGTCAACTGATTCTCTCATTATAGAACTCATGCTTATTCCCTCAATCAGTGGAGGAAACTCATGTGCATGCTCACAAAGACTTCAAATTCAAATTTTTTTAATTAATTAACTCAACTGAATTAATTAATTAATATTTCAAACTGTTGTTAAGACCAAAATTAATTTTACTTCCCATAGATAGACTAGGGACTGCTATAAATAGGAAGGGAACCAGAAATGCTATTTCTAGACATGTTATTTTTAGCACATTCTAAATTTAGCATTTCTTGTTGCACACTTTTCAACAAATATCAATATTAGTTGTTATTAAAGAGATTCTTTGGTATAGTACCGAGTAATCATTTTTCATCATTGTGAGTTATAAGTGAATGAAGCATATATCGACAAATATATTCTTCCAATCATCATTATAAGGGGAAACATTATAAATTGTGTTGCTAGTCTTTAATTTGTTTATTAGTGTGCAACGAACTAATTTGAAGAAAAATGTGAGTAACTTTTTCTATAAACCAATTTGGGAAGATTTTATGTTGAATTTTATTTGACTGTCCAAGTTTTAACATTAAAGGATATAGAGACCAAAACCACCTAATTTGTTAGGTCTCCAATGTAAATGACCAAATGAACAAATTAAGTAATGGTAGCCATGCTAGAATCCTTAGCACAATAATCTCCCATTTCCATTTATATTTTCATCTATCTTCAAAAGATAACCATGGAGGCAAGGACTCAAAGTCCTAGTCGCAAATGCTAAGCGACTCCTAGTTTGTAAGGTGAAATTTGTCCCTTACCTGATTACTATCCCCCAAATCATTATTGCCATTGCATTCTTTAGATTTTTTAATAAGTCACATTCCCTTGTGTCTCTTCCACATCCTTCTCACACTTTTGGAGACCCGTCCTTATCCCTTGGGTGCTCCATAACACTCACTATCCTTTGAAAAAGAGATTAGTTGGTCCCTATAGCCCACCCAACCACATAATCAACTAGGAAGGAATGAAATTCATGTCACCTAAGGCAAGGTCGTATGTTATTATCTCATTCATTGTGTGTGGCTTCAAAATTGAGTAGAGTGAGCAAAAATTATTGCATAGACCAATTAATCATGCACACAATAGCCACAATTATTAAGGTAATGTTGTTCAACACAAGGAAGGGAGGTATTGGTATATGCAATTAGGGATGATGACATCAATTCACTTATTTCTTCCATGTTTCCTTGATGACATGACAAATGTGCTAGGATGGATCTCCCTTGTTTATGTCACATAACTTGACGGGGATTGGGAGGAGGGCACGTGGATGTGATTTTTCTCCCATCCTAATGTAGGAGCATTGAAAGTATGGTTACCAGTAAGAAAATAATTGAGGATGAAGATGATATATTATGATGATGTAAGAGGAATAAAAATTATAGGTATGAAGACTCTTGTTGGGTGACGGGTTGATGAGTCGGATATGAGAAATACTTTCCTAGGGAATCGGTAAATACAACAGTTGGTGACCCATGTATCTCGGTGGATGATGCCCTTTTTATATGGACTTCAACTTATGTTATATGTTTATAGGTACATGATGGAAAGTGGATAGGATCAAGGATAATGATGGAAAAGACAAAGAACCTAGAAGATGGAGAAGGGACTAGATTAAATGAAGATTTCCATTGTGTGTGTGGGGGGTGATGAGCCCAAAAATGGACAATTATTTGGGCTCATTCAACCTCCTAATTTGACTTAATCCACCATTCTCATTAGTTTATTACATGTTTTTTATTATATTTATGTTAATAGAGTGAATTTGGTTAGTCATTATGCCAACAAGTCTAATGGGTGCTTTGTGTAGCCTTTTTGGTCAACTTGGAGACAAAATTGAAGGTCTTAATGAGCACTTGGCAGCCAAATTCGTGGGAGAACAAGCTAGAGGATTTGTAGGAAGGTGTCCCCTTCATTTATGGGCCCTTACCTCGAATTCTCCACCATAATCTCAGAGTTCAAGGGCCACCGAATCAATCAGCACAAGGGCAGCCAAGCAAGTCAAGTAGGACTGCTGTAACTCCAAGTTTTGGGCAGCCGAGTCCCTAAAGTTTAGGAGGACTGTTGGGTCCTCAATTTGTATAAATAAGAAGGCTTAGGGCCTCATTTTGGTTAGCCAGTGGATGTTAGCTAGTTAGCAAGTAGATAGTTAGCTATTGGTTAGTCATTTTTGTAGCCAATAGTTAGCTAGTTTATGATTCGATTTGGATGCAATAGATTAGCTTTGCTTTCAGCTCATTTGCAAGTTCTCCTTGTGGACAGTTTTGATGTAACTTTTCATTTCTTGATCAATAAAGATGAATCCAGCTTTGCACCAGCTCAAATCTCTCTCGGGAGGTTGTAGCTCTTGGGGTTGGGCCCATCTCAAGCGCCCAGTACCTCCTTCGTTTATCTTTATGTGTTTGCTGCGTTCTTAAAATAAAATCTGCTATTTAGATTTAGATCTTGCTTCGTTATTTAGATTTCTTTTGATGGTTAAAGTAGTTGTTTATGTTTAGAATATATTGGTAGGATAATAACAGGAAAAAGCTCCAAAAAAAGGGTCAGCAAACGCTTTTGGTTTCACCTCTTCCTTATTGGATCAGGGGCTGGAGTTGAAGTAACCATGCTGTCCCAAACAAAAACACTTTCTTTGCTTCACCATGCAATCATTAGTGTTTGAATCTCGTTCGTAGAACTTGATATCAGTTTGGATGCATGCTTAGGTTTATGATCACTTAGTTTCAGAGTTGTTTCACATGGTTTCACTACAAATAAACTTTTGTTCATTTCCTTTTGCTGTTAGGTCAGATTAGAGTGAAGTAACTAGGTCATAGGTTTTATAACTAGATCTTTGTTTTCTTGCATGTCTTTGTTTGGTCAGTTTGAAAAACCACTTGCAGAGTACCTATTATCCTTCCTTACCTGCCCATACTCCATCCAACCTACCTGCTTCGCCCTTCACTTATAACCCTTACCTTACATTTGCCTCATCTGCTTCCTTTGCCATGATTCTCATCTTCTTGTGCAACATCATTTCATCCCTTCTTGGAACAAGTCCAGCCATCTACACCTTCTCCTCAACTCCATCCTCCAAGTCTTGAACTCCCCTACACCCCTATTTCACCTCCATACTCGTTCCTCCACCTTTTTCCCTCCATCCATGCTTCAAAACCCCATCCTTAAACATCATGTAGAAAAATTGCAGAACATCCTGTAGAAACCCCTGCAGACTTCCTGTAGAAGTTCATAAACACGGTTGCATGGCATCCAGACTTTGTGAAACTCTCGGAAAGAATGTTAGGGATCCCTTAGGCCCTCTTCGAACCTTCCCAACCACTTCCAAGCATTTCCCCTCCTTGATCCACCTCTGCACAGTGAAAAGCTAGTTAGAAGCACATGCATGATAATTCTAATAACTTAATCAAAAATACAAAAAGATGTTTTCTTCAGATAGTGATAACTTAGAAACATGCATTTTACCTTCCTAGAAGTAATGGCATCTCTTTTCGTAGTTTGCATTCTCTCCTTTGCATCAGTAGGACTAGCTGGTAGAATTAGGGTTTGTTAGGGTTTGTGTTTCTTTTTGGCTTTCAGTTTCTTTCCGCAAGTAGATTAGCTTCCTTTGAGTTAGCTTTCATCCATCAGTTAAAAAGCTTCTTCTAAGAGCTCATAGAAGTTGGCTTGAACCCCTAGCGGACTTGTGCCAGCTGACCAAGTGACAGCTGCGGCAAGAGCTAGTACTTGTGCATACAGCACCGTCGCTTCCAAGTTTGTTACGAACTACCGGGTTGGTAAAATTAAAGAAGGGAGTTCCAGGAGTTGTAGCATTATTGCTACAATACTGGAGCCCACCATCTTTTTGGCGCCGTTGCCGGGGAAGCGTCAGAGTATTGGTGATTGCCGCTTTTCTTCTATTTTCCACTGCAATCTTCTGCTAAGTAGTTTATTTCATTTCCATTATGCAATTTCGTTTATGCAAAAGTAGATTAGCATTTCCCGCTTTCATAGATTAGCATTTCAATTCCACAATTTCATTTCTGCAAGTGTAGATTAGCATTTCAATTCTGCAAGCGTAGATTAGCATTTCATTCCTGCAATTTAATTTGAGCAAAATAGATTAGTCCTTTCCTGCTTTCATTTCAATTCCGCATTTTCATTTTAGAAAGATAGTTAGTTGCAGTTCAATATATTTCATTTTTGCAGGTAGAAGTAGAAAAAAAAACAAAAATCAACCAAAAATATTTCATTTCATGCCTTGTAGGAGTAGAGATAAGTTATAAAAATGATTGCACAACACCCCCACTGCTTCACACAGCCAACATTCTCTCTTCTTCGATGGCTGTGATTAAAGAAACCTTAGGTGGACAGTAAGACATATTTGAAGAACCTCAAGGGGAGAAGAAGAAGAAACCATTCCTTTGGAGCAAATGGCTACAAGCAGAAATGTTGGGAGCAGTCCCTTGTCCAAAGACGAATTTGAAGATCAGATAGAAGATTTCAAGAGTGATATGAGGCAGTTTCTTGCCATGCAACTGGATACCTTGCGGATCCAAAAGAAGCAAGAAGAAGCCAAGAGGGCTTTGGTCATCTTTTGTCCTAGGTGCACTAGAAAGCATCCTAGGAATGAATGTCCAATGCACTCCCTAGAAGTGTGTTTCATCTGTGAAGAATACCATCCTACAAATCAGTGCCCTTCCTTGCCTGGACTTAAAGTTGCATATCAGAGAGCCAAAGGAGCCACTGAACCACTCTGTTATATGAACCAAAGGAGGCCACATGGACCCATACCCTACCAGCAGGGAATGCAAGGTACATCCCAGACCTATTATGACCCCTATCAAACCACTTCCATACCCTCTTGGGGTCCCCTTGCTCACCCTTCATGGTTCACACCTCCTCCTTGTTCCTTCACAGATCCATATTACGCCCAACCAGCTGCTCATTCATTTCACTCTTATGCTCAGCCACAACCTCAGTGGAATGCACCTTATCAGGAGTGGAGGCCCCAGTACAACTCTCATCCCACTCATTTTCCTCCACCACCTGCTCATCCACAACCATCGCCTCCTCCTCCACCAAGGCAACCCCAAATGCCTACCCAACCACAATGACATCCATCTCCATCTCAATTTCACACCTCCACCCAACTACCCATACCATTTCCAAAGCCATACAATGGAGTAGCTCAACCCAATTGCAAAGCTGAGGCACAACATGTGCAAATGACTCCTTTTGAGCTCAATGATGTTCACCAAAGCTCAGGAAGAGTGTTGCAAAACAGAGATTATATTGACAACATTGAAGGACCAAAGGAAAAAGAAGATTCAAAAGAGGAGATCAAAGAACCATGGGCTGCACTTGATGAAGAGAAGGCATCAAAATCAGAGATCAAGAGAGTTCCCTCATGGTTACCATCAAATCCTCCATGTACTCAAGAGAAAGATCAACAAAAAGAGGAAGATGAGAAGGTCATGATAGAAGGTGACATGAAGAATGATCCAGATCAGCAAAAGGACCATGGATATCAAATCTATATTGAGACATGGTTCCAGACAGTCACTAAATTGCAGCGGTACTTTCTTCCTCAGTTATGTTTGATCCCTTCAAACCCAGATCATTTGGTCTCTGAGATCCGGATACCTGTCAAAGCATGCATTTCGAGCCTCCACATCATTTTGTCTCTAATCTTGATGTGCACATGGCTCCATTGGAAGTTTTCTTATACTTGAGAACGATTTTGTTTTTCAAGTAGGGTAGGGTAGAAAAAAGAAAAAAAAAGGAAAAAAAAAAAAGAAAAAGAAAAAAATGAAAAAAAGAGGAAAATAGAAATCTAAGGTGAAAACCTCCTCGGAGGCGCCTTAGATTGGCTCATTGATTGAAAACCTCCATGAGGCGGTCAATGGGTTGGAAAAAAAAAAGATAAAATAAAAGGGAATAAGATCTTTGGGTGAAAACCTCCCTTGGAGGCGCCCAAGGCAGGCAATTAGGGTGAAAACCTCCATGAGGCGCCCTAGTTGTTTTTCAAAAAAAAAAAGAGAAAAAGAAAAAGAAAAATAAAACTAATTCCATTGGCTAATTGCAGGTTGCAAGAAGGAGGTTTCATGACAGGAGGAGCACTCAAATCAAGGTTAAAGGCATTTTTCTTGTGCCTTCTACAGGAAGCTCTGTATTTCTACAGGAAACATCCTGTAGAACCTTTGGACGAACCAAATCCAATTTCAAAAGTGAATCTAATGGTGGGAATCTGTTGATTAGGCCTACAAGCACTTGTGTGTCCATCCCTTGCCTTTATCCATCATTTTTTTTTCCACCTCCTTGTGCTTCTCATTGTGCTTCTACAGGAACTTCCTGTAGAAATTGTGGGAAACTAGACATGGATTTCAAAAAGTGGTTTGGCAAACATGGTAGCTTCCTCAAGGGTTCAGAACTCCTCATGCAATCTTCCAACTCCTCCTCCATCGTCTCCATACCTGCATCACAGCCCAAGCTCAGTTTTCCCTTCCATGCAAACATTTGCAAAAAGCCTTGAGGCAGAAATCCATAGAACAAAATTTGTTTTTGCCATAACTTGAAAACCATGCATCCATTTGACAAACCGTTTTATGGGGAATTGTACAAGGGTGATGACAATATGCTTGAGCAGTTTCATGCCATTCCGGTGCACGGTTTCCAAGAAATCAGCCTCCATCACCATCAGCCATTTTTGCATTTTCTCCATATCCGTGCTTCCGTTTTAAAACCTGTTTCATGGGGAGATGCACATGGGTGATAGTAGCCTACCCAAGCAGTTTCAGCCGATTCCGATGCACGGTTTCCGAGAAATCGATCTCTGAAATCTTCAGCCATTTTCCATTTTTCTCTAAATCCGTGCATCCATTGATCACGATTTTGCTATGGGAGATGCATAATGATGATAGAAACATGCTCAGCAAGTTTCAGATCGATCTGCTTTACCGTTTGGGAGAAATGGGGAAAACAAGTTCTGGTTCTGTGACAATGCAGCAGCAACAGCTTGAACGTGCAGATCTGAACGTGGAAACAAATGCATGCAGCTTAGATCTGGTCAGAGGACACCTGCACAAGGAAAAGCAATCAAAAATCATCAGCCAAGCCCTCATGCAACCAACGGATCCAAGCATGCAGCAGCAGAACATGAGCATGCAGCAGCAAAAAGCTTCACAAGCAGCCGTTTGACTTCAGGTACGTGACTAAACCTTGTTCATCTATTGCATGAATCTAGTCTAAGCATTGCATGAACGAATGGAATGGTGAAATTAAGCCATGAATGTAGCAAGACACCCAGTTCTCTAGCACTCACGAGAAAGTCACGCAGCATGCATGGGTCAGTCATGCACGTGAAATCTAAAAAACACGGATAGTGTGGGTAGTCTAAACTCCAGTGCAACTGATGGATGAGATTACAGGCAGAGAACACACAGTTAACCACTGCAGTTCATGATAGCACAGCAGTTCATATGGGCCAGATTATCTTGATTGAGATTTTATTACGTTATGCTGTTGCAAAACATGGAATTTCAAAAATGTCTGCCGCATTCAATTCAGGTTATTCAAAGAGACTAAACATCGAAACAGAAAATTCTGATAGTTCATCAGAGGGTTTTATGAACCACGGATATGGCAGAAGCAGTGCCTCTAACGTAGAGGAAGGTCAAAAAAATGGAAGGACAGGGCCTGGTTTCAAGCTACTTGAGAAATGATCAACGTAAGTTATAAAGGACGACTTCCTTGAGCAGTGATTCATCGGAGTCAGATGATGCTACTCCTACTATTGAGCTACATAGTGAGTTGAGACTTCTATTGCAATGCACATTGCCTTTGTTATGGAGTCAAAACAGTGGGGTCGTTGTTGCTGCTGCTGGAGTCCATTGGCTTATGGCTCCAGTCAAGGATGTGAAAAGAATTGTGAAGCTGCTTTTGTTCCTTCTCAGGTCCTCTTATGACTCACAGTATGTGGTACTATCAAATCTGGCAACATTTGTTGCAGCAATGCCCTCCTTATTTGAGCCATTCTTTGAAGATTTCTTTGTTCAATCTTCTGATACATGCCATATGCGAGCAATCAAGCTGGAGATCTTGTCTCTCATTGCAACGGAATCATCTATTCATACAATATTGCTAGAGTTTCAGGACTATATTAGGGATCCAGATAGAAAGTTTGCCGCAGATGCAGTCTCTGCAATTGGACGATGTGCTAAAAGACTTCCATCTGTGGCTTTGACTTGTTTGAAAGGTCTCCTAGCGTTGGTTAGACAGAGCTCTATAGCATTGCAGGGAAGCAACCAACCAGGGATTTGCATTTGTGACTCTCAAGACTATGGAGGCTACTAAGTGAGCCCGTGAGGAACCAAACAAAACCATTGATGGAAGGATTGTTACTGTGAAACTTGTAGTTGAGGGACAGAGAAGACTGTGTATATATATTGCAAAAATAACAAGGGTTGCATCTCGGATCTATATCCAGATCTGTCTAGAAATATCACAACGAATATATGTGATACTCAGCATACCTATGATTAAAGGAAATATCTATGGATGTATAAACCTAGGAATATGTATGAACATCATCTTGTCAACCTGCAAGTGTTTTCATCAAAGAGATGAAGTTGAAGGATCTGTCCTATGATCAAGGATCTCAGCATGCAATTTATATTAGCCTGCATACCTCAGTGTGAACTGTAATTTGATATCTCTCAATGGGTATTTGAAATAAAATTCCACAGTTGCAATCACAGTTTAGACACACATGGAGATCTAACCTTCAGGTAGATTTCATGGATAGGATAAAGAAGCAACAGTGAGGGCCTCAATGATGATGTAATAATGGTGCAATAATGAGGACAACCTCAGTCTCAGCGCTGGAAGTCTTGGCATAATTACATTCATAGCAAGATCAAGATCTCAATGAAGCAATTTCAGATTGAAGGGAAATGCTGATTCATAGCAGTGATATGTGAGCAAGTCATATTTTCTCTGCCCTTGATCTATCTTATGTTCTGTTCTGCTTCTGTTATCAATTTTTAGCAAAGTTCAAATCCAAGATTGAGAATGCCATTTGATTCAGTTAAAGGCCTGGAATCCCATCCAGCTTTGGCATGCAATATCTATTCTCGGGCAGTTCATTGTACTTGTGTGCTTTTATAATACATTAGACTTGCCATTTGTGTTGGATTCGTCAGCTTTCAAGTAGCAGCACAGTTCAAGGAGAAGGCACCCCCAGCCAAGCAAGCAAAATCAGAGAAAATTGGTTCTACAGGAAGTTAGTAGACTGTTTCTACAAGAAGATAGAGGAGTGTTTCTACAGGAAGCCAGCGAACTGTTTCTACAGGAAGTTTGAAAAGAGGAAAGCCAAAGGAGAAATCGGCTGAGATTTTAGCCAAGGAGGCCACCAGGGCCATCAAAGATGAGGAGAGAGATTGGTTGCTCAGAGGATGAGAAACACTTTCAGTAGGGGGGTGATGATGAGCCCCAAAAATGGACAATTATTTGGGCTCATTCAACCTCCTAATTTGACTTAATCCACCATTCTCATTAGTTTATTGCATGTTTTTTATTATATTTATGTTAATAGAGTGAATTTGGTTAGTCATTATGCCAACAAGTCTAATGGGTGCTTTGTGTAGCCTTTTTGGTCAACTTGGAGACAAAATTGAAGGTCTTAATGAGCACTTGGCAGCCAAATTCGTGGGAGAACAAGCTAGAGGATTTGTAGGAAGGTGTCCCCTTCATTTATGGGCCCTTACCTCGAATTCTCCACCATCAGCTCGGAGTTCAAGGGCCACCGAATCAATCAGCACAAGGGCAGCCAAGCAAGTCAAGTAGGACTGCTGTTAACTCCAAGTTTTGGGCAGCCGAGTCCCTAAAGTTTAGGAGGACTGTTGGGTCCTCAATTTGTATAAATAAGAAGGCTTAGGGCCTCATTTTGGTTAGCCAGTGGATGTTATCTAGTTAGAAAGTAGATAGTTAGCTAGTGGTTAGTCATTTTTGTAGCCAATAGTTAGCTAGTTTATGATTCGATTTGGATGCAATAGATTAGCTTTGCTTTCAGCCCATTTGCAAGTTCTCCTTGTGGACAGTTTTGATGTAACTTTTCATTTCTTGATCAATAAAGATGAATCCAGCTTTGCACCAGCTCAAAATCTCTCTTGGGAGGCTGTAGCTCTTGGGGTTGGGCCCATCTCAAGCGCCCAGTACCTCCTTCGTTTATCTTTATGTGTTTGCTGCGTTCTTAAAATAAAATCTGCTATTTAGATTTAGATCTTGCTTCGTTATTTAGATTTCTTTTGATGGTTAAAGTAGTTGTTTATGTTTAGAATATATTGGTAGGATAATAACAGGAAAAAGCTCCAAAAAAAGGGTCAGCAAACGCTTTTGGTTTCACCTCTTCCTTATTGGATCAGGGGCTGGAGTTGAAGTAACCATGCTGTCCCAAACAAAAACACTTTCTTTGCTTCACCATGCAATCATTAGTGTTTGAATCTCGTTCGTAGAACTTGATATCAGTTTGGATGCATGCTTAGGTTTATGATCACTTTGTTTCATAGTTGTTTCACATGCTTTCACTGCAAATAAACTTTTGTTCATTTCCTTTTGCTGTTAGGTCAGATTAGAGTGAAGTAACTAGGTCATAGGTTTTATAACTAGATCTTTGTTTTCTTGCATGTCTTTGTTTGGTCAGTTTGAAAAACCACTTGCAGAGTACCTGTTATCCTTCCTTACCTGCCCATACTCCATCCAACCTACCTGCTTCGCCCTTCACTTATAACCCTTACCTTACATTTGCCTCATCCGCTTCCTTTGCCATGATTCTCATCTTCTTGTGCAACATCGTTTCATCCCTTCTTGGAACAAGTCCAACCATCTACACCTTCTCCTCAACTCCATCCTCCAAGTCTTGAACTCCCCTACACCCCTATTTCACCTCCATACTCATTCCTCCACCTTTTTCCCTCCATCCATGCTTCAAAACCCCATCCTTAAACATCCTGTAGAAAAATTGCAGAACATCCTGTAGAAATCCTAAACATCCTGTAGAAACCCCTGCAGACTTCCTGTAGAAGTTCATAAACACGGTTGCATGGCATCCAGACTTTGTGAAACTCTCGGAAAGAATGTTAGGGATCCCTTAGGCCCTCTTCGAACCTTCCCAACCACTTCCAAGCATTTCCCCTCCTTGATCCACCTCTGCACAGTGAAAAGCTAGTTAGAAGCACATGCATGATAATTCTAATAACTTAATCAAAAATACAAAAAGATGTTTTCTTCAGATAGTGATAACTTAGACACATGCATTTTACCTTCCTAGAAGTAATGGCATCTCTTTTCGTAGTTTGCATTCTCTCCTTTGCATCAGTAGGACTAGCTGGTAGAATTAGGGTTTGCTAGGGTTTGTGTTTCTTTTTGGCTTTCAGTTTCTTTCCACAAGTAAATTAGCTTCCTTTGAGTTAGCTTTCGTCCATCAGTTAAAAAGATTCTTCTAAGAGCTCATAGAAGTTGGCTTGAGCCCCTAGCGGACTTGTGCCAGCTGACCAAGTGACAGCTGCGGCAAGAGCTAGTACTTGTGCATACAACACCGTCGCTTCCAAGTTTGTTACAAACTACCGGGTTGATAAAATTAAAGAAGGGAGTTCCAGGAGTTGTAGCATTATTGCTACAATACTGGAGCCCACCAGGGGGGGGGGGGTTAATGGAGGAATAACTCCTACTCGTAACGATTAATGAAAAAATATGTAATGGTTTGTGATGATGTAGAATAATTCTAGAAGTATGCATAAGAATGAGAGATGGAGAGAATTGAGAGTAGTTAGGGATGAAGATCTATTGAGAGATTCATGGAGATATTGTGGATATAGTTATGGAAATGGTCTGAACTAAATATTCAAAATTGAAATGGTTGTTTTGGTCACCTATAGTTATATAAGGGACCATTTGTACACAAAAATGTAACACATGGGCATGATTTAGTAATATGATTTCCCATTTGGGGTTTTTCTTCATATATGGTCTTAATGTCCCTTTCTTCTTATTTGTCTAGTGTTGTATTTATGGCTTTTATGTCATCATTGTGGTATTGCAGCCAAAGGTGTGTGACAAGTTTTGAGATAGTTATATGTTATTGGTTGTGATAGTTTTGAGGTAGTAAATATGGTACCTTTTGTGACTTGTATGGAAAATATAAGAGACGGTCATCTCCATGATGTCATTAAGAAAAAAATATTATCTATTGAGAACAAGATCAATTTGTAAGGTATCAATAGCTTTGTGAAAGGAAAAATGATTATATTGTATATTGTTCCAATTTTATGGAGGTATTGATAGTATATTATTTAAGAGCAATAGATTCTTTAGTTAATTGGTAAATCTTCGAAAAAAAGGTCCAATTATAAAGCACATTCAATTACTCTAAAAGATGAGCTTGAGGGTAAAGAATATTTTAGAGGATAAATTTTTAGACATGATATTTGTGGAAACTTTAGAGGAAAACATCTAACATGAGTTGCATCTCTTTGAATATAAATCCCTAGAGAATAATTTCACTCTATCAATGAAAGTTGAAAGTAAAAATATGGCTACCAGAAAATTGGTCGCTAACAACTATAGAGAACATCATCCTCCCTCTCCTAAATTAGAAAGGTTGACACCTTAGAAAATGGAAACTATAGTTAAATTGCAATAACAAGTACATAAAGGGGCATAAATGCCATGATAATAAATTATTCTACATAGATTGTGAAGATGAAGAAGACAAAGAATTAGAACTGTCACAATATTTAGAGCTAAAGCACGCTACTCCAATAATATAGTTTCATGCCTTGAATGACATCAATACTCCAAAAACCCTTAGGATGGAAGGATATATAAAAAGGAAACATGTAGCAAAGTTGATTGATTCACATAGTACCCATAAATTCATCAATTAATAATTGAACAAACTTCTTAATTTCTTTGTATTCCCAACATCACAGTTTCAAGAAATGATTGTAGATGGAGGTACAATAATTTTTTAGGGAAGTGCCATAGTATTGAACTGAATATGGGGGAGTATTTATTGGAGAGTGTAATGATTGAAATTGAAACAGATCGTTTTGATGTTGTATTAGAGGTCTAATGGTTACAATCATTGGGAACAATGGTCCTTAATTTTCAATATTTTTTCATGATATTTTCCTTAGGAGAAAATGAAATTGAGCATAGAGTTATCCAAGGGAAACCCTATAGAGATATTTTCTAACAAAATGAAAACACTACTCAATAAGGGACACCATGGTGTAATTTCATAATTGTGTTCATTAGATGTTCTAAATTTTATATCCTCTATGCTAGTGGATCTCTAAAAAATTATCAACAATCATTCCCATGTAATTTGAGAGATTCCTATGGGTATTCCACTTTCTAGAGATCATGACCATGTTATTTATTTGCAACCTAGAAGTGTACCACCTAACATTATGCCTTATAGGTATCCATATGCACAAAAGAGTGAGTTTGAGTGTCCAATTGAATGAATTTTATAGGTCAGTATAATTCGATCTATCCAAAGTGCATTCTCTTCACCAGTTACAAAAAAGGATGTTTCATGGCATATGTGTTCATATTATAGACAATTCGACAAAAATACCATCAAGGATAAGTTTCTTGTTCTTGTCAATGATCAATTATTAGATGAACTACATGGAGTAGTTTTCTTTAACAAGTTAGATCTCTGTTTGAGATAACATCAAATCAAAATGATGCAAGAAGACCTTCCCAAAAATTATTTAGAACACATAAAGGTCACTATAAGTTTTTTGTTATTCCATCTAGAATTATTAATGCACCAACAATTCAAAGCTTAATGAATTCTATTTTAAAACCGTTAGAAAATTTTTGTTATTATTTTTTGATGACATGTTAATTTATAGTGAATCTTGGGAAGAGCATGTAAAACATGTTGACATGGTTTTAGAACTATTGGAAGAGAAACAACTATATGCAAACCCTTCTAAGTGTGACTTTGGGGTTTAAAAAGTGGAATACATGGTTAATATTGTACCTTATGAAGGTATCAAAGTGGAAAGTAACAAAATTAAAGCTATGAGGGAATGACCAATTCAAAAAATCTTAAAGAAACCTAGAGGGCTCCTAAAATTGATAGACTATTACTGTAATTTCATAAATAATTATTGTCAAATAGTAGCACCTATAACAACATGATTAAAACAGGAAGAATTTTATTGGACTTAACAAGAAACCAAGGAATCTGAAAAACTTAAGGAGGACATGAGTACAACTCCTGTCCTAGCCACACCTGACTTCGCAAAAACCTTTGCGGAGGAATGTGATGCCTTGAGCCATGGAATTGGTGCAATTTTAATGTAAGAAGGAAGGCCTATTTCCTTTGAAAGCATCCATCCAACTTGAAAGAAAGGAATTGATCAAACCCATTTATGAGAACGAAATGTTGGCCATACTACATGTGGTTAAAAGATGGCACCCTTACCTAATAAGAAGCCACTTAAAAGTAAAAATCAATCATCATAGTTTGAATTACTTCTTGGAGAAGAAATTATCTTCAAAAGATAAACAAACATGAGTTTAAAATATTTTAGGTTATGATTTTGAAATAAAATACAAAAAGGGAAACCATAACATGGTGGTACATCCCTAAAGAAAAGAAAAAGAAATTGAAGGTTTACTATGCCCTGTTTCTATTCCACAATATGAATAGGTGAAAGAACTAAGGACATAAAGGAAGCAAGATCATAAGGTATGTAAGATAATTCCAAAAATACAAGAGGACCCAAATGCATTAGATATGTTTGTGAGGAAATGATATATTATGGTATCAACATCACCTATATTTATGTAAGAATTCCCAACTAAAAAAGAAGGTCCTTTTTGACTACACACTTATCCTATGGGAGGCCATTCAGGATTTTTTGAAAACTTACCACAAGATCATGAAGGATTTTTTCTAGGAAGGTCTTAAATTTGGTGTTCAAAAGTTTGTGGTAGAATGTATGGTATACCAATAGAATAAGGGAGATGTAATCAAGGCACCAGGTCTCCTGCAACAATTAGTCATACCAAGTCAATGTTAGGAAGAAGTTTCGATGGATTTTATTATAGGTTTACAAAAATCGACTAACAAAAGTGGTAGATCAACTGAAAAAAATGACCCTTTTTATCTCTTTATCATCCTTTTAAGGTAAGTATAGTGGCAAAAAAAATTATGTAAACAATCCAAAAGCTACATGGAATCTCAAAGATTATTATAAGTGATAGAGAATTAATTTTCATTGGAAATTTTGGACTAAATTATTTTATTTTTTGAGTACTCAATTGGTTCACATCTCATCCTACCATCCCTAATCCGATGGAAAAATGAGATTGTGATACATTTTTAGAAGGATATCTTCACTACTTTGCATATGATAAACTAAGACAATGGGTCAAGTAGTTTCCCTTTATATAATGGTGGTATAACACATCTATTATTCATAAAAAATGTCCTCTTTATGGATAACAACCTCCATCCATCACATCACCGCTAAATGGGACTACAAAGGCTCAAGTAATGGAGGACCACATAGGAAAACAAGAAGATATTCTGAAACCATTAAAGGATAGCTTGGTTATAGCTCAAAATAGGGTGAAAGAATAAGTATATCAACATCATAGTGAAAGGGAATTTGAAGTAGTGGATTGGGTAATTTTGAGACTGGAAGCATAAAAATTATTTTCTCCCAAACAATAAGGCAAGGGAAATAAATTAGCACCAAGGTATTATGGCCCTTATAAGATGTTGTAGATGATTAGAATTATGGCCTACAAATTGAAGTTTCCTCCATCTTCACATGTATGTCCAATGTTCCATGTTTCCTTCTTAAAGAATGTAATTTGTGACAAGATCCTAGTCTTAACTATTTTACTAGAGACTTATGAAGAAGGGAGCATTATACTAGAACCAGAAACAATCATATAAACAAGAATTAAACAACTGAGAAATCAAGTAAGTACTAAGTACCTCTAAAAACTAAAGAAACCACTAGTGGAATAGGCAACATGCAAAGATGGCTTTTTCATGTAGAAACACTCACTGTTAGTCAAGTGTTGGGGAAAAAAATTGTTTCAAAGGGTAAGGGTATGTTAAGCTATAGAAAAATCCGATGTTAACCCAAAACCCCTTATTAATCCCTATATATTACATTTCTATTGTTATTTTGTTATGTAGGTCAGAACCTTTCATTGTACCCTTTCATTATAATTATAACTCTTGTCCCCTATATATATACCATGGAGACCTATTCTTAGGATCATCATATCTTGTATCATCCATTGTATTCATTGCAAAAGGAGTTTTCCCCATCGATGTGGACTATAATTACTGGATTTTTATCATTTCTTAAGTGGGTGCTTCATAACATCTTGGTAAAAGTTCATGTCAAGGTAGACATTTGAATTCAAGGAGTTATTAAAAAGGACAATCTTTCTTGAAGCAAAATAAAGACAATTCAAGAGTACAATGGAGTTAAAAACAAGTTAGAGTCATGATTTTTAAAGTTCATTGTCATTGAAAGTGTTGTGAATTTGAGTCTATGTTGGAAATCGTCATTCTAACATTTTAAATTATTTATTAAATCCTATGAATGTAACATACCCCCTACTAACCCCAGCCCAAAACAAACATTAGAAGGAGGAAATTACTACATTGACCTAATCTCCAAGGTCTAGTTATACAAATTGGGTCCAATTTTTTTTTTCTCTTTTATAACTATTAGAAAACATAAAAAAGATAACATTGTTGTGTTCATCTTGTCAATACTTTTCCAATGATATACAATTTGCTCCAACCCGACATCTGGATAAAAAGATATGGCCTCTTAAATCTAGTCTATCAAACAATGCCACATCATTTAATATGTCACGTGGCACTTACATGGTTGTCTGATACATGTGGCAAGTCATGGGCCACACAGTAGTTGCAAACCCATTCATGTATGGGGTCACACACACACACACACAAGCTGCAGACTCTCTCCAACTTTCTAAACCTCTTTAGCAAGTCCCCTTACTTAATATACATATGTGAGGGATGTAGTATGTATTGCAAGCCCTCTGAGGCCACATCATCCCAGGAGTTAAATCCTTCCAAGTCTCGACAATACTCCCCGCTAAAACTTTTGGTGACAACCTTCTAGGCTACATGGTGTTATACACCCTGTGTTGAAGCTTGCCACCCCTTGTTCCCATACACCAACGAATTCATACCATGTGGTTCTTATCCCACTGAATGAGCCCACACACCACGTCATCTTAGGACATTAACCCAAATGGGTTTTAATAGGTGCTTCATCCAAAATATATGGGGAACAGGTTCCAGGGTGACACCATTAGTTATAAATGTCAGGGTGATGTCACCCTCTTTCATGCATCCTTGTCTTGTGACATATAACTATGGGTTTCTCCGAGTGTTGACAGTGGCTCCACTGCCACCTCATCTTGGGGATTTGATCCTGGGAGTTTCCATTTATTCTCCCCTTGAAACATCTAGGGTACTAAAACTCTGGGGTCATTCGATGGCCATGAGTTAGCACCCACTAACAACCCTGATTTCTCCTGTCTAAGCACTTGACCACCGCACTTGGTCACAAGGGCAAAGGGGTTTATGCTAATTCTCTTTTAAGTCCAATGCTCTAGTCTTAAGAATTCCAACACTGCACTTGGTAATTGTAAATGTTACATAAAAGGTCCTTTGCCAAGGCTACTCATGTGTAGTCTATAGATATACAAGGTATAAACTGACCCTTCCAATGCTATCCCTTCTAAGCTTGGAATACATGTGCATGTTTTGACAATAACATCATTCCTCGTGCATGTTTTGACATTAACATCATTCCTCCTGAGCTTATAAGGGCTTCGACCTAGCCAACAAATATATAATTATTTACTCACACACACATCCTTCATACTTGGATAATTAGATTAAATTCAAGCCCAGAATCAACATAAGGATTTGAACCATTCCTCTAGAAACACAAAAAAATGGTAGATATTAGAGACATTTATCCATCTCCTAACACTCGTGAAACTTGGGAAATATCCCATACTCATAAAATAACAGATTCTCATATGCACACATGCCATTAAACTAAAGTCTATGCTCATAATAACATAGGGAATCACACCATTCGAAAACCATGTAAGAACTCAACATTTCCCAGCATTATGAAACCATTCTTAACTAATGCATGCTCAAGAAGTAAACATCCATACATTCACACAAGAATCAACATTCTTCAATAGTAATGTAAGAATTGAACTAGCACACCAAACATGCACATAATATTCAAAATATATTTAAAATGCATCATAAAATATCATATACAATTTACTGGAACATAAGAAATAATGAACACTTATCTTAAGTTGACATATATGGAAACTGAGATTGGGAATTCAACTCTTGACCCAACCATAGATGAGTTGCAACCATGTCTTTCTTCCAACTATCACCCCCGATCCAAATTCTATAGCTTGAGGTAGATTCCTCTTAGAGGAATTTTTAAATCAATATTTCCAACTCAAATAGGGTGTCTCAAGGCCACAATGCATCACCTACTAGTTATTCAACTGTTTCACCTTAGGGAGGGAACACTCTCCTTTAGACATAGGGACTTGTGATACATCCCAACATCTCTAGGGATTTGAACATAGAGAGTCTCAATTCACACACACACACACACACACACACACACAGATATATATATATATATAGATATATATATATATATATATATATATCTAGATATATATATATATAGTTAATAACATGAAGGGTTTATTAGCTATGGTACTTTTGAAGGAGTAAGTGTGCACTTTTTAGTAGCTTAGTGGAATCTCTCGCCTATGTTCTCATCCCAATTCCATGGAACTACCATAAGGTGTTATCAACCCACTAGCCTTGGATGCCTCCATATCTCAAAGGTTATCAACTAGCATAGCGTCCAATGGATTTATTAGGCCTATAAAGCACAACCACTAGTATGTGATTATTAGTCAGCAAGCCTCATGGGTTTTTTAGTTGGCTATCATCAAAGATTCTCTTCTCCCTGAATTTTCTCAATCCTCATATCATTTATGCCCTCTTAACAATGTGATTAACCATCCAAGAGTCTCACGACCTCCATATATTTTCTTATTCCCTTCTCTACCTCTGCATATTCAAGTTGTGGTTTTTTTCCCACAGGAGCCTCTCAACCTCCACTTCTTTCTTTAATAGGAGCATCTCGGCCTCCTCCATTCATTTCAACAAGAGTCTCCTAATATCCTCCTCCTTTGTGTGCATAGGGTCTCTTCCTTCAATGCATGAGAGAATGTCCCTCAAGAGAATAATGTATGTCCCCTCTATCTCGGCTACAATGGTTCTCCTATTCCTGAGTGGTTTGCATAAACCAACACCTTGACAGTGCATCCCATACTGCCCATTTAAATTTTTGTCCATTATTTGCTTGTAATTGTTGCCCAAAGATAACATGGGCACACCTTTTTTTTGAAATTGAATTAACACATATTTAGCTCATTAAAAACCACTTAGTCAGCCCATGACTAATATTTGAAACAACCAACTTTTTCAAGAAATATTCTTCCTCAAGCAGCTGGAATTTGTGTTCCTTTATCTTAACCCTTTAATTAATTAAAATTTATTTGCAATGAAAGAATATTAACCAGGGGATGTCACAATCCCATTCTGCTCAGGGGAAACATCGTCCTTGGTGTTTAATAACCATATACAACAAAACATGCTTTAGACCAAGCATTGTTGATTATGGAGCCTTATATACACAAATTGTTTCAACTTTTAAAACACATTTCATATGCATAATGGTTTACCAAGCGACTTTGTAGACGTTAATTCATTCATTTAGCCATCTTCAAATGGCCCTTTTGCAATCTTTGGTGCTTTCGATGTGCTCAATCCAACTTGGATTTGTTCATTTTTCTAGAGTGTTTCCTGCCTCTAATGTTCAATGTTGCTATCATTGTGCTTCCTTTTCCTTCAACAAATAGTTCTCGACTCATTATTTCCAAGCACATCCCATAATATGATTTTGATTCTAGTCATCCATACACATCACCCTTTAAAACAAATTTATTTTTCTCGGTCTTCTCATCTCTACTTCCCTATCCCTCAAGAATTTGATCACCCCTTTCCACGCAGTCACACACCTTCCAAGTTTAGGCATCCCCTTCTCTACTTCCTAGTCCCCCGACCAATCCATCCTTAGCAAGGTTTCCTTACATTATAGGCATCTCATAACCGAGCCAAGTCCCTACCTTAACACCTTTATACTAGTCATGGCATGCTTTATGGAAATCAATGGATACTATTGGGTACTAGTGTCCCACATTGGTCTTGTCCTTGAAATATTTTTCCATCATATTTTTGCATGCTCTAATTCATTTTGCTATCCAACCACCCAAACGAAGAAATTCCATGCTATCCTACACCATAGCACATAAATTTCCATTAGACTTGTCATAATGAATTTTAATTAATTTAGATCATACCTCATTGGTAGCTTATCAATGAGGTGAAAATGGAATTTTACAGTGATTCCTATCACAACAAAACCAGGATAAATTGTAAACCAACCAATCATAAGTCAGAGCATTAAATTTCATTTATAATTTAGAAATTTAGAAATAGATTGAAATATTGATATTCATCTTGATTTTCTCTTATTTCTTTCTTTACACACACTGGATTGATTTCCAAACCTAGCAAGCATCCAGTTGCCTTTTATTTTCTCGTACATAAACTAGATCATTTGCCAAACCCGACAAGCATTCAATGCCTTCTCTTATCTTCAACCTTATACACACACATGATCAATTTCCAAACCTACTAAGCACCCAATTCCTTCTCTTGTCGTCTCTTTGATTTCAAATTTACTAAGTGGTTCATTGACCCCAAGGTGACCACTTAGAAACAAATAAATATAAATGAGCCCAATCACTACCCCGTGAATATGGGCACTACTAATCCTAGTAGTCTTTTCTTGAAAGGAATATAGGTGTATTCCACACCTTCATAGGCCCAAGAAACCCCCATTCTGGGTAATCTACTTGTCCTAATCAACACAGGCCTAGACAATCCCATACCTACATATCCTAAACAATTACACAACATAAGGGCCTAAACAATTCCATACCTACCTATCCCAAAACATTACACAACACATGCACATATGCATAGTGTAGAACACAACACATATACATATACACATGATACAACACAATGAATACACATGGTACAACACAATATGTAGACAATACACATGGCACACTATAACATGTACACAAAAATGTTGAAATTCTGGAGACCACACCATATATATCCTCAAACACTAGGAAACACTACCTCTAGTGCCTATCCCACACTTTACCATGTGAATCCACAATTCAAATCTAGGGCATGTGGTTTCTTTAATTATCCATGCTTTTCCCAACATCCTGCAAATCAAATTGATTTCATTTTGTTGATATATCCTTTAGCATTCCCTATTCATAATATAAACATGAGAATAATATAAGGATCATATTCACATGATATTAAAATCATAGATAATCCAAGGATTCTTTTTCCCACTTGGTTCCTCAAACAACCAAGAATTTTACATGCCATCCACATTTGCATTAAATGAATATAACTACAATTCTTCTACAAGAATGACTCTTGACAAAACCTATCAATCACAATGACATTCATATATGTATGTAATCATAGGCATGATCATGAACATATCAAATATTTACATGTACACTGAGTTAAGGCCAATAGTACCTCCTTTGTGGTATTCTCATAGACCTAAGGTTTAGATAACTCCCTTCGATCATGCACATCCTATATAGAATTCTCAACAACAATTTCCAACATGGTTGAGAAATTCCTTTGATTGAATTCTTCCCTTTACCTTTTCAGCTTGCTGTTAGTTTCAATGCTTCCAATTTTTATTTCCTGCTAGCAATATTTGCACAATTTAATTCTAGACATGCGCATTTCTTCTTTTATGTCTGTTGTCACACTCAAGAGCAACACTCCTAGGTATTTCAAGTATGTCCTATTTTCGGCCCATCTGCCTAACATCAACATATTTTTCTCCATGCAAATCATGCACTTCCCATTCCCAACCTTCCTTATTTCCTTCATGCATAGGCCTTTCTCAAGTCGTAATTTTTGTTGGTCTTTCTCAACTCTCTTACCATATCCTCGTGGCTTTCCTTCCATGCCCAACCAATGTTCCCAATGCCCCCAAAGCATGAAAACGAAAGGCATAATCCAAAGGAAAAGAGGGCAATAGTAAAAAGAAAGAAATTCATAATAACAATCATAAAATCACAAAACAAAATACCATGGCCGCATGTGAAATTCAACAATAAAAAGACAAGAAATCCATGAAGCCAATGATTTAAGGCCACAACAAATAAGCATAAAACAAGGTAGTCCCAAAAATCAACTCAATCACCATGATTCTAGTGTTCCTAATGGTTCATGAATAAAGCTCAGGAAGTTTCCAACCATTCATCCATGTTGCAAAACACAATGATATAGGCTTCTTTCACTACAACAAAGTATTGTTATGACACCACATACACTCAGTCGCTAGTGTTTTAATGAAATATAATAATTATATCGACCATTATCTTGCGATGCCAAGCTAAGCATGTTACCCTGCAACTGTACATATGTCTTCGTTTATTTGTTAGTCACATGTCTCGACCCGAGACACAATTTTAATCACATACATTAAATTGGTTTGAAAAATTGGAATATATCTACACATATTTACATGTTACCATCATGCCATCACAAGGTATAGAATTTAGTCTTTAATTTAGATCAACACCATAATTTAGTCAACCTCCTTATTGAGACTACCATTATCATTTTAGATAAACTTTTTAAACACTTTAGAAGAATTAGGCCTTCTGGTTAAGGCCAACAGTCATGGCATCTGCAACCCTAATGGAGTCAGTTATAAATGACATATATCTATCATACTTATATTTTTTCACACTTATAAGATGCATCATAGGACTTGCAAGCAATCCCTAGCTAACACATAACCATTCACTACATTGTTAAGCTCAACATTCACTGTGCATGCATATAATCAATATACAAGCCACAATTATAGTTTTATAACCAACACGTACAACAATCAATTATCAAACCACTTGACTCTCTAATAGAGTCACAAACACTATACCTTCATTTCTTCTAGGATGACACCCATCTAGTCTAAGTGTTGAACCTGGAAGCTCTGATACCACTCTGGAACATACCCCCAACTAACCCCATTCCAAAACACATGTTTGAAGGAGGAAGTTACCATGTTGATCCAATCTCCAAGGTCCAATTATGGAAATGGGGTCAAGTTTTTTTTCTCTTTTACAACTATATTAGAACATAAAAAGGATAACATCCTTGTGTTCATCTCAATGAGACCTTTCCAACGATATAAAGTTTCTCTAACCCAAAATCCAGATCAAAACATATTACTACTTAAATATAACCTATCAAACAGTGCCACATCATTTAATATGCCATGTGGCACCCATGTGATTGTTAGATACATATGCCAATTCATGAGCCACATGGCGACTGCCAACTCGTTCATGTTTGGAGTCACACACACACACACACAATCTTGAAAACTCACACCAACTCACTAAAACTCTTTAGCAAGTCCTCTTACTTAATACACATATGTGATGGACATAGTACGTGGTGTAGGCCCTCCAAGGCCACGTCACCCCGGTAGTTAAATCCCCACAAGTCCTAACACTGCTCCCTCCTAAAACTTCTAGTGAAAACCTTTCTAGGCTATGCCACATTACATACCTCATGCTAAACATCACCACACTCTATTCCCATACACCAATCCATTGATTCCATGAGGCACTTATCCCACTAAATAGGCCCATGCACCACTTCATCCTGGGACCTTAACCTTGGCATGTTATACAAAGTACTTCATCCAAAATATCTGGGGAACAGCGTTCGGGGTTACATCACTAGTTCTAAACATCGGGGTGACATCACCCTATGTCACACCTCCTAGTCTTGTGACTTATAACTATGGGTTTCTCCAAGAATTGATAGCGGCCCCACTATGACCTCATCCCAGGGATTTAATCACGGGAGTTTCCCTTGGTGCTTCCCTTGAAGCATCCTCAGTACCAAACTGATAAGGTCATATGATAACCATGAGTGCTCACTCATCGATGGCCCATATTTCTCCTATATAAGTTCTAGATCAACGCACTTGATCACGGGGGCGAAGGGGTTTACACCATTTCTATCTGAAGTCCAACAATCCGATCTTAAGAATTCCAACCCCATTTTTGGAAATTGTAAATGCTCATATAATGGCCTTTGCCCAAGCTACCAATGCACAATTTATAGATCATATAAAAGAGTATAAAATAACCCTTCCAGGGTAATCCCTTCTAAGCTTGGAATACATGCCTATGTTTTGGTATTAATGTCATTCCTCCTGAGATTATAAGGGTTGGGATATCTCTCCTAAGCTTTCACAGGGCTCAACCCAGCCTATTCAACAAATATGTGTGTGTGTGTGTGTGTGTGTGTGTGTGTGTATTACTTATATAAGTAACATTTTCCTTCTTGAACTTATAAAATAAATACCAACTATATATATAGGCCATTTACGCAATCATTAAACAGTGAGAGATTATTTTACAATAAGGATGTTCCCATCCTTCATACTCAAATAATTATATCAAATTCAAGCTTGGAGTTAACACATGGATTTGAACCATTCCTCCAACAACGCAACAAAATGGTAGATATTACAGATATTTACCCATCTCCTGACATTCAGGAAACTTGGGAAATATCCCATACTCAATAAATAAAATATTATCATATGCATACATGCCATTACACTGGAGTAGATGCTTAGAATAACACATGGAATCACACCATTCCAAAACCATGCAAGGACTCATTATTTCCTAGCATTATCAAACCATTGTTAACTAATGCATACTCAAGTATTAAGTTTCCATACATTCACATAGGAATCAACAATATTCAACACTAATGTAATAATTGAACCAACACATTAGGCATGAGCATAATATTCAAAAGGCATTTAAAATGCACCATAAACATTTATATATCATTTATTGGTGCATAAGGCATAATGAACACTTACCTTAAATTGATAGATCTAGAAACTAATATTGTGAATTTGACTCTCCACCCAAACATAGATGAGTTGTAGCCAAGTATTTCTTGCAGATGTCACCCTCGATCCATATTCCAAAGCTTGAGTTAGAGTTCTTTTAGAGTAATTTTGAAACCGATATTACTAGCTAAAATAGGGAGTCTCAAGGCCACACTACCTTCACCCACAAGCTATTCAACTATTTCACCTCAAGCAAGGAACAATCTCCTTTAGAAAAAGAGACTTATAATACAACCTCCCAATATCTCTAGGGGTTTTAACACAGAGAGTCTCAATTCAAATATATATATCTATATATAATAACATGGAGGGTTTATCAGTTATGTTCTGTTTGAAGGTATAAGAGTGCACTTTCCGGTATCAAATGGAACATAACTGATAAACCCTCCATGTTATTATATGTATATATATATATATATATATATATATATATATATATATATATATATATATATATATATATATAATAACATGGAGGGTTTATCAGTTATGTTCCATTTGAAGGTATAAGAGTGCACTTTCCGGTATCTTAGTGGAATCTCCCACCTGTGTTCTCAGCTCAATCACATGAAACTAGCATCAGGTATTATCAACCCACTAGCCCTAGGTGCCTCCATATGTCAAAGGTTATCGACCATCATAACCTCCAGTGGATTTATCAGCGTTATAAGGCATAACAAATACTCAATGATTATAATTATGCAAGCGTCATGGGTTTCTCAGCTGGGTATCATCAGAGTTATGCTTTGTGATTATCATTCAACAAGCCTCATGATTTTCTCAACTAGCTATCATCAAATCTTCTCTTCTCCCTAAATTTTCTCAGCCCTCGTATCTTTTTTGCCCTCTCAGCGATGTGCTTGACCATCCAAGAACCTCATGGCCTCCTTATCTTTTCTTGTTTCGTTCTCTTTGCATGTGTATGAGTCATGGGTGTTTTTCCATAGGAGCCTCTTGTTGGAAATTGTAACTATGTTCGGTCTTCAATAATGTACTTGTCAAAAGAATAAAGAAAAGAATTATTATTATTGTTATTATTATTATTATTGTGACTTATTAAAGCACACATTTCATGCTTGGGTCACCATGCTTTAGGTCAAAGTCCCCATTGAGGACTTTTCGGATTTATTTTGAGTCTATAGAATTATTGTACATTTAAAGAGACCCTTCATGGGATTTTGAATCATGTAAAAAGGTTTAGTATTGAGTCAAATATGAATTATGGAACCTCCACACCATGTCGGCCTAAGGGAATATCAAGTCGGCCTAAGAACCTATTCGACCCCACAAGAATCCTATAAAATGAAGGACATCTAATTCATTTGGAGCATCACTTCTCATCAAGTTTGAATTCTCTCTATTGGGCAAAAGTGCGAAAATCTTGTTGCTGGGAAGAAGTGTGAAGTGGGTAGCTAGGAAAGTCTATTGGCGGGAAGACGATAGTGAATGCAAGTTTGGGTGAGTCTAAGGAGTCAAGGAAAACCACAATTTTGGTGTTCGTATCTCTCTATTTCGTGCTCTGGATTGGGAGATCAAAGTCTTCCAAGTTGGACTGCTGCTAGAAGATGTTAGTTGTTGCAAGTTGCTACATAGTCGAAGTTGTTGGGAAGAGGTCAATCTTATTGAGGCTGACTTGGTGTGGAGGGAAGGTCTTGTCTTGGTCTAGGGTGAAAAGTCTCAAAGAATACTATTAAAAGGAAAAATTACTTTGACTAGGTTTTCCCCTTCAGGGGGTTTTTTCCCTAGCATGTGCCTACATCTTGTGTTATTTTATGTGTTGCTACTTTTGGTAATTGCTTGATGAGATAAAGAAATAATATATAAAGAATCATAATAATAAGAAAAATTATAAGTAATTATCAAGATCAAGAAAATATTTACTGCCTTTCTGATTTTCCAACACCTCTCAGCATCCACTTCTTTCTTCAATAGGAGCATCTTGGTATCCTTTGTTCGTTTCAATAGGAGCCTCCTAGCCTCCTCCTCCTTCTCTATGTGCATAGGGTCTTTTCCTTCAATGCATGAAGAATGTACCTCAAGAGAATAATGAATGCCCCCTCTATCTTAGCCACAATGGTTCTCCCATTCTTATGTGGTCTATGCAGGCCAACCCATTGACAATGTAGCACATACTGCCCATTTAATTTATTGTCCTCTCTTTGCTTGTAATTGTTGCCCAAAGATAACATAGACACATACTTGTTTTGCAATTGAATTAATACACAATCATCTCATTAAAAACCACTCAGTCAACCCATGACTGATATTTAAAATAACCCACTTCCTCAAGCAATCTCCTTCCTTAGGAGACTGGAATTTGTGTCCCTTTCTCTCAACCCTTTATTTAATTATAATTTATTTGCAATAAAGAAATATTAATCAAGGGATGTCATAATGAAGATAGTAAATATATAATGATGAAAAAGGGTGCATGATCAATAGTTCCCAACACCCAAGTAAAATTTAAAGTCAAGTTTAAGTCATGTCAAATCATGTCATTGGTGGGTCATTTAACTTTTCCAAACCAGGTCATAATTTTCCATGTTAGACATTGTACAAGCCAAAAAGAACCATTTTTTTATAAGCATGTAATTTCAAGTGAATGAATAAAATTGCAAGTTAATAAAGATCACGCAATGAAATTAGGATGAAAGAAGATGAAGGAAAGAGATGAAAATGATAACTCTGTGATAAAGAAGATGTCAAAGAAAAGTACAAGCAAGAAGTATACTAGAAGAGAATTTGGTGACAAGAAGAAGAAGACATATAACTATCAAAGCTTCAAAGTGAAAGTTCAAGGAGAGGGTCCAAGGTGAATAAGGACCATAAATACCAGATGGTTAGGTTCACAGGAAAATAAAACCTAGGTGAGGTATCTAGCAAGGTGAGAAAGACAATCTAAGAAAGAAGAGGAACATTGAGTCTGAAAGAAAGAGAATAAGGTGAACACAATGAAGCTCGAAGGAAGGATAATGAAATAGGGGAAATAGTTGCGATGCAAAATAGTCCTTGCCTCCACCACTAATTAATTGATCAAGGCACCATGGGATCTACATTTCATTGTTAGCATGGGGTCCACATTTCATCCTTATTTGAGAATGCTTTTGGCACTTGAAATATGTCATTATTGTCACCTCCAAACACACACACAATGAAAGCCACTTTCACACATCTTCTTCCGCTTCCACACAACTAGTCAATTTTCATTCATATGTTATTAACTACTAATAATTTTACCTCTTATTCATAAATATTATTTATTTTAATTAAGAAGATTAATATTTTCTTAAAATAGGAAAAGGGAAATCAACAGAAATAAAATAAAACAAAGCTATTTATTTCTAAAAAACAATGCTTCGTAATAAATAAATAAATAAACAAGAAAAAAAAAAAAAAAACAAAAGTTGTCACCATTACTAAATTAAGAAGAATCTGTAATATATTGTGGAAGAAAATCATTGTGAGGAAGTGCAGAGCATTTAAATTTGTCCACACAATGATCTATTCTCATGCATTGTTCATATGCTTACGCACTAAGAACTCCACACCCTAGTTTTTTCTTTTATTTTTTCTTTTTGGGAACAAGTGTGGAAGTGCGAGGTTTTGTTTGAGCTCTCACTATGCACAAAAAACCATCAAAACACACAACAAAAATTAATGAATAAATATAAATCTAAAGGTGATCTTGATGAAGAATAAGAACATAGGATCCGATACTCATTTTACTTGTTGTCTTACATAGATTCTCTGGCGACAAGCTTTGGTTCTCTGACTCCACTAAAATTTGACCCGTATCGGAGTAATGCCTATAGTTGTAGCTTCTCGTGCACTTTCTCCAAGTAGTGGTAGGAAACCTTCAATAATGTTTCTTTTCATATCATAGCCCCATGGAAACATTCTCCATGGGGCCATCTTCCAATTCCAATCATTTGAAATTATAATCTTAATGTTGGCTATAGTTATACACACATCTCTTCCATTAATGTTTATTCTCGAATAAATACAAGATCGCTCTGCACTTCCCTCATTCCGCTCAAATCTCACACATCTCTCACGCCGCATATGAATTTTCTCTACATTCGTTGTGAAATACATTCCTAAATAAGAATCAGAGAATATATCTGTATATTTATCATTTTAATAAATGTTGGACAAAGAAATTTTTCTCCGCACATGCTACCTCCAAACAACAAAGTCCACTGTGTGCAAATTATTTATGTTTTTGTGTGGAACTTCATAGGAAGTCCATTGTGAAGAGAAAGCTTGTTTGTGTGTATCTCTACACTTCGCACTAAAAGATTTTATTACTATTATTATTGGTAATATTTTAGTTATAAATAATGCACATGTCTGTATTCTTCTTGTGCTTTATTTTAGTTATAAATAAAACATTCATTGTGTGAATCTTTGTATTTTGCACTAAGTCTTTTATTGTTAATATTTATTATTAAATAATTCATATTTTATGTTGGGAAGTCCAATTCTCGCAACCTTGACTAGAAGCTTTATTTTTGCTTATGTTTCTGAAATTAGGGAAAGGAAGCTTTCAAGTTCGTAGTCCACACTAAATGCTTTCTTTGAGTGTGAAAAAGTTAAAATTAAGATACAATGCGACAATAACACTTCATAGCCAATATACAATATCAATTTTCATTCATCAAATTTAATATTGTTGAAGAATCTAGGGTAATTAGGTTAATAAGATTCTTCTCACGATGATAACTATTTGTGAGGTACTTTCTACTTTTTCTTGTTAGCACAATATTCTCTTGTTATTATTAGAGTGTGTTTTCTTACTTACTCAAATAGTTACCAAAAGAGACAAGAACACAAGATGTTGGCTTTTTGCCAGGGCCAAAACCTCTCACTCTTTGAGAGGAAAACCCACACAAATTATTCTTATAGAGATTCCAATTGACGATTACCAAAACCAAGACCCTTGACCTATGTTTCCATTCCCAGACCAATACACAGTCATCCTTCTTCCTTGATTCTTCGATTTCTTCAAAACATGATGACTACAAAATCCAAACGTTGTGATGTATCTCTGAACTTTTGCCTCATAGAATTGTGCATCATACCTTCATACTGTCACTAGCACTGAGTTTCACCATGTAACGCCTATCTTCATCATGTATCACTAATCATCATATCACTATTGAGCACAACACCCGGTATCACTGAGATCTAGCACTGAGCATCACCAAGCATCATCTTATTAGCACAACCCCAAGACCTTAACCAAACTTTTAGGGGCGTTTTGAGGTATAAAATGGGACTTCTAAGGAATTATAAAATAATAGTGGAAATAATGAAATAATATTAGAATACATCATCAAATTTTAGAGGGAAAAAAGAAAAACTTATGTTTTCAGCTCGTATTTTCAACTTATTTTCTTATGGGTTTACTCAAATTTCGAGCGAAATAGTTGTTGGATGTAGAATTTGATTCCTCATTCAAGGATTACCCATGTTTCATACTTTCTATGGACCCTGCTACACGAAAAATGAGAAATACATGAAAAACGTGATTGCAATCACGTTTTTCATGCATTTCTCATTTTTCGTGTAGTAGGGTCCATCAAAAGTATGCAACATGGGTACTCCTTGGATGAGGAATTAATTTTGCATCTAATAATTACTCCCTCTCGAAATTTGGGTAAAACCTTAGGGTGATATGTTAAAAATAAGAGTTGAAAAGGTAGTTTTATTATTTTATTATTTTTTAATCTTTTTACTTGTTTACTCCAAAAATGGTGAATCATTCCCCATGGTTGACATCATCATATTGAATTCTATTGGTTCTTATAAAGTTTATTTTGATTGTACATTTTTCTTAGGAGGTCCATTTTATACCTCAAAATTCCCCTAATGTCTACCACTATGATATATCCATCCATATTACAATGAATATATGCTAAGACAATGAGGAAGATATCACTGTAATGTCACCCCAAACTAGTCTGCATTGTGATCATTGTGGTAATCAAACTCCTTGTTGTCTTGACCACTGAGAACCTTAGAAAATATTTCGAGAACATTGATGTGGATGACCCACACCTTATCTGTGTTGTACCCATTCGAAATCTCAGAGATATATCGAATTGTCACTGTGGAAATGCAAGGGGTATAGGCTCCTATATATAGTTGTTTTCCCCTACATTTGAGCCAACATGATCATTTGAAAGGGTGTGTCTCAATATGTGAGCCAAATTGTCATTTGTATACATTCTGAGGCCGACATCAAGAAGAGGATGATTGTTCTTGTTTATTGGAGGGCCTCTAGTCAACTTTTAGACGTAGATACATTCTTTATATGCCCAAGAAGGGTCATAGATGATATTGATTTAAAAAAAAAAAAATCCCTTGCTCATGAAACCCATGAAGCAAGCCAATAATAAATTATTTTCTTCATTACATCATTTACAGAAATCAAAAGTACATGTCATTTTGAAGACCAAACCTAGTTACATTTTACAACACTCCCTCTAAACTAGGGAGGTATTCATAATGGTACTTGTTCATTCTCAATCTGAAGAATTTCTTATAAGAAGAATCAGATTGGTAATCCATTTGTATAGCATCATAGTAACCAACATTGTTTCCACAACAAGGACTTAATTGATAGCTCTATATCTCATAAGATCATAGCACAATGTTGGCGAGACCAATGACTATAGACACCTTCATCATTGTCTCTCAAGGTACATACCCACCCGAGTGTTCACTGAGTATGACCTTTTAGGACTATTCTTATCTTGGGTTCCCAGCCTTTAAATAATATCAGTCCTCTTGCCTACTCTTATCTTGGATTCCCTACACATCCTGAAAGAGCATCAAATTCCAGATGATTACCAAATCCTCCATTATTTCTTCCCAAGTGAAGACACGAATGTTGTGTCTATCTCTCCCTCTCAACTAGGGAAGATATGCTTATTCCTATAAAGGAATGTATCCAAGCTCCTTCTGGCCATGAACTTGCCCAAGCTCCCTCTTAATTAAGGACTTCTCAGAGATCTCTCTTAACTAGGGACTCTCCTTTTCATTAGTAGCTTGTTCTTCCAAGGTCCTTCAGCTGATTGATCAATTTCTTTCCTCGATGTCATGAAATTTAGTCGAGCTTCTTCCTTGTAGGGCATTAGCCATTGATTACTTTCCTACTTGGTTCGTCATGCCATTCATTTATTCATGGAAAGTGGCCCTCTTGGTACATATCTAGAACCTTCTTCATATGGCTACTTCTTTCTCATCATGCTTCTTTTAGGAATTTCGATTCACCACATGAATGCTAGTTGTACTTGCACTTACAACTCTTGTTCCAGTATCCATCCATGAACTCATCCAAATATTATTCAAGAAATCAAAACATAACATTAAATCAAATAGTACCTTGTAAGATGACTCTTCATCATGACATCTTCCTGTAGGTATCGACATCCTACATACAGGTTGACACATCTCCCAAAGATACCCATTCTTAAGGGTGTCTATATTTTTCAGACTATCATCAGAGTCTTCATATCTTTCTGGGAGATTTCCCAGTAAAATATTCTTGGTATTTTGGATGTTGATTTCCTTTATCATGGTTTCATATCTCATGATCTCTTCCTCTTACAAATTCGATTCCCATGAGCTTCCAATAAGAGTTCCTTAATTGTAGTCAACCATCTCATATTTCATATGAGGACACATTATGTTGATTTCATCTAGTGTTACTTATGACTTCCCACATTCTTTCAGAGGAAGATATCCTTTTCCCTTGATCCTTCTTTTCAAGATAGAAGTAGAGATCCATGTTACCTACAACCATATGACATGAATTTATAATATTAAATACAAGTATACATACCTCATTTTACCTTTAGGTCATCTAGGCTTCTTCCAAAATCTTCCTTAATTGAAAATATTTTCAACCCCTTGATCTGCTTCATTGCTTATGTCGTCATACCATCATCCTGTGAATTCCATAAGTTGGAGTTCCTGATGAAACACTTGCTTCCACTCTAGGTCTGTAAATCCTCCGACGAGGATTCCATCAAATAATCTTGAGGATCTCACATATTCTTATTCATCAGATGTTTCTCTTTTGACTGATGTATGATGAGACTTGTCCTAGATGAATTTTTCCTTTGATCTTTCAATGAGGTCACCAAGAGCTATATTGACTACCATATATTTTGTTCCAACGGTCCTTTATATTTCCCTATGGTGATGTCACGAGTTGTTACTTCTAATACTTCTCCTTTCTTGTTCTTTATTCTTTCTATTTCCTCCATTTCTTCGATGAAATGGGCTTCTTCTCTATTCTTCTTGTTATTGTCCTTCTTAAGCTAAGGAAAATATTTCCTGTAAAGTATATAACCTTCCATAACATTGAATTTCAGCTATGCTCTTTTTCCCTTTTCTGAGTACCAAAATTTTCCAAAATTCCTTTCCTTCCAGAAAATGTTTGAGTCCTCAACACTTTTTCCCTCAACTTTTCCTTTTCTATCTTGCATAGAAATCACAAGTTGAACTTATCCCATGAATTTTGTTATTCCTGTGATGATGTCACGAGTCTTTATTTCTAATGCTTCTAAGATGTCATACTGCATCTTATTATAGACATAACCTATGCAGGATCTAGGAGCCAGTGAGAGAGACTATCTTAATGATTTATTACTCCCTCTTATAATGGAATTTGTTTCCTCATATCCTCCTATCCTTTTAGTGATATGAACTTTATTTTATTGTAATCTTCATAATTATTCTTCTAGATTCTTTGATGTCTTCAATATTGTTTATATGAGAGAACTTTAATAGTTACTTCCCATGAATTCAAATGAGACCATTTTCATTGATATGTTTCATGACTTCACTTATCTACGAGGACTATTAAAGTCCTCCTTATTTCATGCAAGGACCTTTGGTCACCCTACCAACTTATCAATTTCCTTGCAAAATGAAGTCATTTAACCAAAATTGATTAAAGAATGAAAAATACTTACTTGTCATGTGAAGATGAAATCTTCACCTTGATCATGTTGAAAGTGGTTGAAATAGATGCATTGATGATTCCTCTATATGAGATCCTTGTTGTAATGAGAGAAAGATTGCCTTCTTTCCTTCAAGACACTTCAACTTATACATTTGATCCTTATGATTAACAAATTGTTGATATACTTGATATGGCTTAATATTGCTCTTACACAAGTGGACTATGGAACCTTGTAGCATTCTATTGAAGTTACAACATTGTCTAGAGCCATAGAGCATTGAGGTCACTTGCCATGATTATCATCTTATAGTACTGAGACCCATCACTTAGTACTACTATGGCTGTATCAACGGACACCTTCATTCTACATTGAGTATTTTCCCTACAAACTATGACTAAGGTATAGTGAGACCTATTTCTGAGCATTATGTCGTAGATGATCCGCTTCTGTATGCCATCAAATGTGTATCATCAAGATTTGGGAATTTGATTTTTCAAAACTATTCTCTTTATAGAAACGATTCAATCCGAGGTTGTGACTGTCACTGATATGTTGAGATCATGCCATTGTGAGATTATTGAGATCATTGTGGTATGACATAGACCGATATTGTGAGGCATCGAAACTGCTTCCATGTATCCGAGTTTTGAGCACTGTGATCTAACATCGAGACCTCATCTTTTGATTGAGATTACTTAATCATCTTGTGATATTATATTGTGACATTGAGATTCCAATAGCACCGAGACTATGGGTAGTTGTAGAATGATTCTTCAATCTTTGATGTAGATCTTAATCCTCTTATTTTGATAACCTTCAACTTGCTTTCATGCCCTTTTTAAAACTTGATCCTTGAATGTCTCTTTTATGCCTTGCCTTTGACTTCAACACCTTAGCTTTGATACCATGTTCAATAATCTAAGGCAATTAGGTAAATAAGATTATTCTCACAATGATAACTATTTGTGAGGTACTTTTTACTTTTTCTTATTAGCACAATCTTCTCTTGTTATTATCAGAGTGTGTTTTCTTACTTCATGAAATAGTTACCAAAAGAGACAAGAACACAATATGTTGGATTTCTACCGGGGCCAAAACCTCTCACTCTTTGAGAAGAATACGTGCACAAATTCTTCTTATAAAGATTCCAATTGATGAATACTAAAACCAAGACCCTTGACCTATGTTTCTATTCCTCGACCAAGATACAGTCATCCTTCTTCCTTGATTCTTCAATTTATTCAAAACATGATGACTACAACATCCAAATGTTGTGATATATCTCTAAACTTTGGCCTCACAGAATTGTGCATGATACCTTCATACTGTCACTAGCACTGAGTTGCACCATGTAACACCTAGTTGCATCATGTATCATTGTTCATCATATCACAACTGAGTACAGCACCTGGTATCATTAAGATCTAGCACTGAGCATCACTGAGTATCATCATATTAGCATAGCACCGAGACCTTATCCAAAATATACCACTGTGATATGTCCATCCACATTACAGTGAATATACACAGAGACAATCAGGAAGATATCATTGTAATGTCACTCCAAACTAGTCCGCACTATGATCACTGTGGTAACCGAATTCCTTGTTGTCTTGACCACCGCGAACCTCAGAAAATATGCCGAGAAGATTGTTTTGGATGATTTGCACCTTATCTCTATTGTACCCATCCAAAATCTCTAAGATATATCGAACTGTCACTATGGAAATGCGATGGGTATAGGATCCTATATATAGTTGTTTGCCCCTCCATTTGAGCTGACATGGTCATTTGAAAGGGTGTGTCTCTATATGTGAGCTGACTTATCATTTTTATACATTCTGAGGCCGACATCAAGAAAAAGGATGATTGTTCTTGTCTATTGGAGGGCTTCTAGCCAACTTGTAGACCTAGATACACTCCTTATATGCCCAATAAGGGTCATACATGATATTGACTTTAAAAACAAAAATCCCTTTCTCATGAAACTCATGAAGCAAGCCAATAATAAATTATTTTCTTCATTACATCATTTATAGAAATCATAATTACATGTCATTATGAAGACCAAACCTAGTTACATTTTACAACAAATATCACATGTACGCTTCTAGTTGTGCCTATGGTCACAACTTCTCATGCATTTGCTCCAAACAAGAGTTTTCAACTTTTGATGATGTTTCTTTGCATATCATAGTCCCATGGAAATGTTCTCCATCAGACCATCACTATTTTTTCTTACAGTCCCAACTTCTTGTGCATTTGCTTCAAGCAGGAGTTGACAACCTTAAATGATGTTTATTTTCATATCGTAACCTCAGATACCATCATTTTTTCTTCCATAAAATAATTTCATTATGCGTTGGCCTTCTTACTTCACGCAACATTGCTTTGTCAAACTTTCACCATTGCTGAAAATTCCCAAGCATGTTAAATTCCAACAAGAACGGGAGCTAGTTTCTCCATACTCTTTGTGTCTCAATAGTAAATTGAATAAAAGTTATGCATAATGTGAATAAAATTCTATACAAAACCACATTTCATTGAAAAAAGGGTTTTTTATGGTTATGTTTCTGAAATTAGACAGATGTGCCAAAGTGCAGAGAAAATAGAGGAAGCTTTCAAGCTTTCATTGTGTTGTTGTTCGCACCATGCACTAAATGCTTTTATTGCTAATATTTTAGTATTAAAACATAATACATATTTTATGTTTGGAATAACATTGTTTATGCTTATATTATTGATAATATTTTTAACTGTAAGTAATGCATACCATTGCTATTTAATTGATTCTCTTTGCATGAAGCTTACCACACAATGAAAAGCTCTAGCCACTTCCACATTGACATTGGAAGTTGTTGTTAATTTATAAATAAGTTCAACTGACATATATGATATTATTGGTATTATTTAAATTGTAAATATGCTTATCTTCATATTTTCGAAGATCTTTTTTTTTTATGATTTTGTGCGGAAGTGCGTAGGAACTCCATTGTATGGAGAAATCATTTTTGTGCGGATCTCCACACTTCGCACTAAAAGATTTTATTGCTAATACTATTGGTAATATTGTAGTTTAAAATAATTCATATCTCTTTGTTCTCCTTTCAATTTAGTTCATTGTGTGGATCTATGTATTCCGCGCTAAAGGATTTTATTGCTAATATTTTAGTATTAAATAATACATAGTTGTTGTTGGCAAGTCCAATTTTCAGATCATTGAACATAAGCTTTTTTTGTGCTTATGTTTCTCAAAAATTAGGAAAATGCATATTTTAAGATTTCATTATGCCAATGTTCACAATCCACACCAAATGCTTTGTTTGAGTGCAGAGACTGAGTGTGGAAAAGTTCAAAGCTAATACCATGCCGCACAAACATTGTGGCTCAATTGCTAAGATATCTCCATATTGCGAATGAGCATCAATTTGTTTGCATATCACCCCTGTAGTATTTGTATTTAATGATAATTCCATTCTTTTCTCTTCGTAATATTTTTCTACTTGTTGATATTCATTCTCTATATGCATATAACCATGAATAAAATAAAATTTGAAAGCCCCGTTTCATTATACATGCAACAATGTAACTAACCATTCAAATCCAAATAATTAGTAGTACATATAAATAGTAAAAATGATAAGGGATTGTGTTACCCTACATATATTTATTTATTATGAACCTTTGTTCATATTATATAAAATATATCACATCTCTAGAATGTCAAAACATAAACACAAATACCAATTAATAATAAATAATGCATATCTCGATAGTTAATTTGCATAGAGTTGTGAATAGAATTCATCATTAAATAAATTTGATTTCTTATAAAGCTGATTTAATATAACTTATATCTATGATTTTTAAATTTATAGTTTTTTAAGTAGGGCATTCCTTGAGCAAAGTTTTTGGTTTCGCATAATGAAACTTTTCATTGTAACCTTCATACAATGACAACTCTATACATGGAACTAAGAAGTAAAGTATTTTATTATAAATTGATTAAAAAGTGTTAACTAACATAGAATGAGCAAAAGAAGCTCATTAATTGATTAAAAGTTCTAATGGCATAATCAAATGTCAACCCAGATGAATTGCAGTTAGTAATTGTATTTTTAAGAGATATATGTCTCAGGTCCAAAATTATTGTCAAATGTTAATTTTCATTTTAATCAATAACACAATATTAGAAATAAAATAAATTCTCAAAGCATGTATTCGAACACATCTAAAAAAAGTTATCATAAAATCGATAGAGTCAAATAGTTTTAAATGGAAAATAGTTACAGTAGTTTAATTTGTAAATAGAAAATAATTCGAAGCTTGTTTAGATTCAAGCCACAAGCATTGGAAACAATTTTTCTCAACATGATCAGAACTAATTTAATTTAATTTATGTCTATGTTTTTTGGATTTATAGTTTCTTAAGTACAATATTCCTTGTGTAGAGATTTCACTGTTTAGTAGAAGCTTGCTCTGCACAACAAAACTTTTCATTGTAACCTCTGCATAATGAAAAATCTATACAAGGAAATCAAGAGTAAAATTTATGCTTACCAATTGATTAAAAATTTTAATTAAAAAAGAATTATCAAATGAATCTCAACAGGGTTAATTAAAGGGTGTGCTAAAAGCATAATTAATTAATTAATACGCATAGGTACAATTAAAGTGAGCTTTGATTGTGCAAAATGCGGTCATGCAGATCAACTACAATGAAAAGTTTCACCAATTTTTTGTATTCTATTATTAAGAGATATATGTCTAAGATGCAAAACCATTGTCAAATGTTCAATTTCGTTTAAAGCAACAACATAACTCTGAATATAATAGAAAATCTAAAAGCATATCTTTGGAAATTTATAGAAAACATTATCATAACATTGGTTCATAATCACATTCAATAAGAATTGTATTCAGAATAAAATTTCAATGACCATAGCCATAATTCGGACATGTACGAGGTCATATTCAAAACATAGTCGTAAAAGACAAAGTTGTTGAACATAGTCGAAATTATGCAAAGAAAAGTGTAAAGTAAATCCATTTTTTCAGCGGAAATTGGGTTCCCACTTCTTTGAAAGGCATCTGCAACCAAAAAACAACAATTTGTATGTAGTAATTAGCAAATATTAGCATAAATTAATCAACAAAGATAAATTCTCTTATATTAGCTAACAAAAAAAATGAATGTTTAACAATTTGAAAACACTCACACTATGCAAAATTGTTTGGCGTGACTACGCTTATGTTGCATGTATTACGAATCAATGACTTTTTGAAGAAATATGTTTAATGTATTTTTAATATATTTCGTGTCAAGTGCAACTATAACTTCCATTTTCACATTTTTAGTGAAAATCTGCTTTTCAATTTCCCTAGTTTCTTCTTACACCTCGAAAAATGACTCAACATTCTTCTTATTGAACTTAGCAAAAGTAACTTTCCATGTTTCAATATGTTATAAAGTAAAATGAGTGAAGTTGTCAAAATCCGCTGCCATTTTCTATTTTTTCTACTTTAATTCAATTTATAACATGTCGTTTTAAATTAATTCAGAACCTAGCGAAATGCGCAAACCATCCAATCGTTTTACAATATCTATTTCCCTAAGATAGGAATCACCTCTTCTATTACATAGGTCACTACAGGAAAAATTGATATGCTCAAGTGTACTGATCCTATCTGCCCATCCAACTTCCAATTGCTTGATTCGACCAACATCTGGTACTTTTTTGTTTTTCTTTTTGATATCAAAGAGTAGTTATAGCCTCTGCTTAAAAGTAAATAATTCATTGTTAACAAATTTCCTGTCTTCTTGAAGATTACTGTTAACCAACCTCATAAATATCACCATTTTCTCTTGTAAATGCGTTAAATCAAAAAAATCTTTCCATGCATGATCAATAATTTCTAGTCTTTGCAATATGTTATCGAGGATATATGTCTTCAATTAATTAAGTAGATTCAAAGCCTTGTTAAATGTTTGCAATGTTGCAACAATAGTACCTGATAATGGCGGTGATCATATTGCCACTTGAGTCACTAACAAAGGAACTGGATTTGCAATGTCTTGTAGTTCTTTTAATTTCCTTTTCAGTGTGTGATTTTCTGCAAGCACGTTGGTAACATACTAAGTAATTACATCATTGGTAGATTGATGTAATACCATGAGCCTCATTGTGTCAATGCTAGACAAATCATTATCCACGTGTTCTTGACAAATAATATTTTTATTTTCAACTTTTATGTTTTCAACTCTCAATTTTTTGTTGGATTTGTCATATTTTACATTTTTTAATGTCACAGGACATTCATTGAAGATAATTTCCTCATCTGCAATTTTCTCCATTATCTTTTGATTCTCTAGTAAATGAGTAGCAACCAATTTAGGTGGTACACTGCTATAACTTTCCATGTCTATAGCCTATGGAATGCTTTCTTTATTTAAGGCACTTTTGGACTTGGTTATTTAAATTATAGACATTTGGTCTGGAAAGAATTTGCAAAGATTATCTTGCTCATCTCGACGACTTGTTGGCTCACCAATAACTAGTTTTCCATAACCAAGATTTTTTCTTTTTCCTAGACTCGTAGATGAGGTTGCACTAGTAGTTGGTGTGGAAGCTAAAGATTGTTGTATAATATTTAGGGGTTTTTGTTTCTGTCTTGACTCCTTATTAATGATGGTTCCTTGAGATACTCTTTCGGCATCCATTGTCGATATTATATACTTAGTTTTCTGCAAATTTTATAAACTATGTGGTGTGTAAACATATTTTGAATTAGATAAATATTTAGAGCCACTATTTTCTTTGCACATCATGACATGAAAAAAGTGCATTTGTTATCTGCTTAGATGCAATTTAGGTTATTAGGACAAAGAAAATGAAAACACCAGAGGCAAAAGAGAAAGCAATAATAAATTGATAGATTTGATAAGATGTAATGACTAGTGCATGTGTTGAAACATTTGCTAGAGTTATTGTATTCATATTGTATAAATTAATGTGCAAATTCAAACATTCTCATGAAATTTACTAAATCACAAGCCTCAAATCTACTTTACTTATCTGTGGAATTTAATTCACCATCTAAAACAAGAATCATTGACATGCAAAATGAAATATCACACCCACACAAAGATTTATCTAGGGGAAATAAACTGCTCAAAACCCCTTACTATATGTGTAGCATTAATCAAAGAATAGAGAAGAAATACAATGTTTTATCAAGCCTGAGCACACCCTACAAGTGTATAGTCTATCCCTCTATCTCACTGACTAAACCTGGCCCAACACTTAGCCAATTTCAAGCTTTCCCAAGCTCTTATTTCCTTGCGTCATTCCTTTGGGAAATTTACCCTTATTATTTAGGAATTTCACACCAAGGAATTGCACAATTACCATAGGCTAATCCTGTGATTGCATGCACCACTTGTACAATTTGGATTGGCTTACAACCGATTGTACATTACCATTGAACTCCAATCTCAACTGGGTAACTCGAATTCTGTACATGCAACAATTATTTTGGGATGATTGATCAGTTAACTAGTTGATCACTCAATGTGGTTGAAGTTACACACCCACAACTTGACCTCCATTAGTTCTTCTGACAGTTAGAACTAGTTAAACTGACAATAACTCAAATTAACTAAAATAGATTGCTACAAATTAGCAATCAATCATTTAGAACTGAACTCAAGTGTCTCCAACTCAAATTTACTGAGTTAACTGAGTGACAAGAGCCATGTCACCTCTACCTCTAAGTATTCTGTTGAAATTGAAATTCGAATTTTAATCTAGTTTGACCAAGGAAAAGTCAAAACTATATTTTCTTGCTGCATTTTCAACACATACAGTGTCAAATGAGCAAATACAAACCCCTAAACAATTGTGCAGAAAAATAAATACATTATAGAGATTATTGTGAAAGAATGTGAGAAATTAATGAAATGAACTATTGAAGAATGTTGATTCCACCTAGTTGTGAGCCTAGGAAAGTATTCACTACTACAAATGTTTGTGATTATCTTCTTTTCCATTGGCAGATTCAAATACCGCTTGGTTGATTGTATAAGTGCAAATAACTTGTTTCGTTTATCTGGTACTTATATTTGTTTCCAATGTCACGTAAATTTGTAATTTTCTGCTCTAGTCCCAATTACCAACTGTTGTTGGTACTATTTTTTGAAGACCCTTTTCACCCCTCAAGACTTTTCCCCTTGCCCCATATTAGGAGACCTCCCCTACTGTGCTGGGTTTTTTATTCTTCACTTGGAAACTACCACATATGACACTCTTAATAAATAGCAACTGAAAATATCAAAGCCAATGTTTATAGGAAGTAATAGAAATAAGTATCGATATTGCAAAACCATCTTGTACACTTACTGCACATTTTTCTCTTAATTTAATATCATTGAAATATGTGTCAACAAACATAAATTTGCGATAGAATATAGGGTCCTTGTATATTCGTGCTATGTTTTGAAAGGTTTTCCAGTGAATTTTACGTTTAAATTGTTCAAAATCTATCAACGATTTCTTAGATTCGCGATTTTGGGTGGAATGTTTTGCAGAATCTGACTGTCGTACAGGCTTTTGAAACAACTCATTGCATATATGTAGTAATAAATCTCATGAAAATGACGACAATTAACTTTGAAACTGCCAACAATAACTGTAAACAATCTTATGTAGACATGCTCGACTATTTATTTCACGAATTGATTTAGTTACTAAGTTGGCCTCCACCACTAGATCGTTGACAATCCATTTTATTTTGATATTGTAGTAGAAAAATTATGAACGAAACTTGATTTATGAACACTCTGATACATGATTTTTAAGATCACGATACAAAGTTAATTGCCATAACACATTCCAGCTTCCTGCGTACACATTTTGTCATGATTTATGACAAAGGTTTTCGTTTACTAAAGCTATCAATCGTAATTTAATAATCCAATCATAGTAGTTCTTACTCACATTTTTTCTTATCCATTACAAGATTCGGATCTAATTTTTAGATTTATCAACACATTTAACACTTTCAATAAATAGTAATTGAAAATACCAAAGAAAACATTAAGGGTAGGTGGCAAAATAAATCTTGAAAATCGAAAATTATTTCCTTTCTTATTTTGCTAGCGATTATTGCTTTAATGCTGTCGATACATGTGTACTAAATAGTAGGGATGTACAAAATAAAATAAGTATGAGTTCATTGTGATCATATAAATTATTGTACAGGTATTCAATACAACGATACAAAAATATCATGTACAAACAGGATCACTTAACATTAACACAAAATGATTCCATGGCCTTAGTAATGTTCTATATGTAGCGCCAATTATCTCTAACTAATCTTGTAATGATGACCCTTAATTAATCAACCGAAAAAATGCCAAAATGGTTTACATTGAATCTTGTAATGATGGCTGTTAATTAGTTCTTTTATTGACACTAAAGCATGTTGCTAAACATTGGCATACAAATTCCTCCGCACAACGGTGATTCATTGACATATGAATTTGTTATTAATATATGTGAGTCCCAGATGTTGTGAGGAGGAAGCAATGCTTTCGAAATAGATTACTAAATAATAATTAAAAAAAAAGATTTGTATACTTATTATTTTTCTAAATATTGGACAAAGATTTGGGCAAAGTCATCCTTAGACAACTGCTTTTGTATTCAATAATGTCCTTTAGTGGACATAGACAAAGAAATATGCACATGTATTTGTTCTTCACACACTCTTTCTCCTAATAGAACCTAGGTCATCTGGTAATCTTAGGGGAACAAAGACACCTTCGTACAACTTTCACTGCACACGGTAGTCGCTAAATTCAACTATTATTAAGTAATCGTTATTACAATTAGGTCAGAAGTTGGTTATATTTCTTCAAAATGAAAATATAATGGCTTCAAATATGTGTCGAAGGATGGTGTGTGGAATAATGAACATAAACCTCTGCATTCACATATGTATGCACTTTGACATGACATATCGCTATCTTTACGATATTATTGGTAACATTCAGTGACAACATAATATTATTATTTTTAGTGTAGAAAACTCTCTACATAAGCACATTTGTCAGTGAACACTTCTCGTAGTGTAGCAGAATCAAGTTCTTTTGAGCTCAAGGCTTTAGAAATCAAGTGATTAAAGAACTAAGCATATGTGTAGGGATGTATTATTGGCAATATTTTAATAAATAATGCATAGAAGTTGATTGTGCAACATTGTATGTTAGCTTTGAACTTTTCTGCACTCACTCTTCACACTCAAACAAAGCTCTGCACTCACGCACGTCAATGCTAAATCTATAAAAGTTCAATAATTGAAAAGATAATTCATTTGAAATAAGATCTGTCGAGTTGAATATTTGTCCCACCAACCCCTTCTGCATATGCGCAACCATGTTCGCACAAATTATTTCATATATGCACAACCACTTCTACAAAAATCCGTTTGCACAACCATCTTCATATATGCGTGAGCAATTGTGGACAACTTCTTCCACACAGCTAGTTGAAGAAGCTCTCAAGATTTCATTGTGCAAAATTTTGTACTTCACACAATCCTATGTAGGTTCTCTTCCCTGTAGCTTATACTAATGTATACTTTCCAAATAACATAAATGTAGATGCATGGAACTACATATATTAATCCGTTGTATGGAAGAAGTTATGAAGCTGTTGACACCTAATCATAGGGATTGGGTGAACAATTGTAATTAGTGAAAATAAATAATAAAGGAAATGGAGAGTCATCAGGAGATGAATTGAACAATCTCTGCTTAATGTATATAATAATGAACAACCTGAATGAATAATACGATTACATTTGAGGAGTTACCTCCTGGTCTGACATGGTATCAGAGCCAGTGCCATTTTTGGCTTCCCTCTCTGCTTTGTAACTCCCTTCTGCCTATTCTGCCTATGTTCTGCCTATTTTGCAGAACTGACCTCTTGCAACCACTCCACAGGTGTGCCTCTGTCAAGAATTTGATAACCGTTCTACAGGTTTTCCCCTCTCTGGAAACTACTGTAGATGTTCGGCTGGTTATGTGAGGCAACTTCTACACAAGCGCAGTTGAGGTATCACTCCCACACCTGCATGCATGTTGCCTACCAATATACCTCTCATGGTATGTCAATGTTTTTTAGACTATGCATTGGCATCTCTATGTAATTGTTGGCATCTCTGTGTAATATTATATTTTTGATGTTTGTTATACGCCCTTATGGCCTAAACGCACCATACCCGGCAGCTTCATTATCCTCCATTACACTGCTCACACAACTGTAGATGATGTCCCATACATTGTCCCATATCGCGTTGTTCCATATACGTTGTCCCAAAACCATTCTGCAGGTTTGACTCCCTTCTGAAAAAATTTGACACGAAGTTTTAGACTGTGACTCTCAGATTGACGGTGAAGAAAACCTGTAGATTACATGCCTTATTATCTATTCTAATATGTTTTTAAGTGGGTTGTACTGGTGAATTTTGAAAGAGGCATTTTATTTGAGTCCTGTATAGGATGTTTTTAAGTGGGTTGTACTAGTGAATTTTGAAAGAGACATTTTATTTTGTCAAAAATGTGCTTGTCTTCATCAGAGATACAGGTTCGAAATGTGTGCTTTGTTGATAGTTAGACATTGAGGTTCAATTTTTGTGTGGACCATCTCTAAATCGAACCTTCTGAAGTGGAAGCCTTACATCTGTACTCATCTGTTGGGTTTTGTGAGCATGTCCATACCTCTGTTATATACATTAAAATTGTAGTTTTTTTTTACAAGCAGAAGTGCAATTTCTTACATTGTATTGGCAGTAGAAGTATATTTAAAAAAATGGTACTCATTAATATCTATTGTGGGGGTGGTCCTCAATGGGAAGGAAAATTATCCTGATTGGTCTCGGAAAATAAAACACACTCTCATTTTTAATGAGCTATGGAAAGGAGTGTGTGTTGGAAACAGAGATAAAGAGCCAGCATAGCCTACCTTAGACAAGGAATTCGTCATTTGGGAAAATAAGAATAGCAAGGCTTATGTATTGATTGCACCATCAGTAAATGAAGAGATGAGTCACCATATTTCACCATTTTCAAATGCTTTCAAAGCCTTACAAAAAACTGAAGGAACTCTATGACTCACACTCTACACTTGAAGTTGTTCAACTCATGATTAAATTGTTCACCCTTGAATTACAAAATGATGATCCTCTTGCTCTTGCATCAGAAGTAAAATCTATTATGCATGATATCAAAGTCACTAATGTTGAACTGGACATTCCTCTGATATATTTTCTCAAGGCACTTTATCCCACTTACTCAAATTATCTTGAGTCATTGCAAGCAAATGGAAACCTCAAATATATTACCTTTGACTCCCTTGTGAAAAAATTTGCTGAAAGAGAGAAAGCTTTTGGAAAGAAGACAACTCCTCAATCTTCTGAAGAGGCTGTGTGTCTTGCACATAGAGAGAATAATCTTGTTCAAGATTCTTCCAAAGGAAGAGGTGGTCGAAGAGGAAGAGGAATAAATTTCAGAGGCAAGGGGGGCATACACTCTCAAGGAGAAAAATCAGATTTGCATTACATACGCTACAAAAGAGATGGATCACATGATGCATCCACATGCAAGTTTCCTTGGGACAGAAATGAGTAGGAAAGAAACCAACCCAAAAGTAAAACTAATGACAAAGAGAAGGTAAAGAACTTGAATCCACTCACTATGTTGTGGCACACTGTAATATTGGAGTAAATGAAGACTTATTTAATGCTTCACTTGCTTCTTGGAATTATGATTGGTTGCTTGATTCAGGAGCAACTTGCCACATGAATTTTAGAAGAGATTTTTTTGAAGAATTTACTGACAATGTTGATGGAGCAGTATACTTTGCAGACAAATCAAAACTCAAGCCATCAGGGCTTGGTACAATCACGCTTAAATTGCCTGGCCTTCTAGACTTTCTTTTGCATCATGTTTTATATCTCCCATAGCTAAGGAGAAACTTGTTTTCCTTGGTCCACATTTGCCAGCAAGGACACTCCATTCATATGTTTGATGGAAATCTTGAGGTGAGAAAAGCATCAGACCACTCACTTGTCATGACGGGGATAGAAGAAGAAAGGCTTCTCAAGCTGCAGGGTACCTCTACTCATGCACAAAATTTCTCATACAATTCTCATGATGAAGAAGGTATATTTCCATCAAGTTTATTATGGCATGCTAGATTTGGACACTTGAACTATGATAGCCTCAACTTGTCGAAGAAAAATGGTGTCACTGGTTTGCCTACAATTCCCAGGAAACTTAAGCAATGTGATGCTTTCATTCTAGGAAAGCATAGAAAACAATCTTTTCATGATTCACATTCCAGAGCACATAGAAAAATTTAACTCATTCATTCAGATTTATGTGGTCCAATGCTTGTTCCTTCTGCAAATGGAAATAAATATATGATGACATTTATTGATGACTACACCAGAATGTGTAGGGTTTATTTATTGAAGAAAAAATATGTTGCTTTTCAAACATTCAAGAACTTTCATACATGGATTGAAAATGATGCACAATCTCATATTTGCTCTATTCACACTGATAATGGAAAAGAATACACTTCAAATGAATTTAAAAACTATCTTCACCAACATGGGATCAAACATCAAACAACTGTACCTTATAATCCCCAACAAAACGGAGTAGCTGAAAGAATGAACAGGACAATCTTAAATATGGTGCGCTCCATGATGTTTTTCAAAAATGTAAAATTGATGTTTTGGGCTGATGCAGTTCTATGTGTTGTATATGTAAATAATAGATGTCCATCTAATGCTATTAGAAATGAGATTCCTTATGAAATGTGGTATGGGCACATTCCTTCGGTAAAGCATCTTAGGGTCTTTGGTTCCACATGTTATGCCTTGATACCAAAGGTACATAGAAATAAACTTGGTGCAAGAAGTTGTAAGTGTATCTTCCTGGGGTATTCAAACACCTCCAAAGCATACCGTCTCTATGATGAAGTCAATAAAAAGTTTGTTGTATATAGAAATGTAATCTTTCCCGAATCATCCAAAACCAACAATGTTGTTGAGTGGAAACTTGATCGCTTGGATAGATTCGCAAATGCAAAATCATTTCAAGAATTTGATAATCAGATTCCACATCTTGAAGGGGGGATTCCTATACTAGATCAACCTGTGGAATCTTCTTCTAAAGCACTCTCTCCCCCGCATGAAACTCCAACAACGGATGATACTTTGAGTGATGTGATTGACTGAATTGGGAGACTCAATCTTGATTAAGTCCCAACTCAATCAATGGAGCAGCCTGGACCATCTCAGAAAGGTCCCCCAAAGTGGCTGACAAAGACACTTGAAAGTGTTCATCCTGATGAGGTTGGAAAGAAAGGAACTAGAAATTCAACCCGAAAAAATGGAGGTGATGTAGATGACTCTAATTCACCTGTTGATATGGATGTTTCTTATGATTGTGAATCGAATTTGTCTACACATTTTGAACCAACTTCCTTCAAAGAAGTTGCTTCTCATGATGAATGGAAAGAAGAACTGCAAAAGGAGTATGCAACCTTGATAAAGAATGGCACTTGGAAGCTAGTTGATCCTCTATTGGGAACCAAACCAATTGGCTGCAAGTGGGCCTACAAGAACAAGTATAAAGCTGATGGCTCACTTGACAAGCACAAAGACAGGCTTGTGGCAAAAGGTTTTGCATAGAAGGAAGGGGTCAATTATGAGGAAACTTTTGCCCCCACAGAAAAATGGGCTACCATCTAGACACTCTTTGCCATAGCAGCTCAGAATGGTTGGAAAGTGCATCAAATGGATGTAAAAACTACTTTATTGAATAGAGATCTAAAATAGAATTTTTTTATGTCCCAGCCTGAAGGATTTGTTGTAAAAGGACATGAACATAAAGTATGCAAACTTGTGAAATCCTTGTATGGCCTCAAACAAGCACCGCGAGCCTGGTATGAAAAACTAACTAAGCATCTTCTGAAACTCAATTTCAAATATTATCATCTTGATGATGCAACTTTGTTTGTCAAGAAGGTTGGCAAAACAGTTGTATATCTTGTGGTATATGTAGATGATTTTTTGATGAGAGGGAACAATGAGAGCTACTTTTAATCCATAAAGAAGGAATTGAGGAAAGGTTTTGAAATGACTGATTTGGGTTATGTTCATTACTATCTTGGTATTGAAGTAACTCAACATCCGAAGTCCATATTCCTTTCTCAAAAGAAGTACATTGGAGATCTATTGAACAGGTTTGGCATGACTGAATGCAATCCTCTGACTACTCCAATGGAACAAAACTTAAAGCTCACATCCATTGAAGGAAAAGAATTTGAGGATGCGACAAAGTATAGACAACTTGTAGGAAGTCTGAACTACCTAACTACTACCAAACCAGACATTTCGTTTGTTGTTGGAATCCTCTCCAGGTTTATGAAAAAGCCTTGTGAGGGACATTGGTCTGTTGCAAAAAGAGTTCTAAAGTACTTGAAGGGAATTCAAGACTTTTGAATCAAGTATACACAGGTGGGCGACTTCAGCTTGATTGGATACTCTGATTTAGACTTCGATGGAGACAAAGAAGCTGGGGTATCTACTTCGGGTTATGCTATGAGTCTTGGATCATGAGCTATCTCCTGGAGATCACGCAAACAATCAGTTCCAGCAGATGCCACAACAGAGGCAGAATATGTGGCAGCAGTTGAGGCAACAAAATAAATTGTGTGGCTCAGGAAAATTCTGGAAGATTTGCAAGTAAAACAAGTACAATCGACTCCACTCATGATTGACAATATCTTGGCAATAAAGTTGGCCAAGAACCCAAAGTTCCATGATCGAACGAAGCACATCAATACAAAATATCATCTGATTTGACATCATGTTGAGGCCAAAACAATCCATCTTCACCATTGTTCCACTAATGAGAAGATTGCAGAAATATTCACCAAAGCACTTGGAAGAGAAAATCTTGAAAGATTCAGGAACGATGCTTGGACTCACCAACATTCCTTTAGATTAAGGGGGGGAAATGTTGAAACCTAATCATAGGGATTAGGTGAACAACTATAATTAGTGAAAATATATAATAATGGAAATGGAGAGTCATCGGGAGATGAACTAAACAGTCTCTCCCTCATGTATATAATAATGAACAACCTGAATGAATAATACGATTACATTTGAGGAGTTACCTCCTGGTCTGACAGAAGCTTTCATTATTTGAACTGTCGCACTTCGCACAATATATTAATAATAACCATGATTTTCAAAGCATTAAAATATTAGTTAACATATACTTTCAAAAAAAATAACAAAAATGCATATGTGCAGAGGAAATCCATTACATGAAAGAAGGTCTCAGGGTTTCATTGTGCGAATGTCTACACTTTTCACATTGTATTAATAGAGTAACCACTATAAAACACGTTACAATTAAGAGATATTTCCGTACATGCTTCATTTCGCACAAATTCATAGCTAAAAAACAATAATCCAAAAGCCTCTTGGTTTCTCTTCTTAATTGTTCAGTTGCACATTCATCATCTCATAAATCAATTCTATTCCAATATACAAAATTATTAATTGAAAATGGACATTCAAAATCATGATATCATTTGCTATAAAGTTTCAGGAATTAGAAGGTCAACTATAATAATGGAATCTTCTATAAAAGTTTTTTATGTAGAAAGTAGATTAAAATTATTATTTTTTTTTGCTTAAGCAAGAGTGGATCCTTCTAATCTTTTATTTACAAAACGAAACAAAATTTACATAAATACTAAGGGGGTATGACCCACCAAAGCCAAGATCCCGAGACATAATCTCAAACAATGGGCCGAGGGCCCACAAAACCATTCGAGCCTCCTAAGACCGTTCGATCCTCCCCCACAGATCTAACGGCCGTGACTTATATCGGGTGCCTAACAAGCACACCCTTTAACCAACAATTCGGACCCGATGAGCCCAATGAACCATGTTTAATAAGTCTATCGGGTCCGTCTAGGGCTCTAACCTCCGAGCATTTTATCTGCTCGAAATCCATCGTTTGCATGCAATCCCGATGCGTCCGTGCGACTAGCACGAAATTTAACCTTTGCTTCGGACCCGAAGTTGTATTAATCTCCCGCCTATATAATTTTGGGTCCGGTTTCCTCGTTATCTTACTTGTTGTTCTCCACGCGAAATGCATGGGATTGTTGCGATTTCGATGACCTGCTTCCCTTTTATCTGCATCCGGGTCCCAATGAAACATGTTCTGTGTTCTAACCTTGATGTAATTAGGGTCCATAATTATAACTTTGGCCTACCTAATCTTGTTTGTATTCACCAGTATGAGCACCATTAATGTGTAAAGTTTTAGGAGCCATTTCCTACCCGAAGGCCCAATTTCCTGCTCGAAGGCCCAATTTCCTGCCCGAAGGCCCAATGGAAACTTACCCTCCTTCGCACACTTTGCTTTGTACTAATATCCCCTGTGGACCAAATTTCTTTGTCTCCCACAGTCTTCATCCTGCTTATTCTCCCTGCTCTGATAGAGCTCTCTGTCTAAGGTCACCTGTCTAGAACATTCTTCCCTCAAATGTCCTTGGGGTGTCCTTGTCCAGTCATATCTTATATTTTTTTTTGAACAAAGCATGCCTTCGTTTGCCAAGATATCCACTAATTTATTGGCTATTCTTCGCACATGGATAAAACTAATGGTTCTCATGTTTTGCAAGTGGGATTTAATGCATTGATAAACTTGCAATAACCTCCAATGTCTTGACACTTTGTTTGGTGCTAATCCATTACCAATTTTCTTGACCGAATTAATTATCAATTCGGAATCAGCTTCAATTATGATATTATGTAGATTTGAGTCCCTTAGGATTTCTAGGCAATGTTCCATGGCCATGAGCTCTGCCATATTGTTGGTGGCCTTCCCCAAATGACAGTGAAATATGGTTTTTATGAAACCTCTTTCATCTCTTATGACTCCTCCATACCCAGCCGATCTCGGGTTTCCTTTTGAGGCTCCATCTATATTGCATTTCATATAACCCTGAGGTGGAGGTTGCCAGAATTCCTTATCAACTGTTATATTACTTACTGTCTTGTTGTTGCCCTTGGGGGTGAGCCCCTGCAGTCCCAAATTTAGAAGTATTTGCTCATCCTGATCTTGAGGTTGGTTATCAGGGAGATTTTTAAAATGTTTCCTATAGTCTCTTTGAGCTGTCTTATAATCTGAGTCATGATGCTCTATGGTGACCCAATCTCGTTCTTAAAGATTCAGTTGTTGCGCTCTTTCCAGACATCCTTGATTATGAAGCCTTGAACCAAAGCCCACGCTTTGTTGATTATTTCATTTGCTGAGAAATTTTTCCTCCAATTCTTTGAAGTATTGGTAATGCTACCAATGTCCTTGTCTGTTTGTCTAAAGATTGAAGCCACCCAATCCCATAAGGTGGAGGTAAAAGGGAAAAGGTTGAGAAGGTGATCCATAGTTTCTTCCTGTAATTCACATAGCTGGCACCTGGATGGTCCAGCTACCCCTCTTTTCCTAAGATTTTCCCAAGTCAGAATTCTTTTATGATGCACTAACCACATGAATAGTTTAATTTTCATCCAGTTTTGGTTCTGCCATAGGTCCTTCCATACCTTATCAGGGTTTGGGAGGTCTAGCCCCAGGGCTATTCGCTTGGCCTCTTTGAGGTTAAAGTTGCCTTCATTGTTTTTACCCCATCTTAGTTGATCTGGAGATGTTGATATTAGAATCTTTCTCTGTTCCAAGATGACTGTTAGAGCTTCTGCCTGGGATTTCAATGGGGAGTCATCTCTATACACTAGGTTCTTCCATTTTCTCCATTTTCCATCACTTCTTTCCTGATCCCAAAAGTCATTTACTTTGAGTAACCCTTTATTGTCAGTTTCATTTTTGAGGTTGACAAATTCTTCTTTTAACAGTCTAGGTTCCTGTTGCCAATTATCCTCCCAAAACCAAGCGAGGTTTCCATCTCTGATTTCCCAGAAACTGTGTTTCTGAACTATGGCTCTATTTTCCCAAGCTTTGTTCCAAATGTGGGAGCCTTTGATGAGTCCCGTCATCCTAATGTAATCCCTTTCTTGCCAATTGCTTGCATATTTCTGTTTCCATACTTTGGCCCAAGGGGAAACCGATTCTTTTAGCCATCTCCACCATAGTTTTGCCCCCAAGACTTTGTTTAGTGTTTCAGGGTCATCAAGTCCCAAACCTCCATATATCTTAGGCTTACATATTTTATCCCAGGCTACCAAAGCCCATTTCTTTTTCTCTTCCCCTTTGCCCCAAAGAAAATCCCTTTGGATATTTCTGATGTGTTGCATTACTCCTTTAGGAGCTAGAAGGACTGAGAGCATGAAGATGGGGACAGTTTGTAGGATAGCTTTTGTAAGCACTAGCTGTCCTACTATATTCAAATATCTGATAGTCCATTTCTTGATTTTGTCCTAAAGTTTATTAGTAATCGGCTCCCAAACTGCCTTGCTGAGAGGTTTTTCTGTTAAAGGTACTCCCAAATATCTGGAGGGAAGCATATCCCTTTGAAAGCCTAGAATTCTGGTGAGGTTTCTCTGAATAGCAATGTTAGTATTAAAAAAAAAAAACTTTGATTTGCTTAGGCTTACCTTTGTCCCCGCAGCCATAGAAAAGTCGTTCAGGATTTGTTTGAAGGCTTGAGCTTCCTTGACTGTGGGTATACCCTGCAGCATGGTGTCATCCACAAATTGTTGATGGGTCAAGGCATCCCCATTTAAAGTGAGTTTGAGCCCTTGGATTTTGCCTTCTCCTTTGGCATATTTAATCGCATTGCCTAGCCCTTCCATCATGAGAATAAAGAGGAAGGGTGAGAGCGGATCACCTTGTCTGAGTCCTCTCGAGGGCTTAAAGGTCTTTGATGGTGAGCCATTTAGCAGGATAGAAAAACTTGGGGTGGTTACAAGGGCCATTACCCATCTTACCCAGTTATGGTCAAAGCCATATGCTATCAGTACTTCCTTGATGTAAGCCCAGCTCAGCTTATCATATGCCTTTTCTAGGTCAAGCTGAATGATCATACCTGCCTGCTTATTACTCTTAAGTGAGTGAACCACCTCATGAGCTTGAATGATGTTATTAAGAATTTGCCTGCCTTCCACATATCCAGTTTGCTCCTCAGACACAAGAGTTGGGAGCAGGGGCTTAAGTTTGTTCGCAATTTCTTTTGAAATACTTTTATGGGTCTGAATCTGTCAGGTGTGATATAATTCTCCTTATTTGGAATTAGGGCTATGAAACAGGAGTTGATCACTTTCAGAACAATTTTGTTTTTCCTTGAGTCCTCCACCACATCGAGGATATCTTGCTTGACTATTTCCCAGCATGATTTGAAGAAGTCAATGTTGAAGCCATCCAGACCTGGAGCTTTTCCATTTTGCATTTCATTGATAACTTCGCTGATTTCCTCTTCATTCACTGGCCTGTTAAGATTATAATTGTCTTCTCTTGTCACTAGCTTAGGAATGTGCTTAGTGAAATCCTTGATAAATTGAGATCTCTCTATGTGGGGCTCCTCAGTTATGCCTTGGAAGTGCTGAACCAGAACAATTTCTATTTCTTGGTGTGTAGTGAGCTATTTTCCGTGAGTATCTTTGATTTTAGAAATCCTGTTTTGCGACCTATGGTCCATGGTAGATTTGTGAAAAAACCTTGTATTTCTTTCTCCTTCTTTTAACCATTGAACCCTCGATTTTTGTTTCTAGAAAATCTCCTCTTGCTTGCATAAGCCTTCCCATTCTTGTTGAAAATAATCAGCTTTTTCCTTACTCTCCTCGGTGAAGCCCTCTGTAATGAGGGTTTGGTCAATATCCTGTAGATTTTGTTCTACTACTTTTTTAGCTTCGAATATATTTCCAAATTCATTCTTATTCCAATCTTTTAGCCTTTGTTTAACATGTTTCAATCTCTATTGCAGAAGGAACATTTTAGTACCCTGAATTTGCATATCCTTTGTCCACCATCTTGCAATATTGCTGATGAATTCAGGATGGGTAAGCCACATGTTTTCAAACCAGAAAGGTCTATTTCTTGGAGTTCCTATAAAGGACACTTCAAGTTGAATAGGCCAGTGGTCCGAGCCTCCAAAAGGAAGTATCATTGCTACTAAGTTATGGCCTGTGAGGATGAGGTCCTCCGAGATAATGAATCTATCCAGTTTAGAGGCCACTTGAGCTGCTCCTCCCCTCTTATTATTCCAGGTAAAGATACCATTACTTGTTTCTGTATCTACAAGCTTCATGTTATTTATGAAATTATGAAATGCTATAGAATCTCTGCCTAGTGATCTGGTTCCCCCTTTTTTTTCGTGAGAGATTTGATCATGTTGAAGTCCCCTCCCAGAATCCAGGGGATACCCGGATGTCTTCCTCTTAACTCCTCCAATGAGGTTAGAAGTCTGAGTTTATCTTCCGGCTTTTGTGGACCATAAACATTAGTGAGCAAATAAACTTCCTTGTCCCCCAAAGGTTGGATGACCACTGATAAATAGTTCCTGGATGCTTCAGCATCTAGGATACCTAGTTTCTGAGGGTTCTAGAGTGTGAGAATCCCTCCTGTTGCTTTGTCTGCTTTAACTTCTAGATATTCATATTTGATAAGCCATTTGCTATGTATCTCTCTTATTTTTTCTACTAAACATTTTGTTTCCTGGATGAAAATCATATCTGGTTTTTCTTCTTTCATTCTATTGCTAAGATTCCTTTGTTTCCTTTTACTTCCTAGACCCCTAATATTCCATGTTGTGAGCTTCATTAAGAAAGATTTGTAAATGAGTAACTAGTTAGGTCTTTCATCTTACTTGAATTGATCATGAGTTTTCCACACTCTATCAGCAACTCATTCTATTTTTTCCTACCTCTTTTCTTGCCTGGGTTCCTAGGAGCTAGTCCTAATGTTGCCTTCATTGTTTTCACCCCTTCGTTGTCCTGACTATCATGGTTTCTTTTGACTCCCAAACCTTTTGCCTGAGTTCTCCATAGGAATAGTTGTTGCACTCTATTAAACTCCTCTTGTGGTAGTGAATCCATTCCTTTGGTGGTTCCCTACTCCAGGAACTTTTCCAGATCTAGATGCTCCCTATCGAGAATATCTTGCAATTCATGATCCTCTATTACCACCTCACTCAGGGTCATCTCTTGGTCCCTATCAAGTTCCATAGTGTTAAGCCAATCCTCCTTTTGTTGATTGTTTTCATGTGTATCCTCCATGCTCTCTTCCTTTTCCTTCTCTACAGGGTTGTCCTCCAGTGACTGGTTCGTTTTATCTTGCTCCTCTTCTTCTTCTAATACCTTGTACCTATTCTGACTTAACTGCTTTTCCTCGTTGATTTTATTTTGGTACTTTCTCCCTCCTTTACCTCTATTCCCTACTTTGTTAAAGCTTTAGTTTTGCTTTCCATTTTGTTTAAGGGGCAGTCTTTGAATAGATGCCCATGTTCATGGCATTTGCGACATCTGAAAGGAACATGCTCATAGTCCACCGCTTGCACCCATTCTTCATCAAAAACTTATAAAACTATTGCATCTGGTAAAGCTCCAGAGAGGTCCAACTCTATGCATATACGGGCAAAGGAGGTATACTTTCCCCACATAGTGGCCTCCGAAAATTTTACAAAATGCCCTAGTTTATTTCCTGTTGCTTTTAATGATTCTGGCTGCCAATAATCCAGAGGTAGGGAATATAGCCATACCAAACTAGGACTGAAGTGAATGTCTCACACTCCGAGACAAAATTCATCACCCAAGGCCGCATATAGAGGCCTGCAATAGCATAAAAGTAAGGCCCTCCTTCAAACACCCTGTCTTTATCTTCTGTGTTTGTAAAAACTACAGTGAAGAAACCTTTAGATCCAAGGTGCAGATCTATATCTCCCTTGGGTTTCCAATGATTCTTTATCCATGCCTGTAAAGCCCTCTCCGTTGGCCATAACCCCATAAATTTACAAATGACTGTGTTAGCGCTTGAAATTTCACCTCAGGCTGAGAAAGGTAAACCTCAAGGCAACATCAAACCATTTAGCCTCGTAGCTAGCCCTATGGGGCAGGAGAAGGCTCTCTCCGGTCTATCTCGGTAAAATCTTCAATAGATGAGATGACCAATAAGGTAACACTGATATTAGGCTAGTAAACTGATCAAAGAGTTTGATTTGGGGTTTTTTGAGTTTTTGGTGGCAAATTGAGGAGAGGGCAATTTCGGGTGCGGGGATTGGACACAGTTTCTGCAGGGGGTTCCTTGGGGCGAGGTAGGAAACAGTATTGATGCCTTAAATTGAGATGGATGGTCAGGAATGAAAGATGAAGAGCTAAAGAGAGCAAACAATAACTTTGAATTCTCTTTAGACAGAAGAAAACATTGAAATTAAACAAACTTAAAAGCAGAGCATGGCAAGCATGAATTCTTACTTTAACACTTCATTTGTTTAATGTGCAGAAGTAAAAGAAAGGAAATGAATCACATAAAAATCTTACAAGTACATTGAGAAACACACCATCAACACATGAGTCCACAAGAATCCCAAAGAGGACTGCAAAACCCTGGTCTTCCTTAGCCAAAAATTGCAGAGATACAGTGAATAATACAATGATAGCTTCTCCCTCAAGAGTCCAACCATGAAAATGAGCAAGAAAGTACATAATATAGATGATATAACCTCTTTCCCTACCTCCATGGGTCGAGCTCACTATCCTAGGAGCTGTTTCAACCACTTCTAAACTAAGCACTACAAACTAGGCAGTCAAAACAACTTGCCTCTATAAACTTGGAAACCAATTCATTCATTTAATATTTACCCTTTTCATGAATGAATGTTCTAGAAGTGTTACATAAGAGTAAAAGTGTCTAAAAAGTACAATAATTACATCAAAGAGGATCACATTTCATCTCAAAAAGTCAAACTGAGTCAAATCTGCGTTTTCTGGGCTGTACAGTGCATTTCTGGACAAAACTGCCTGACAGGTCGCGCGCCCCTGCCTGACGGGTCGCGCGCCTTTGGAGCCATGTTTGGGGCACTTGCAGGTGGCCAAATTGAGCAAAAGTGGGCTTGTTGGAAAGTTCTGTGAGTCTACTTTCCAACCCAACTGGAATTTATTAATTTGGATTTCATTTGCCCTGTCAAAACTCAAATCTCCCAAGACTGCTTTCTGCAATTCAAAAAAGTGGCAGAAAGTCAATTTTTGCATGTATTTTGACTTTCTGGAGGCCTAAAACTTCACCAAATCTCAAGTCCATCCATGAGCATATGTAACTTTACATGACAAATCTGGAAATACTGAGTTTTGGTCAAAAGGAGTTGCCCTGCTGTAGGGTCGCGCGGGGGGTGAGACCCGTTAATGGGAAAAACCTGCAAATTGCCTAAAAATGCCAAAATTCACCCAAAATTCTCAATTTTTTTTGGGATTTGTGTTGTGTCTGGGCTATTTAGTGCCTTGATCCTTGAGTGAAGCCTCAGCCAAGATTTAGAGGGGATTTGGCCTCTTTGTCCTTTTCAGTGCCTCGGTCAACTGCCTTTGAAACATTTTCATCTTTGCCTTGCACACATGCATTCTTGCCCAGTAATGGTTCTTCATGTTCCTTAGCAATCTCTTCTCTTGGTTGGCCTTAGCCAACAGCCTCTCCAAGTGTGCATTGACTCGGATGAGCATGGACTCCCTCTCAACAGGCAATAAGTCACTGGGCCTCCTTCTGTTCAAGTTTCGGTCTCCTCTAATCCTCCATAGCTCATCAAGGACTTTCTCATCCTCCAACTGTTTGTTGCGCTGCTCCAGGTATGAGATTGTCCATTGTGCTCCCTCTAACTTCCTCTGCAAGGCATCATTTTCAGCTCTAAGATGCTGAATGATCTCCTTTGCCTCTTGGCTAGGAGAACTGGTCTCAAGATCCACAAGCTCAATATCTGGAACTCCTGATGGCCCCTCATGACTCATGGGCTGCTTGCCCCTCCCTGGTACCTGTGCTGGTGAAGAAAGCGAGGCCCCTTCCACCTAATGTGGAGATAACATTCGCTGAGCTGATGATGAAGGCGAGACCCCTTCCACCTGCTATGGAGATAGTACTCGCCGAGCTGCTGCAAATAAGGCCCTTGGGCCTTTCTGATAGGTAATCAGAGGTGAGGAGCTGACATGTCTAGTGTCAGGCATGTCATGCTGCTGAGATGGTCCTCCCTCCTCGTGAACAACCTCGGGATGTGGCGAGGGTGGTGCTGTGAAAAACTCCCGAGAGATGAACTCCTCCCATGAGATACCCTGCTGAGTCAACTGATGCAATACTACAAGCTGAATCAAACCATAATGGTATAGGCTCCTATACTGCTGTGCCGGGCTCTTCCTCTGCAACATGGGCACCATCCTCTGAATGTTCTGATAGAAGAAAACCGGGATGTTCATCATCCTCACTCAGGTGAAGTGCATCATGAGGCGAATATGATATGAATATACCTGTGAAAATCTGCCCTCACAAGTAAAATAGTGCATAATGAGCCTCATCATGGGAGCATACTCGCTCCTGAGAAACCTGAACGGAAACACACCTGCCAAATGTCTCATGAATGGTGGCTGGACAAAAGGCTCAAAATGAACATAATCTAGCACCTTGCGCTTGTTCCACACCTCCCCAACATTAGGTATCCCTGTGGCATGTGAGATCACCTCAGGTGTCAATGTAAAGTTTACCCCTACAAGGTTGACATGTCCATCATGCAAGTGTAAGACAAATAGGCGAGCCAACTCTCTATGGTGCTGAATCCGTGAGATCCTCTCACAAAACTCATAGCAAGACATATACTGAAAACATGTGACTGCCATAGGACAAGCCTGTAACTCTGCTAAAGAAGTGGGCTCCTCTCTCTTATGATGTCCACCCTTACCACCCTTATGAGGCCTCCTCTGTACCTCAATCTCTGAAGCTGATGACTGGTCATCACTTTGCTCATAGGTTTCGGTTTCTGACATGTTTAAAAGAGCAAAGTGGACAAAATGTACTGCTGCTTCTGCTTTATAAAATGTTGATTTCTATGCTGTTTCAAGGGGACAAGGACATGAGGGAAATGTTAGGGGAGGGACCTTTTTACAAGGAATTGGGAATATATGAATATAACAGGGAATTTAAGGAAAACATTGCAAACAATTATTGCATATAGGAATACATGTTTATAATCAGGAATATTGGGAAATCATTTGCAAAAATCACTGCATATGGGAATACATGTATAGAAAGTGAACATATGGGAATATGAATACATGCATTAACAGGGGAAGATAGGGAAACATATTTACAAAACTCTTTACATATTCACCAACAAATTCTTGTGTTTACACATGCATATGGTGCAGCAAGATTAGGGTTTGAGTTTTTTGATGCTTTGGGAGAGGGGTAGGGTTTGCATTTTTAGTGATTAGGGAGAAGGGAGGGTTTGCATTTTATTTATAAAATAGTATGGGAAAATACAAATGTGAGTGGAAAGGGGAAGGAGAGAAACAATTACAAAGGGAAAAAACCTTGAAACAACACAAACCCTAGCACATTTTAACCATTAATATTGCAGTCATATGAAGTCTCTTCCACTTGCACAATTTGATTCTTAAACACAAGCATGAGGGCCTTCAATCATAACCAACAACCAAATTGAAGTGTAGAGGGCCTACCTCAAACAACTTGAAGATTTGGAGGGAGTTTGAGCGATTTTGAGTTGAGTTTGCAGGGGAAACGTTGACGGGTCGCGCGCCTTACCCAACGGGTCGCGCGCGCTTGACGGGTCGCGCCCGTTACAAAACAACACTGCTGGATGCTCGCTGACGGGTCGCGCGCCTGGCCTGACGGGTCGCGCGCCTGTCTTGAGCCCGAATTTGACCAGATTTTGCCCAAAGCTCTTGGATACTTGCTCACTCGCACTTGCCAATGCCTTGGATGCATAATGAGAGTAAAAGGAGGGAGATTGGGTTTTTATAAACTCCATTTGAAAAAATTTCATGCTCAAACCCACTTTCTAAAGTTTCTCATTGACACTTTACAAAACTGACTTTTTGGCTTCCTTTGTCCTGAAATTGACTCATTTAGTGCTTTGACTTGATTCTTTTTGCACGTAGATCATCTGAGGGATCTAGGCAAGGGGACCAGGGTTGCATTTTGTCCGCTGAACACTTTTGAAATTTCATCACTTTTTACAAAAATTTAAAATGACCTTGGCTTTAAAAACAGAGTTTTTAAATCCAAGGTGAAAATTAACTGTACAATATTGAAATTTGTGAAGAAACACTTTTTAAAAGCATCCCTCTGGCTTGCTGGGCACCATTTGACCTTCAGAGACATGACCTTGTAATCCATCTTGACCAAAACCCTAGACCTAGGAATTTGACCTTATGACAAAACAAGACAAGCTTTGAGAGAGGCTAATGACTGAAATGACCTGAACCAGCAATGCCAAGAGGGGTATAAACACACCAGCTCCTCCATCAGGGTTATGGCATGCCTAATGGGATGCAAAAGTTAACACTGATGAGACACCTACCTATGCAAATGCAAAAAGTTTTGATCGCTGATGGAGGGCTCAAGACCGACTCTAACATTGGCTCCAATGGGGATGGGAGCTTCTTGGAGGTACCAAGAACCTTAGACCTCTGGGAGAGCAGACCAGTGCCTTATTAACATTGGGCAATGGAGTCAACTTCTACTCATGTGACCAAACTTGAACAACTTTATTTGACTTGGACAATTGACTGAAATCCTAAACTTACTTTGACACTAACTGACTCACTTTATGCAGAAAATAAACTGACCGAAACAACTTCAGAAACTCACACCAACTAATCACCATTTTCAGAATTATAGCCTTCACCGCGGGCCCCAAACTGAAGATGGGAGATTAGTTCACACTTGCTGCAGAATGAAAGTAAAATGGTAATTACAATGAGAGTGATTAGAGCAGAAAATGCTCAAGCATGATACCTTTTGAGCAGCCGGCCATTAACCGACCCACCAAGACATTCATCACCGTTCATTTCTTTGAGAAGAAAAGCATTTGGACCACGGTATGCTGTAATTTTATAGGGACCTTTCCACAAGTTGTCGAATTTTCCATGTTTCCCTTTGTCTTCATTTCGGGCATCCCATCTCAACACAACATCATCGATCTGAAAATCATCTGATTTGGCCTTTTTGTCAGAGATTTTCTTTATGCGCTCCTGCAACTTAAGGGAATTTTGATGAACTTCCTCTCGTGTCTGCTGTAAATGAATCATTTGACTGATCCGCCGTTGCATAGGATCCTCCTCGCCACCAGCTTCTTGAAACAACTTGGCTACTGGAACACTAAGTGAAGTAGGAAACACTGCATCAACTCCATAAACGAGTTCAAAAGGTGACATACCGATTGACTTCTTTTGACTTACCCGATCAGCCCATAATGCATTTACTAACTTTTTGTGCCAGCTCTTCTTATTTATTTCCAGCAATTTCTTTATGATGTTCACTAGAGATTTGTTCGAAGATTCAGCCAGCCCATTACCTTGAGGATGGTAGGCGGTTGAATGCCCCAAGCTGATGTTATATTTATAGCAAAAATCAACCATTTTCTTTGATTTGAACGCTGCTGCATTATCTGTAATCAACTTGTGTGGACAGCCGAAACGTGACAAGATATTATTCTCAAGAAAAGAAATAATTACCGAGTCCGTGGCTTGCCGGGTGGGAATGGCTTCTATCCATTTCGTGAAGTAATCTGTGGCGGTCAAGATCCATCGATGCTGCCCGGAAGATGCTGGGTGGATTTCGCCAATAAAGTCCAAACCCCACTGTTGAAATGGTGCGCTGATTTCAACGGGCTTGAGAGGCAACGGCTGTAATTTTTGCTTTCCTTGAAAAATTTGACATTCGTGACAGCTCTTTACCGCTTTATACACATCAGAAAATAAAGAAGGCCAATAGAAACCAGCTCTCAAAATCTTATTAGCCGTGGTCTTCCAAAACAAATGACCCCCACAGTCACCTTTATGAAAATCTTCTACTGTTGTCTTAGCTTCTTCTTCGACCAAACAGTTCAGCAATATGCCACCGTGATCTTTCCAATAAAGCGCTGATTTGATAATGCAAAATTTGGCAGCCTTTAGCTTCAATGTTCTAGCTTTGTTTTTAGGCATCCCAGGGGGTGAAGACAAATTTTGAAGCACATAAACTATATCAGCATACCAAGGAGAAGACACAAAGATATCGGATACCTGTAGAACTGAATTTTCTTCATCTTCATCGGACAAGGCAGCAATCAAATTGATATCAAGGACGTGAAGATTTGTTTCAGCCATCAACTTAGCAAGACCTTGACCTTTAATCAACTTGGTAGGCTTAATTTCTACATCATACTCTAATAGTGCAGCAATCCACTTACCCCTTCTTCCTTCCGGTTCCGTTTGTACTAAAACATCCTTAACAGCTGCATTGGGAACATATGCTAAAATATGAGAATTCAATATGTATACCCGGAAATGTTTCAAAGCTTTGATCAACGCCAATGCTTGCTTCTCAATAATATTATAATTCAGCGCTCCATCCCTTATGATACGGCTGAAAAAAGCGATGGGCCTCTCAACCCCATCTCTCTTTTGCATCAATACGGCTGCCAACGTATGCTCAGAAGCAAATGAAAATAAAATAAAATCCTGTGTATAATCTGGGCTGATCAAAGTTGGGGCTGAAGATAAGATTACCTTTATCAAATTAAAATATTTTACCGCCTCTTTGGTCCATTTGAGCTCGCTGTCCTTCTTGAGCATATTGGTTATCTCTCTAAGATGTTCAGCAAGATTGGGGATGAAGCGACGCAGAAAGTTCAATTTACCATTGAAGGAATGAATTTCTTTCTTGCTACGGGGCTGCTCTAATTGCTGAATTGCTTCCACTCGTGCAGGATCTATACAAATGCCATCTTTAGAAATGATGTGGCCCAGCAGCTTGCCTTCGCTCATAGCAAAAAGACTCTTCTTCGGATTCAATAAGATACCATATTTTCTGCACTTTTGAAACACCTTAGTCAAATGAAACAAATGCTCTTCATCTGATTTAGAAAACACGATCAGATCATCAAGATAAACAACTAAAAAGACATCCTTCTCATTTGCAAAGGCCATGTCCATTGCCCGCTGAAATGTGGCACCCGCGTTCTTCAATCCAAACGGCATCTTGGCATAATGGAATGTACCCCATGGAGTAATAAATGTTGTCTTGTCACGGTCATCTTCATGCACCAAAATCTGATTATATCCGGAATAACCATCAAGCAATGACATCCTTGATGCCCCTACTACCCGCTGCAATATATGATCCATTTTGGGCAGCGGATAATTGTCCTTTAATGACACCTTGTTCAGATTTCTGAAGTCTATGCACAAGCAAATCTCGCCGGTCTTCTTTCTCACGGGCACCAAGTTAGAAATCCAATCAGAAAATCGGATTGGCACTATGATTCCAGACTTATACAACCTGTTGACTTCCTTCTCGATTAATGGTAGCAATTTAGGATTAATTCTTCTCAACTTTTGTCGGAAAGGCTTTTGATTTGGCTTTATGGGAATGGTATGCTGAATGATACTTGTGTCATAAGTTTTCAAATCTGAATAATCCCATGCAAAAACATTAGAAAACGAAGACAACAATCTGATATATTCCTTCTTTACCTTGGGCGGCAATGCTTTCGAGAGCTTCACCATCTTTGGATTTTCGGCTGTCCCAAGGTTCACATCTTCAACACCTTCGTCCGTTGGCCTCAAAGTTGGCTTGCGGGCCACATCATCTTGATCGAACAATTCTTCTAAAGGAATTAATCCTTTAGGAATGTAATTGTCCTTGAGCTGCAAAACATCCATATGATTTACTCCTTCAGCTTCCGTGTCTATTGAAATGTCTTCGAATTTACCCTCAATTTGCAGAAAATCTTTGATTTCTTCGTCATCTTGGAAAACTTGCCAACACCTTTGATTATCTGGAACTGTAGGACGATGCTTCACATATATCTCAAACTTATTGCTGGAATTCATGGGTATTTTTAGATTACTTGCTGCCTTTGCCAATGCATCCGCAACACCATTTTGAATCCGGGGCACACATGTCAAAGTATGTTTTGAAAACTGCTTTAAAATATCTAGGACAACATTCCTATATGCTCGCATACGAGGATGTTTGGCCTGAAATTCACCTTTCACTTGCTTGATAACCAACTCGGAGTCGCCATATACCGCTATCTTCTTTGCCTTCAACTTCCGAAGGATTTTCAGACCAGCAATAAGAGCTTCATATTCCGCCTCATTATTTGAACAATCAAATGCCAATTTATAAGAACATACCCGTACCTTGCTTGGAACTTGGTTTTGGACTGAAAACGGGCTTCGAATCCACACACCTATACCAGCACCATCGCTGCCCACTGTGCCATCAAAATCCATGGTCCAAAGACCATCCTCATCATCATCTAAGTGCTGAAAATCTGATGTTGATGCATTCTCTGTTTGCTGTCCATTTGTTTCAGCAATTGGCCTTATGACAACAGACCTTTCTTCATTTTCCTTTGTCAAAACTTCTCTGAAATTTTTTGACATGCCTGGTATATCTTCTACTTTAACTAACTGACTATCTACCTCATTGAAATTATCCGCAAACAAAACAAAAGATTCTAAATCTGTTTGTACATAATTTACAGGATGATTGACGGGCTTTTCCTTACTAGTGATCATGTATTTCATTTTTTGTTCCCGATATAACTTCCTCATTTGACCGAAAACTGGAATTGTGGCATATGAAAAATCAAGCTGAAGTGTACCTTTTAGCTTAGCTCCCCATGATCTCGAAAGCAACATGCTGAACCGCGGAGGGATATCCGCCACTACCACATCCATCAAAACATTCTTCGCTGGAATTTGATCAAGACTCACCACCAAGTCTTTGATCAAGCCAATACATTTCACGCGGCTGGAATCAAACGAATACAAATCATGATACTTTCTTGTGATGTCAAGTCCCAACTTCTCCATAATCGCTTTCGGCATCAAATTGTGCGAAGCTCCCGAGTCAAACATGGCATTGTGCAGCACATACTCATGTAATCGCAAACTGATATAGAATGGGGGAACATCACTTTCAGGAGACTCACCATTTAAAGCTGGCCCAAAAATCAATTCCGGCTGATCATCTTGTACATTCACCGTGTCTAGCATTGGATCAAAATTCAACATCTTGGAGAGCTGGCCTCGGTAGGTGCTATTCTTCATGATTTCTGTCAAAGGAATGGGCACTTTCAACTTTGCAATCTCATTCTCCAAACTGAAAACTGAAACCTTCTCACCTTCTTTAGCCGGAGTGTCTCTTTTTTCAACTCTATCCCTTGGTGGATTTGATGGCTGATCTGTCTTAGCTGCTGGTGATGATTGACTTGTTGAAGGACCGACTATGTCTTTTCCTTTTGCGTGTGAGGAAGCCGAATCATTCTTTGCTGAAGTATCTTTCCTTTTCTGAATGGGATTTATGGGAATAGCTCGGTTTCTCAACTGCCTTTGCTGGCCTTGCTGGGCTGATAAAGCATGCAAATATCCTCTTTGATACTCCTCGGATTCTTCTTCAAGTATTGCATCATTTGACAAAATATAATGCTCATCTTGGGGAATGATAGAATTACTCACCAACTCATCTTCTTCTGTAATATAAGTGGGCATATCATCAGGCGTGAAGAAGTGATTTTCCTCTCCAACATTATCACCTTCATCCTCTGATTCTTGGCTAACAAAATTCTGCTGGAAAGGAGGTTTCATTTGCTGCTGAACTGCTGCCTCTTGTGCCTTTGTTTCACGTTGTTTGATCCTATATTGTTGCTGTTGTTGACCTCTGAAATTGGGATTACGAATCTGAGGCTCCGGCTTATCAATAGTAACCTTTTCAAGTGCCCTCTTTATCTGTTCAACATCACGAAGTAGCTGATTTGAAGTGGATGCTTCCTCTTTGATTGTGACTCGCTTTTCTGCCTTCATCCTTGCTCTTTTGTCATTCAAATTTGCCTCAACGCTGACAACAATCTTCTGCATATCCTCCAAGGTAGGAGGATCTCTATCTCTCAATGAATAAGCCATCTCCGGATCAAAACCATCCGGGAACTTAAGAAGTGCAGATTTTCTAGATGGCCTCAAGTCATCGGGAATAGCATTGTAAACTGTATTGAATCTGATTATGTAATCTTGAACTGACTCACCCGGATTACGCTTGAGGTTGTTGTATTCGGCATTAATCTGAAGCGGATCTTTTCTGATTTCCCATCGATCTAAAAACTGATTCTGAAGTGCTTCCAAAGTGGCAATGCTGTTAGTTGTCAACCCTCTGAACCATTTTCTAACTTCTCCTGCAAATGTTTGCACGAACAACCGCATGGTAACATCTTCTTCATCTAACTCATATAGATCGAAGAAGGTGGTCATTTTGTCGATATGTTGCTGAGCGGCAATACTTTGCGGAGTGCCATTGAACATAGGAATTTTACTTTGATAATCAGCTGGCATATCATGAAGGTTTGCAGGCAAAACAAGTGGGGCAAACCGAGCAGCCATTGCTCTAGGAGGAGGAGTAGGATGAGTATGAAGAGGAGGAGCTGTGATAGCAGGGACTATAATAAGCAGAGGTGTATTTTGTGGAGTTGGGGGAGTCGGAGGGGTAGGAGAAGTAAGAGGAGTATGGGGTGTAGGAGGAGAACCGACTGTGGATTCGGGATATGTGATTATAGGCGAAACTGAAACATAAGGAGGGTAAGATTCTTCGTGAGCCGTGATAGTGGATCCAATATGATTAGAGATATTCTCAACAAAATCAGCAAGGGTAGTAGCTTGAATATGTGTCTAGAGATGTCTCAAGATGAAATTTTCGACCAATTTGTTATGTTTCTCAAATTCAATAGCAGCTGCAAAATCAGGGTCAAGGACTAGAGACTCGAGCACACTTTTAGACTTGGCTTTAAACAGAGACAACTCAAAGCTTTCGTCAAAATCTAAATCTTCAAGATAATCAAAAATAGCTGGGCATGAATGAGATCTGAAAATGGGTCTAGGATCTGTAGCCAGCTTGTTTTCTCAAAAAGACTAGGAAAGAAAAACCATTCAGCCTGTGAAAACTCTCAACCTATCATCCACGGCTCAGAGTTAACAATTATACTGGGATAAAGTGTCAATGAAGCGCTACGTTCACAAGCTCACGAAGATTGACTGAAGCAGCGTTTATCTACTAACGTTGATGTAAAACAAGAGCGTTTTCGAAGGCTACCTTGCATAACTTCAGGCTCCGTCTAAGACTTATGAAATAACACGTCAATGAGCAAACAATTAGTTTGTTCTCCCCAGTATGGTCGCTAGTATGTTAGCGCTTGAAATTTCACCTTAGGCTGAGAAAGGTAAACCTCAAGGCAACATCAAACCATTTAGCCTCGTAGCTAGCCCTATGGGGCAGGAGAAGGCTCTCTCCGGTCTATCTCGGTAAAATCTTCAATAGATGAGATGACCAATAAGGTAACATTGATATTAGGCTAGTAAACTTAACAAAGAGTTTGATTTGGGGTTTTTTGAGTTTTTGGTGGCAAATTGAGGAGAGGGCAATTTCGGGTGCAGGGATTGGACACAGTTTCTGCAGGGGGTTCCTTGGGGCGAGGTAGGAAATAGTATTGATGCCTTAAATTGAGATGGAAGGTCAGGAATGAAAGATGAAGAGCTAAAGAGAGCAAACAATAACTTTGAATTCTCTTTAGACAAAAGAAAACATTGAAATTAAACAAACTTAAAAGCAGAGCATGGCAAGCATGAATTCTTACTTTAACACTTCATTTGTTTAATGTGCAGAAGTAAAAAAAAGGAAATGAATCACATAACAAGCTTACAAGTACATTGAGAAACACACCATCAACACATGAGTCCACAAGAATCCCAAAGAGGACTGCAAAACCCTGGTCTTCCTTAGCCAAAAATTGCAGAGATACAGTGAAAATACAATGATAGCTTCTCCCTCAAGAGCCAAACCATGAAAATGAGCAAGAAAGTACATAATATAGATGATCTAACCTCTTTCCCTGCCTCCATGGGTCGAGCACACTATCCTAGGAGCTGTTTCAACCACTTCTAAACTAAGCACTACAAACTAGGCAGTCAAAACAACTTGCCTCTATAAACTTGGAAACCAATTCATTCATTTAATATTTACCCTTTTCATGAATGAATGTTCTAGAAGTGTTACATAAGAGTAAAAGTGTCTAAAAAGTACAATAATTACATCAAAGAGGATCACATTTCATCTCAAAAAGTCAAACTGAGTCAAATCTGCGTTTTCTGGGCTGTACAGTGCATTTCTGGACAAAACTGCCTGACAGGTCGCGCGCCCCTGCCTGACGGGTCGCGCGCCTTTGGAGCCATGTTTGGGGCACTTGCAGGTGGCCAAATTGAGCAAAAGTGGGCTTCAACTGCGTTAAGTAAGTCATTCATGTATGACCATTTCCATGAGAGGTAGTCGTAACTGACTAATTTCTCATGATTTTTTGAATAGTTCATGGAAATGGTCATACATGAATGACTTACTTAACGCAGTTGAATCCCAAAATGATATCTAATATAATGCACTGCGTGAACCCCCATACTTAAAAAGTGGGCTTGTTGGAAAGGTCTGTGAGTCTACTTTCCAACCCAACTGGAATTTCTGAATTTGGAGTTCATTTGCCGTGTCAAAACTCAAATCTCCCAAGACTGCTTTCTGCAATTCAAAAAAGTGGCAGAAAGTCAATTTTTGCATGTATTTTGACTTTCTGGAGGCCTAAAACTTCACCAAATCTCAATTCCATCCATGAGCATATGTAACTTTGCATGACAAATCTGGAAATGCTGAGTTTTGGTCAAAAGAAGTTTCCCTAATGTAGGGTCGCGCGGGGGGTGAGACCCGTTAATGGGAAAAACCTGCAAATTGCCTAAAAATGCCAAAATTCACCCAAAATTCTCAAAAAAATTTGGGATTTGTGCTGTGGCTGGGCTATTTAGTGCCTTGATCCTTGAGTGAAGCCTCAGCCAAGATACGGAGGGGATTTGGCCTCTTTGTCCTTTTCAGTGCCTCGGTCAACTGCCTTTGAAACATTTTCATCTTTGCCTTGCACACATGCATTCTTGCCCAGTAATGGTTCTTCATGTTCCTTAGCAATCTCTTCTCTTGGTTGGCCTTAGCCAATAGCCTCTCCAAGTGTGCATTGACCCGGATGAGCATGGACTCCCTCTCAGCAGGCAATAAGTCACTGGGCCTCCTTCTGTTCAAGTTTCGGTCTCCTCTAATCCTCCATAGCTCATCAAGGACTTTCTCATCCTCCAACTGTTTGTTGCGCTGCTCCAGGTATGAGATTGTCCATTGTGCTCCCTCTAACTTCCTCTGCAAGGCATCATTTTCAGCTCTGAGATGCTGAATGATCTCCTTTGCCTCTTGGCTAGGAGAACTGGTCTCAAGATCCACAAGCTCAATATCTGGAACTCCTGATGGCCCCTCATGACTCATGGGTTGCTTGCCCCTCCCTGGTACCTGTGCTGGTGAAGAAAGCGAGGCCCCTTCCACCTGATGTGGAGATAACACTCGCTGAGCTGATGATGAAGGCGAGACCCCTTCCACCTGCTGTGGAGATAGTACTCGCCGAGCTGCTGCAAATAAGGCCCTTGGGCCTTTCTGATAGGTAATCAGAGGTGAGGAGCTGACATGTCTAGTGACAGGGATGTCATGCTGCTGAGATGGTCCTCCCTCCTCGTGAACAACCTCGGGATGTGGCGAGGGTGGTGCTGTGAAAAACTCCCGAGAGATGAACTCCTCCCATGAGATACCCTGCTGAGTCAACTGATGCAATACTACAAGCTGAATCAAACCATAATGGTATAGGCTCCTATACTCCTGTGCCAGGCTCTTCCTCTGCAACATGGGCACCATCCTCTGAATGTTCTGATAGAAGAAAACCGGGATGTTCATCATCCTCACTCAGGTGAAGTGCATCATGAGGCGAATATGATATGAATATACCTATGAAAATCTGCCCTCACAGGTAAAATAGTGCATAATGAGCCTCATCATGGGATCATACTCGCTCCTGAGAAACCTGAACGGAAACACACCTGCCAAATGTCTCATGAATGGTGGCCGGACAAAAGGCTCAAAATGAACATAATCTAGCACCTTGCGCTTGTTCCACACCTCCCCAACATTAGGTATCCCTGTGGCATGTGAGATCACCTCAGGTGTCAATGTAAAGTTTACCCCTGCAAGGTTGACATGTCCATCATGCAAGTGTAAGACAAATAGGCGAGCCAACTCTCTATGGTGTTGAATCCGTGAGATCCTCTCACAAAACTCATAGCAAGACATATACTGAAAACATGTGACTGCCATAGGACAAGCCTGTAACTCTGCTAAAGAAGTGGGCTCCTCTCTCTTATGATGTCCACCCTTACCACCCTTATGAGGGCTCCTCTGTACCTAAATCTCTGAAGCTGATGACTAGTCATCACTTTGCTCATAGGTTTCGGTTTCTGACATGTTTAAAAGAGCAAAGTGGACAAAATGTATTGTTGCTTCTGCTTTATAAAATGCTGATTTCTATGCTGTTTCAAGGGGACAAGGACATGAGGGAAATGTTAGGGGAGGGACCTTTTTACAAGGAATTGGGAATATATGAATATAACAGGGAATTTAAGGAAAACATTGCAAACAATTATTGCATATAGGAATACATGTTTATAATCAGGAATATTGGGAAATCATTTGCAAAAGTCACTGCATATGGGAATACATGTATAGAAAGTGAACATATGGGAATATGAATACATGCATTAACAGGGGAAGATAGGGAAACATATTTACAAAACTCTTTACATATTCACCAACAAATTCTTGTGTTTACACATGCATATGGTGCAGCAAGATTAGGGTTTGAGTTTTTTGATGCTTTGGGAGAGGGGTAGGGTTTGCATTTTTAGTGATTAGGGAGAAGGGAGGGTTTGCATTTTATTTATAAAATAGTATGGGAAAATACAAATGTGAGTGGAAAGGGGAAGGAGGGAAACAATTACAAAGGGAAAAAACCTTGAAACAACACAAACCCTAGCACATTTTAACCATTAATATTGCAGTCATATGAAGCCTCTTCCACTTGCACAATTTGATTCTTAAACACAAGCATGAGGGCCTTCAATCATAACCAACAACCAAATTGAAGTGTAGAGGGCCTACCTCAAACAACTTGAAGATTTGGAGGGAGTTTGAGCGATTTTGAGTTGAGTTTGCAGGGGAAACGTTGACGGGTCGCGCGCCTTACCCAACGGGTCGCGCGCGCTTGACGGGTCGCGCCCGTTACAAAACAACATTGCTGGATGCTCGCTGACGGGTCGCGCGCACCTGATGGGTCGCGCGCCTACCCTGACAGGTCACGCGCCTGTCTTGAGCCCGAATTTGACCAAATTTTGCCCAAAGCTCTTGGATACTTGCTCACTCGCACTTGCCAATGCCTTGGATGCATAATTAGAGTAAAAGGAGGGAGATTGGGTTTTTATAAACTCCATTTGAAAAAATTTCATGCTCAAACCCACTTTCTAAAGTTTCTCATTGACACTTTACAAAACTGACTTTTTGGCTTCCTTTGTCCTGAAATTGACTCATTTAGTGCTTTGACTTGATTCTTTTTGCAGGTAGATCATCTGAGGGATCTAGGCAAGGGGACCAGGGTTGCATTTTGTCCGCTGAACACTTTTGAAATTTCATCACTTTTTACAAAAATTTAAAATGACCTTGGCTTTAAAAACAGAGTTTTTAAATCCAAGGTGAAAATTAACTGTACAATATTGAAATTTGTGAAGAAACACTTTTTAAAATCATCCCTCTGGCTTGCTGGGCACCATTTGACCTTCAGAGACATGACCTTGTAATCCATCTTGACCAAAACCCTAGACCTAGGAATTTGACCTTATGACAAAACAAGACAAGCTTTGAGAGAGCCTAATGACTGAAATGACCTGAACCAGCAATGCCAAGAGGGGTATAAACACACCAGCTCCTCCATCAGGGTTATGGCATGCCTAATGGGATGCAAAAATTAACACTGATGAGACACCTACCTATGCAAATGTAAAAAGTTTTGATCGCTGATGGAGGGCTCAAGACCGACTCTAACAGACTGCATAAGTCGCCATGTGTTCCCTATGTGCCTGTAGCGTTGGATCGCTTAACACTGTTGCCCTAGGCTTACAAGGTCTAGTCCTATTTCTGGTGTCAACCTTCTAATTTTCTCCTTCTAATCGCTTTTCTCTTCTGACTTCCTCTTGCGTAGTTTCCTTCCCCTGTGAGCTTCTGTTTTCCTGTTTCCCTCCTCCTAAAACTCTGGTTTCAGCCTCCAGAGGTTTCTTGAATCGATTAGAAACTGCCTGACTGTAGGAGGTTGCGGAACTCCCTCCATCTCGCCTCTCCATGGCCCCCAACACTGAACTTCTGCTGCAAACCCTAGCTCTGCGCTTTCTCCTCCCAACGTAGAACCCCCAGTTTTCAACAACCAGATTAAAATTAATTTTGTTTCTACACAATAAATTTATTTCTTTAGTCTCAAATTTAAAACGCATTACTATTAAAATATCCTTTTGTACAACCTTCATGTTCTCTTGCACATATCTCGTCTCTTGCATATGTTTAAAATTAATTTTGTGTCTGCAGAATAAAGCCATCTCTGCACAATAAAATTAGGGTTGGTATTTAATGACGACAATTTTTTATAATAATCAAATTATTTTTTATTAATGAGAGAATAGATCAGATCAAAATGTTTAAAACTGCATGAATACTAGATACGATTGCTTGGTTTAAGATGCTTTAGAAATCGATATCAGCATAGTATTTTATTGATATCCTAAAACTCATTCTATTTTGGTTAACTAAAGCTCTTGTGCCAATATGATTTTTAACGTTAAAATTAGAAAGATGGGTATGGAAAAGGACAAAAGCACACACAAAGCAAACCAAGAGAAGTAATCTTAACATTCATTAGAGGAAATTTGTAGCCTAAAATTGCCCATGAAATTTTCATGTAATTTCAATGTCAATATATAAACAATTCAAAATCCTTTAAATTTTAAAAAAGGTACATGTAAATATTTTGGAAGGAAAAGAAGAAAAACTATTTTTCTTAATTGTATTTTTGGTTTATATTCTTATGGGTTTACTCAAATTTCAAGTGTAGACACTCATTGGATGCAGAATTAAATTCTGCATCCAACAAGTTTCCATCATGCATACTTTTGAGAAGACCCACATTGACAAAAATTGAAGATACATTAAAAATGTATCTTCAATTGTTGTCAGTGTGGGTCTTCTCAAAAGTATGCACGATGGGTACTCATTGGATGCGAAATTTAATTCCACATCCAACAAGTGTCTACACTTGAAATTTGAGTAAACCTATAAAAAGATAAGCCAAAAATATAATTAGAAAAGAAGTTTTTTTCTTTTCCCTCTAAAATTCATAACTCTTATTTTATTATTTTAACTATTATTTAATTATTTTTCCTTAGGAGGCCACCTTTAGGCTGAAATTTCCTCTAATGACCCTTTGTTATTTGGTTGAAGAATTTGACTATTATCGAATAGCTTTTCTGGTTTATTGAATTCTTAAAAGCTGATTTAAGGTTATAATCAACAATGTATGAATCTATGGAAATGCCTATTATTGAATAATTTTTTTGGTTTATTGAATCATTAAAATCTGGTTTAATTTTATAATCAGTAATGTCCAAATCGATGGAACTGCGCAATAATGATTTTTCTACATTCTCACAAAATCATATTCTTCTGCACCAAGTACTATGCACTCTGTCTTTTTTTTATCCAAACACGTACAAAAGTGTTGAACTTTGTTTGGATGCAAAGAGTAAGTGCAGAAATGTCAAAGACATACACAATATCAAATCTCATTTATCAATCTTAGTGTTGTGTATTGTAGTGAATTTTAGTGAAACTAATATTCATTTTAATACTATATTATATCTCATAATCATTATAATTATAACATACAACGTACAAAGTATTAAAAGAATTCTCTGCATTCCTAATACATAAACTTGGTATTCACACTTATCAATTGTAAGTACTACTATTAATATCCGTTCAGTAAATCCACATGCAATCACGTTATCACATCTAGTTGAAAATATATTAATGAGGCCATATCTATCAATATTATAAAATACTCTTTTCTATATGTATTCGGTGAATTCAAGTATATATAACACTTTTAAAAGACTAGTATTTAGCATTCAATTGAGTCATCCTGAATTAGAGAAAAATCTATGAGTTTCGGTTTGAAGTGTTGTTGGTGCTAGTGTTGGTGTGCCACTTGTTGGGGTAGCTGGTGCTAGTGTTGTTAGTGTACTAATGAGTAGCATGTATCTATACATGACTAGTTAGAGAAGCAATTCATTAATGGAGTACATGTAGAGAAAGTATAATAAACGAATTAGAGATTAGGATGGAGACTAAATAGTGTTTACGTGAATGAGCCTACTTTCATTCCTTGCATCACATATTAAGCCCATTTCCCATATTATTTTTCAACTAAACATTGTTTGAGACTCATTTCTATTATGTTGTTCTAATATGAAGATGCAATATGGATATGGATGGTCATTTTTCTTGAGTTGTCAGTTGTGGAGTACTATTTGGTGTTATCTCGTTGAAAAAAACTGTGTGGAAGTGGTTGTATTTGTACAAGACCAATGGTTATTTTATTATTAATAGAATGTGTGAAGTGCAGAGGTTAGTACAATGAATGCTCAAGATAATTCTGCATACTATGAATTTTCTCTGCAGTTTTGCACATATGCATTTGTGTTATGTTTTTTTTAATTATTATTTATGAACATATTTCACAACTATGAAAATAGACATGTGAAGAAAGCTATGCGGGAGTGGTTTTGTGGACTTGGTTCTCTAGATGAAACATGCGTGGAGAACAAATGCATGTGCATAAACATAAAGAGTTTTATATACGCCACAATTCAAAAAAGCTATAATGTTCAGTTTTACAATTGCTAATATCTAAACCATTTGGAATAGAAACCTTTTACAATTTTATTTTGATACTCATTCTTTTTTATATGAGAGCTTCATTCTACAAATCTCTCATTGCAACCTTTACAAAATGAAATTATTATTATTTATCCCTTTGCTTGGATGGTTTACTGCAGAGCTTGAACATGATCAGACTATTGACGTATGAATTTTTTTAGTTGTTGGGACTACGAGTTGGAGCTCTTATTCTCATTGCACTTATATTGGAGGACATCAAAAAAGCTGCAAAGAAGAGAATATGATAGGTTGAAATTCCACAATCGGAAGTGCCTTTCTACTTTGTGAAAATAACCTTTACAGAATGAAATTATTATTATTAATATGAAGAACTAAGTTTTTTTAATATTGAATAATATGAGTAAAATCACTAAATGTGCAATTATCTAATCGAGAATTAGCAAATATAAAACAATTTTACATAGTGAATGTCCTGAATACGCATTAGTTTAGTGAATAAATGGAAAAAAAACTTGTATTTATTGATAGGAGAACTCTAGTTAATCAAAATAGAATGTGATTAAGGATATTAATAAAATAGTATCCTGTTATTGATTTCTAAAGCATGAAAAACTTAGCTATCATCAAATATAATTGTATCGATTGGACTACTTCCAATTGGAATTTAGGTAAAATGAATATGATTTAAAGTGATTTTATAGTAGTATACTTAGATCAAAGAACATGCAAATCAATACTAGCAAAATTGATGAATATCACTAGTTAATGAATACCATTAAAATTGATAATAGTTAAATTTCATTTCATATATGTTATGCTCAATTATGGCAGGATTAAGGCAATTGCAGGTTCTTTGAAAAAATGGAGCAGGGGTTGAAAGCAAAACTTTCATTATATGGAGTATAAAATTATTTTAGACATTAGATGTCAATTCCTATTGTTTGTGAAACCAATTTTTTAATGTTCATCTTATATAGTCTACAGATAAGAGAACAAAGCAATTTGCAAAGATTGGCCAATGATACATGGACATATTCAAACTAAAATTGGACTTTGTTATATGTGTTTATCATTAAATAAATTTTGTTTTCAATTTGTGTGGCAAAGAAGTGTTTTGTGGTAAAATGAATATGCAAAACATACTACGAATGAGTAACAAGAATAATGAAAATAGTTACAGCAACAAGAATTGTATGCAAATTTACCATAGTTATGATTAAAATAAACATCAAATAGAAAACAAATTTCCGACAATAAAAAATAGTTATTGAATATTCGTTTTCATTTTAATCAACAAAAGATCAATCATCTTTGAATTGTTCACAAAATTAGTAAACATTGTCAAAATTTGCACAAAGCAATCAAATTTTAATAATAACGTATACTATTCGAGTAATAATAATACTCTATTTCTACTCATAATAGCTATTTTGTCCATGGTAAGACTTCTCCTGATATCCCAGTTCACTAGCATATTCACGACTACCATTTCGGTTTTTGTGTCTCTTTAACTTTGTGCTCTTGCATTTCAACAAAATAGTAATAATTATTCCAAAATCAATTAAATACATATAATAAATGATAATGTAACTTTGAAACAAAGATATGTGGGGAAAAATATCCATGTGCAATTGTAAACCACCTTGGAAATTTTGGGTACAAAAAATAACATTTTATTTCTAATGAGTTTTTCAAAATATTTATACCTAGCTGCAAAAGTAAATGAATTAGACTCCCATGACCATTCTATGAAAAAGAAATTTTCAATGAAAAGCGAAAAACTACATCCAGAGATTGACTCAATTAATAATAACATATATATAAAATTGAACATTTAATCACTAGTAAATGGAAAAACAAATATTCCAATATTTAAGAATAGTATGTAAAAGCATATGTCCTAATTATTTAAATGTTAAATATTTTCATATTTTGTGGCTTCTTGAGGCAACTTCTTTAACTTTTCATGTATGCAATCCTTCACAGGAGAAAATTTAATATGTATTTTGACACCTTGAATGAATATCTCCTTCTCAATGACCCTAGTTTCTCTTTGCAATTCAGTAGCTAAAGTAGAGTTCTATTCATTAATATTAGCAAAGCTAACTAGTCATTCCTTGTTTTCATGTGTACTAAAATAAGATATATCATGAATTCTATTGTGTTTGATTGTTTCAACTTATCTAATTCAACTACTAATGTTAGTCTTGAAATTAATCCAGAGTCACATGTGATACGTGGACTGTTTAGATTCTGCACAATATATTCAACTTTGACATATGCATTCTCTCTTCGATTATTTATGTTTCCATATTAAAAAATATTGTTCTCCATTTTTCCGATTCCTTGAGACCATGGAACTTTGAGTTGCTTCATTCGATTATCATTTGAAAATTTCTACCATTTTTTCTTTGCATCAGAAAGTAATCCAAGTCTCGGGTTGAAAGAAAATAAGTCGTTGTTCATGAAATAGTTGTCTCCTTCGAGATCACGTTGAATGCAATAAAAAATGACTTAGTTCATTGTCCTAAATTCTCCTGATTGGAAGCTTCTTGCCATGCATTTTAAATGATTCTTAATCATTGACATATATTGTTAATAATATATGCTTTCACCGCATTAAAGAAATTGATAGATTTAGCAAATGTATATGATGTGCGACGAGTAGTAATTTTCGGTACTGCTATTAGTATTTCCAATGAATTCATCAACAAATGACCCATATTTAAAGCATCTTAACAATCCTTTATTCTTTTTTTTTGGTCTCAAATTCTATGTTACCTGTTGACTAAGGGAGTCTGGAAACACGTTACTGGTAACTTGATGCAACTCCATGCCCGATGTGGTTGCAACTCTAGACAGATTACTGTGCATTTCTATTTGGTCTAAAAAATTATTTTTGTGAAGATTTACCTTCTCGATCATCATTTTTTTACTGCTGCTATCATACATTTCATTTTTCAATATGACAGAACGATCATAAAAAATAATAGATTCCTTGGCAATTTTCACCATTATTTCCTGATTTTCTACAAAACAAACATTAATCCAATTGAGTAGCATAACATTGTCAACTTCTACATTTATAGCTTATTCAACACTTCTTGTTTTAATAGAAATTATGGAATTAGTTGATTCACTAGTATACACTTATTCTAAAATAAAACTTCAATCATGCCCTTTATGCTTCTCGCTACCTAATAGCTTGTCATGAATCCGTTTCATATTTGGAGTATCTTTTGTTCTATTTTCACTTGACGATGAACTCACATCAGTATCATTTATCCAACATATAGAATTCTCTACAAAGGTATTGATACCTGATTCTTTGGTGATTGTTTCAACATCTATTATTAACCTTTGATTTCGATGAGTATCGTTTATGCAACCTACAGATTGATCTTTGGAAGTACTGATACTTGATTTTTCCATGATTTCTTCAGCATCTATGATTAGCCACATAATTTTTGTCGCTACGTTTTGACATTCTTTGCTAAACTCTCTAATTTCTGGAAACAAGTTTTCGTATCCAATTGTTTCCAATTGTGTGCCAAAGAGACCCTCCTCATCAAAGACTTTAACTGGTTCAGCTTCACTTAAGTTAAAATGATGCAAAGTCTTTGCGAGCTCTGTACATTGAGCCATGATTTTCACTATGATTTCTCTTTTTTCTTTGAAATATCTTTATCGAGTCGAGGTATTGCCTAAGGACTTAAAAAACAAAGTACCTGTCGATAACAAGTTTTGGCAATAGTAATGGCTTACCTTGAAATCCATATATTCGAATTAGCATATTAATTTCTCTTTCTTCATGCATACCTTTGCCCCATAGAAAAACTTGTTCTTTTCTAGATATACAATGAGGTTCTTGTCTAGTTATGATGTAATTGATTTTCCTTACAAAAACATCTTGAATTAGAATTTTTTTTAAAGAAGAATTATTCTTCCACAGTATAGGATACTAGAATTGCATTGGTTCTTGATTCACACTGAATTTAAGATTACATGGAAAACCACTAAATCCATTGCTAAAAATCAAATCTATTATGAGATACGCCACCATGAAGAACCGATTAGCCTTGGATAAATTTGTGAACTAATAAGATAATTCATTAGAAATGATATCATCCCAGTCGAATACACAATCCTTTTTGTATGTGTGATAAAGCATATAAAGAATGCATTTTGGAACACTTCTTGTAGTTTCTTAGCCCATGACACTTGGATAAAGCCAAAAAAATTCCCTAAATGGTTATTTAAACAAAGAGATTTCTAGAACAAAAATATCGTAATGATCTTGGTAACTTGGCCTAAAGAAATCCCCAACGAATTAGCCTCACCTGCTTCTGATATCACAAAACTATTTGCTTCAGAAAATGCCAAGCTAATATTAGCCTCTGGTAACTTGAATATTCATCCAAATTTCTTCGCATTCAAAGGAATCCTCTTTTCTAGTAGCATAGTTGTTCTCGTTTCTAAATCAATTTTTTTATGAACAAACAAAAAATATCCCTGAAAAAAATACTTTTGGCACACATGCAACATTCACTAATCCACTAGTCCAAATCTTGTTACTATTCTTCTCTTCCATTAGCAGATTAGCATAACACTCATATGCAATTGACCAATGGAAGTTCTCATCGACAACACCAAGTAAATTAACGGTATCAGTGCAAATAGCTTATCTTCTTTGTCTGTTGACCATGTTCAATTTGTAGCTGAAAACACTTTCTGAATTAATAATATTCTCAACATCGTTGAGCTACACACTTTTTTTTTTTCGATTTTGTATATATTTAGTAGATCTTACTTTTTCAAATGCAAAATTAGCTCCAACTATTGCAACTATGAAATTTGTTACATAGAACATTTTTCAATAAACAACAATTGAAGATACCAAAGCTAACATTTAGGGAAACCAGTGAAAATATACCTCGAAGCTAAAAAACCATCTCGCCCATTTATTATGTATATAACTTCTTTGTTATTATAAATTCTTTACAATAATGGCATCTATCTCATAGACTGTCGATAATAATTCCCACTGCAAAAAAAATGTGCCAAGTTATGCCTATTACGAAACTACAGGGCCGCATGGCAAGTGGCCACTACTTAATCATTATTGTCTTTGAATTACAAATAACCTAACACACACATTTGAAAAAAACTTAGAGATGCATGCAGTTTGACCAATCATTGCAAATTTCTTCGCTCTCTTATATGCTAACCTAAATAAAGGTCGGTTCAAAAATTAATGGAATTGTTTAAAAAGTCCATAATCGTAAAGAATAAATGTCATGAAAAATGAGAATATATGGATAAAATATGCAAAGTAGCGAGTATGTATGGAGAAAGGAAGATGCAATTAAAAAAACACTTAAATTTGCATATTTGCAAGTTCCACACAACATTTGTACATTTTTCCTATCTTCTACAATTTTGCAATTAGTAATTGGCTTAAGTTATAATAATACAATTAATAAATATGAAATTGTTATTGTCTTCCAACAATTAAATTAATTACCTATTCATTTTGTACTCTGCATGTAAATGAATAAACAAATCTATTGTTACAACTTATATGAAAATAGCTAAAATTTACAAAAATGTGTTGTATTGCATTTATAATTGCCTATGAACTTTATTGCTTCAAAACAAAAATGTATAGCTTTTGCAGTCTTACAATTACTCAAAGTATTACGAAGCATGAATTGCATCATGATCACTCTAGTATGAATGTGAAACATGAACATGGCATTGCTGAAGAGGGAAATTTATCCAAATGTGGTCAATAATTGTCTTATTCCCAGAAATAAATTTCTTTTTATTTCTTGCAACTGCTCACACCACATTTATTCTAATAATTGTTTACTTTTTTTGTTATTTGAATTAATGTACATATTGGAATCTCCAATAAGTATAAAAATGGAATTAGTGAAAATTTGAGGTATAAATTAGGCCTCCTAAGGAATATTATAGAATAGTAGTGGAAATAATAAAATAAGATTAGATTACCTCATCAAGTTTTGGAGGGAAAAAAGAAAAGACTACTTTTTCAACTTGTATTTTCAACCTATCTCCCTATGATTTTACTCAAATTTCAAGTGGGATCACTCATTAGATGCAATATTTAATTTTGCATCCGAGTATGATCCGAATTTAAACAGGAATGCAACAATTTAAAAATATAACTATAAATATAGAGATGCAAGAGAAATAACACTTCCTTTAATTAATATCAAATAATTACATATGCTTACAAACAGAATGGAAATGAGACTAGCTCAAGTGATGGTAGCTTATCTATGAGAAGAGATTTGGCGGCTACATCCTCTGAACTGTGTTACAATGAGGCTCAAAGACCTATTTATTATTGAGAAACAATGGAAAACCATAACACATCCAAAAACCTAACCCTAGGAGACAAAGCACCAAAACTGTGGGCCATGTTTGGGTAAATGGGTACATCAACTTCCCGGGGTCGTAACTTTGGCATACGATCTTTGTTTGGCTAGCATAATACCTCATTTCGAAGATCTCGAATAGAAGGCCAAAAATAAATTGGCTCACGAATTTGGAACATTTTTAGTTTCTCAATTTTCCCTAAAAACGTCGTTTAGGGCCTCAAAACGGCTCCAGAAGTTCAGAACCCGAAAAACTGCCATAAATAGTAAACTATGCTACAATTAAGGAAACTGAAAATCGAAAGAGACAATGTTGGGGGTCCAAGTGGAATAGGCGAGTGGCCACTAATATCCACTTGGATCATTCCACCCCCCCTTAGTAAGTAATGGTCCCCATTGCATCAAGTGCCTCCATGAGATGGGGAAACTTCTGCTGAACTTGGTCCCCGGTGAGATGTTCTGCAATCTATGATGTGTCTAGTAATGGTGGGAAGCATGGTCGAGGGCGGTCCACATTGAACACTCAGTGCAAGCCAAGGAATGGATGAACGATGTGTTGCAAAGCATTGTTTCCCTCAGCCTTGGTAATGGTGTAAGGACCATATCGGAGTGGTCTGAGTTTCCGATGGGCTCTTGTAAGGCGTTCTTTATGCAAATGTAACGAGACTTTGTCTCCTACCTAAAACCTGTGTTGCACTTGATGTTGATCATGTCGCTTCTTGTACTTGGAATTTTCCACACTGGAGTGGTGATATATTGGCCCATTGGGTAGAGGTGCTCCAAGAATCATATCGAATGAAGGCTTGACCTGCTGGTGCAACGATACCCCTATGGGTGAGGAGAAGATGTCCCTATATTCTTTCATGACCATATCCACCTCATTCTGCTGCGTGGAGGAACCCTTCTCAGGGGTCGTGGATGTGGCTATGATATTCCCCTTACTTTGAGAGAGAACCAGAAAGAAAATAAAGTTCCTAGTCTGGGAGATGATCTTACTGCATTTTTTGGTAGAGATCAAAGAGGTGGCGGGAGGTGGGGTTACCTCTGGTATCCTGTATAACGTATCACCCAAAGAAGTAATCACAGAGCAAGGTATAGACTCATATACAACATGTTGCTTCCATAAGTATGGTTGTCCTAATAATACATCACAAACTTCGAGAGGAGCAACATCACACAATACCTCATCTGTGAAGGGCTTGATGCTATAGGGAAGGCGACACTGTGGGCTGACTCGGAGATCTTGTCCATGGTGAAGCCACTCGATCTTGTACGACTTCTGGTGTGGTATGGTCAGTAGGCCTAGCTGCTTCACGACCTCTATTGAAATGATGTTCGTTTGGCTGCCACTGTCGACAATGAATTGCAGCGGCAAACCCTTCACCCACATTTGTGAGTGGAAAATACACTCCCCCTCCTCTCGATTGTTGGGCTCGTTCTTCAAGATCTTGGTGGTGGCAATAGTGGTGCTGGGCTCGCCATCAATAATCTGCTTCCCTTTGTCATTCCTCTTATCATGTTCTAACTCAGGGTCAAAACATGCATCTGATTCTGAATCCCTCAACTCAGTGACCAACGACTGCCTGGTCTAACACTCACTTTTGCTGTGAGTGGGGCTCTTATGGAACTCACACCACTTTCCTGTGTCGTTCTTTGAATTCATGGTGGAATTCTTTTCTTGCAACTTCGATGGGTTGTCTTCAGTCACCCCGCCTTGGCTTTGTTCTTTGTTCCTCATATTTGTAGATCCAAAGTCTCTCTTCTTTTGTTTAAACTTATGCTCGATCTTGACAGCGTGTCGGTACATCGTGCCAAGCAAGGAGATGTCCAAGAAATCCATCTCCTCCTAGATGTACCTATGTAGGTATCCGGGATATTTGAGTACCAAATGCCGCTCTGAATCCTTGATACCCAACTTTGTGTGGAGGGTATGAAAAATATTGGTAAACTTCGGCACGTCTTGATCCCTTCCCTGCCGTAGTGTGGTCCACTTTATGTATTTATCCTCATAGCTTCTGACAGGGTAGTATTGCTCCTTGATGGCATCCCAGAATGAATTCCAAGTGGGTGGAGCTGAAAATAGTGAGGTTGTACTTTCATCCTTTTGCTCGCAGTGGGTTTCCCACCAATCCTTGACGTGGGGGGCGACTTTGAGAAGTATGAAAGTATCTTTTCTCGGGTGGAAAAGTCATGAACAGAAAAATATCCTTCTAGAAGATTTAACCATTTATCTACGACATCCGCATCTATCTGACCCTCAAATATGAGAATGTTAAAATTAACATGTACCTTAAAGGGTGTGGCTCTTCCAGAGTAGCTGATGGAAGTAGATGCATCGCCCCTGGGTAGCTGCTGAAGAATCTAGGCAAAGTTGTCCATCATCGCGTTCCTTTGTCGCTCGAGGGCTTCTTCGAGCAACATTTTGATAGGATCCTCTGCCCCCTCGTCTTTCTTTTCATCCGCAATGGGAGGCCATCGGGATTTGCGAGGTTGATCTTGCAAAGGTTCAACCAGATCGAGCCCTATCTCCTTATATCCCGACCTCGTTGGGGACATGCAAAGAAAAACAAAGAAAGAGTAGACCGCTCTGATACCACTGATCCGAATTTAAACAAGAACGCAACAAATTACATATATAACCATAAATACAGAGATGCAACAAAAATAACACTTCCTTTCATTAATATCAAATAATGAGATATGCTTACAAACAAAATGAAAATGAGACTAGCTTGAGCGATGGTAGCTTATCTATGAGACGAGATGTGGTGGCTACATCCTCTGAATTGTGTTATAATGAGGCTCAAAGGCCTATTTATTATTGAGAAACAATGGAAAACCCTAAAAATCCACAAACCTAACCCTAGGAGATGAAGTGCCAAAACTGTGGGCTCTGTTTGGGTAAATTGGTACATCAACTTCCCGAGATCGTAACTTTGGAATATGATCTCCGTTTGGCTATCATAATACCTCGTTTCGAAGATCTCAAAAAGAATGTTGAAAACAAACTTGCAAGTCAGTTTGGGACATTTTCGGTCTCTAAGATTTTCCTAAAAATGTCGTTTAGGGCCTCAAAATGGCTTCGAAAGTTCAGTGCCCAAAAAACTGCCAAAAATAGTAAACTTTGCTACAATTAAGGAAACCGAAAAACCAAAAGAGAGAATGTTGGGGGTACAAGTGGAATAGGCGAGTGGCCACCAATATCCACCTGGATCAGAGTACCCATATTGCATACCTTCGATGGACCCTACTACACGAAAAATGTGAAATACATAAAAAAACGTGATTGCAATCACTTTTTTTCATGTATTTCACATTTTTTTTGAATTAGGGTCCATTAGAAGTATGCAACATGGGTACTCCTTGGATGCAAAATTGAATTGTGCATCCAACGAGTGCTCCCACTTGAAATTTGAGTAAAATTGTAGGGAGATAAGTTGAAAATATGAGTTGAAAAAGTAGTATTTTTTTTAAATCTTTTTACATTTTTACTTTAAAAATGGTGAATCATCCCCCTTGGTTAACATCATCATATTGAATCCTATTGGTTCTTATAAAGTTGGTTTTTATTGTACATTTTTGTTTTGAGGCCCATTTTTTACCTCAGAATTTCTCTAATGAATCACCAAGTTGAATTGTGCCCTTGCTATTTCTATTTCTTCAACAATGATTGCAGAAACAGATACAAATGGATCAACATATAGATTTATTATGCATATCCAACATTGGACATATACTTCCAACAAAAAAAGTTCAATTATACTATTGAAAATGTTTTTCGTTGATACGATTTCTATGTTTTCTTGTATGCAAGTAAGTACTCCATGAAGACAATTTGATATGTTCAAATTGAATTTATGAAATTCAGTATTGGACAGTGGCAATTTTCAATGTGTTTCCTAGATGCAGAGGATCATAACATTCATTAAATATTCATTGCGCACAATGTCATTCACATGAGCATGTAGGTTTCACATATTCAAACTTGCAATCATTAAAGTATTTGCACTTGCTATAGTCTTCTCTATGTACACTGATTTCCATGATGCTTTAGTTCTTAAGAATTTCATTTCTTCTAATACTTTTTTATTCACATAAAAATTCTTTTGTATTAGGTTCTGAATAAGATAAAATGATGGAATCGTTTTAACACTTGATAGTGTTGTGTAAACTAGTCCATGTGTCGATATGCCACTTGGATCAAATGCAAGTCCATTCAATGTTACACCTTGTGATTGGTGAATTGTTCTAGTACAAGCTAGTTGTATCAAAAATTGCTTGCACACTATAGTTGTAAAGATATTTCTATTACATGTCAATTGTTTTGAAACACACAATATTGGAGTCTAATTAGATGAAATGTTTCCGTCATGTATGTTGATAAATCTAGGGGCAACTAGATTAAGTGATTTCTCTTAATTTGATAACTACTTGTGATGTATTTTACTTAACATGATTAGCTTCTTCTTTCACTTGATTATAATTAGTGTTCTTATCATAAAACAACTACCAAAAAAATAAATAACAATGAGACAAGAGGACACAAGATATAGGCTATCAGATAGGGCCAAAACCTCTCCTCTTGAGAGGAAAACCCACAAGAACTATTCTCTTCTTATAGAACTTCAAATGATGAATTACAAGACCTATGACCCTTGACAGAGACCCCTCCATGGCCAAGTTAAACTTCTCCTTGAAGCACTTCCTTCTTACCAAGTCAAACCAAATTAATCTTGTCTTATAGCCACCTCCACTTCTCTTTTGACCAAGAATTTCGACTTGCAATTTTAACTGTAATTTCAACCTCTCTTACCTGTAACTTTCAACCTCCTGCAATTATTACACTTCGCACGTGTGACAAATTTTGAGGCAATTTTGATCTTTCCTTTTCTTCACTTGGGAAGTACTTCCTTCCTTGATAATTCAACTTCTTAAATTAGTTTTCTTTTGATCTTGAATTCGGCTTCTATATGGTGACTGTACTTCAGCTCTACTGCAACAAATTCTACCCTAGCCTCTTTGCATGTGTGAAAGGAATTAGCCCCAAAATAGTCCTCAAAGATTTGGTTTTCTTCCTCTTTTTATTTTCTCTTCTTTTCTGGATATATTTGTGCGTCTTATGCTTCCAATGAACTTGATTGATGCCCTTTACAAATGAGGTCGAGCTCTATATATATAGGCTTCCTGTCACAACTTGTAAGCTGACTTGTCACTGTTCCTAGGCCAACTATTCATCTTTTGAAGGTCGACTTGTTGTAGCATTATGACAAGGTCTTGGAGGGTATTTGACTCTATTTTGACACAAATAATTTTTTCTTTACAATATGTAACATGCCCAAAAGGGTCGCCCATACATGACAATGAATCAATTGACTTGTAAACTCAATGAAAAGCCATAGAAGCATTCAATGGGTTCTTGACCTATAAATAAATTTCCCTTAAGCGTGAAACCCATGCCTCAAGAATGACAATGATAAATTTATTTTATCTTTACATCAAATACAAAAAATCATGATTACATATGTCATTATGAAGATCGAACCTAGTTTCATATTTCAACAATACAATTTAGGATACTTGTTTCTTTGAAGTTTATTGATATCTGGATTTATGAAATTTATCCATAACACATCAATATTATTTCTATTTTCATATATTTTTTTCATATTCCATCAATGCCATTAACAAAGCCATCTTTTGTATTATAGTTCCTTGTTTTTCATCTGATAAAATCGGTTGCTCAAAAATCAAAGAATCTTTGATCAGTTACGCTTGGAACAAGTCACCTAAAAATATTACATCAATATTTCCAAAATAAGTCAATGGAGTATGCTTAATTTTATGTAAGAATATGTCAACATGGTATAATAATGTTGAACCTATCAAATATGCCTCAATAATCAACATAACACAAATTTGTCCACAATATTTTGTTAATGTGTATAATTTTTCACCTTTAAGTGAAATATATTCTGATTTGTTAAATCGTAAATGGAATTTAGAATGCAATGTTATAATACCGAAATTGAACATTTCCTTCCCTGTATATGTTGTGATGATTCGTTTTAATTGAGTTGGGTCATATCCAAACATGTTGTACAAGTGAATTAGAGATTGGAATATTGCTATAATAGTAAACATTTTTCCAATGCCTGCACCACCTATTACAAGTACATACAATGGGTCATTTGGATTTTTTTTTCTCATCCACTATTTATTTCACTATCTTTTCATGTTCTTGGTTAAGCATTCTCATAATTTCATAGAATTTCATTTCTTCTAGTACTTGTGGCTGCTTTATAAGTTGGTAAGGTCTCTCAACAATTGATTTTTCATTTTTAGTCTTTTGTAAAAATTGAATATCTAATTCGATATCATATTCTTAATAACATTATTCACTCTATATTTCTTCACATGGAGGTAAATTTCTTTCAAACAATTTGCTCTCTTTGTTTTCAAGCTCAACAATTATGCTATCAATATCATTCCACATTGTCATTGTTTCCTTCGTGAATTTTTGCTCATTACATTTTATGATTTTCTTAACTAAGAAATATGCATTCTCCCAACTCGAATATCATTGTTTAAATATGTTATCGTCAATACGATATGGGACATATAACATTAATCATTCTATGTAATAGTTATAAACATCAATATGTTTATTATACTTTACGTACATTATAACATATGATCTCTCAACACCTCTCTTTTTTCCCAGTAGTGTATAACATGATGCAAATTCCACTAAACATACATGTTCAATGTTTTATGGTCATTGAACATAGTGATCCATAATTCATAAACATGTTATGTTTTCTAAATCATCCAGTTCACGTTTTAGGCCTTTTAGTTTCTTTAGTAAAAACGTTCTATCATATATTGTTGAAGTATTAATAAATATACATTTTCTTGAACTAGTTTTCAGTGGCATCAACATACATGCGACTTGTTGTGAAAAAATTTATTGTAAGTTCACTAAATCTTTTCCAAGTATTGCAATTGTTTCTATGATATCACCATCTTTTTTTACACTCACTTCGCACATGTTTAAATCAATGTCATTGTTTTATCTAGCTTTATCATATATGAACTACAATAACTAGTTGTAGCATATGAGTCAAGTACAAATTGAGCATCAATATTTTCACCCCAGATTAACAAAATATGTCGAGAAAAGCTATTAGTCCAAATCTCTCTTGTTTTTCTTTTCAACAAAATTATTTTTCATTTCAGAGTAAATTGAATTGCATGGATATAAACATATTCAATTATACCTATTTTTTCTAGAAAACTATCAAATGTATATGTCTCATCATGTTCCATATGCTTTAGTGAATCAAATATCGCTCTTGCATTCACCTTTATTTTTTCATTGTCGAATCCCATAGGCTCAAGTATTTGTGTTCTTGGCATTGGTGGTATTGGAAAATTGAACCTGCGATGCATCTGTTTTCCTTTCCTACAAGTGCTTGTGTGACAATGATGTTGAATATTTTTTAGATTTGTAGGTAGTACAGTTGAATCGCATGACAAGTACTTGTCAACAAAGTTTTCGATTTTAGTATTTGTACTTGTTCCATATATGGGAGCATTTTTAATCCATATCAATCCATGTTCATGTTGGCTTCCTCGATTTTGGAATTTTGTTACAAAGAAATAGTCAACAACATCACCAAAGTACTTGGATTCATGTGAAATTAACTAACGTAAATCATTCATTTTTCTTCTGTAATATCATACACATCTAACATGGTCATTTCTTATCACTTGCTATCAATATCATCTTCATCTACATCATTTTCAGTACATGATTTATTTTTTCTCGATGTATTTGTTTCAAAGTCTTTACTAAAGGCTCCTAGATATGTTTAACACTGCTAAATGAAACAAAGAAAGTGGGTGGACCTAACTTTCAAATCATTGCATATAAGTTCTTGCGCAAATGTTAAAAATAGTTCGATGATGTTCGTATTCATTTAAAATCCATATAGGAAATGTTCGATGCAAGAATGTGTTTCAAATTTGTCGTTGTTTTAACTTCCTTAGCTATTAGTTTTTTTCCTTTTAATTGTCATTTTCTTATATGAATCCAAATACAACTGAATACTTGATTGAGGATAATTCACACTATTTTGTAAAATAAATTCGTTATATGATACACAAAATCATGATCGTGATGCAAAACTTCCCACTTAGAAATATCCTTATATGTAAAGTTTCTCGTAACACTTTCTAATCATTTTTTTCTGTAAAACAATGTGGGAAAGCTCATCTCTTCTGAATAATTATCTCTAAATATGCCTAAAGGCTTATAGCCTTCACCTAGAGCAATGTTCATTTGATTATTACGAAGATCATAAATACTATATGAATCACTAAATCCATGTAATTGCATTTTTTGTTACCACCTCTTGATCACAGTAATCATTATCATCACTGATTTTTGTATCTGCATCTATCTCACATGCATATGCATCTTTGTTTTGATCAAAGACTTGTTTCCAGTTTTCATTTATTTTGACATTCTTTAGTCTATAGAGTGGATTTTTACACAATCGTCTCAATGCCCTCATGACATCATGAACACATATTCGCCTAACAAAAAATATTATTTTAAACACTAAACATCCTTTAATTACCATGGCCACAATACTATATTCATTTATGTCATGAGGAAGTGCAATTTGAATTCAAGATATGTCAGCAGGTACATTGATTAGTCCACCAGTCAATGCTAATTGTGGTTTTCTAAATCATTGTATAAGTTCCCGTATTTGCAAAAATGGTAATCACAATGATATCAGTCATTCCTCCCATTCATAATCTTTTTTCACTATGGAAAGTTGTTTATTACTGCAAATTTGATAACTTTGTCATTGTCTAGTGCCTTTCTACATTTTTTGAATATGCACTCAATTTTGGACAAATTGTTGGCTTGTTTTTATATGACATCTCTTTTAAACCAAGTTTGATTGCAAATCACACATTCATAAACAAGAACATCTTATATTTTCTTAAAGTATTATTTTTCATCCATTGTTTCAGATGTATAATAAAAAATCTATAACAATTCTTTATGTTCTTTAGCAAATATGCTATCCTATATTGACTTTCATCGTTTCGATCGTCTTGTAATTCGACTTGTTTCAATGATTTTTTTTTCTTATGCATTTTTTTATTTTCATGCAACAAAGAACATGGTATTATTCTTACATTGATAGGCCTTGTAGTAAGTTCCATACTATCTTCATTAATGTCCAGGTTCTTAGATCTAGAATTTAATGGCTTGCATAATTTTCTAAGAGCACTTGTTTCAAAAATGTCTGTGTTTATTATATGTTTTTGATTCAATGCATTGATAGTAATGATCTCTTGTTTGCATTCATAATTTTTTTGTCATTTTGTATGCCATTTTCATTCATGTCCATGTTTTCAAATTGATGCATATTAATGCACTGCTTTTTTTATTGGATTCTTCTATACATTGCTTTTCATTAACTGCTTCAATAGGACATGAAATTTTTTTTTGTTGTAGTATCTATTTGAGAGGTTCATAATGAAAATGACCTACACTAGTACCAAATTGCATAATATGGAATATCGTTATGTCTTTCTCGAACCCATGAAATTCAAACACAATAACTAGAATGTCAGCAAACCATATGCATATAGTTATGTTCAATATATATCGTATCTAGTCATAAACAAAAATGTCACCATCTATCTTCCCTTTTTCATATGGCATTGTTAATTGTATAATGTGTCCACGGGGGCTTCATTGGGGGAGAAATACCATACCACGTGCATTCATATTGGGGGATATATATTGAGGAAAAAATGACATAATATATTGAGCATATAATAAGGGGTAAAGGGTTTTTATATTGGGAGGTATAAAAAATGGAGCTCAAAGTTAATGAAAAAATATGAAGGGGTATAATTTTTTTTAATGAAAATATGGATACCTACAATATCTAGTGAAATTAGGGTTTTTTTAAGTGGGGAAGGTGTATTGGGTTTGTATTGGTATGGGGTTAAATAATGTGACTTTTAGAGGTATTTTCCAATATGTAGTCAAATTAAGGGTATTGTTTAGTATGCCATAAACACACATGCTATGTCATAGGTTCTAAAAACATGTTTTGATTTAGGATTGTGTCTTAATATGACACACCAATCCCTATCCAACACATATGGGTAAAAAAACTCTTTGTTGCAGTGTTTGGGGAAAACATAAGGCTCCCTATCTTCATGCCACATCTTTCTAGAGTTGATAGATATCAACCCACTATCGCGATATTCCTTTACATTATTCCGATCAAAGGTGTCCCACCATTTTCACCTAAAAATAACACATTGGATGAATATATGTCCACTTCAATGATCTCTTGTATATTTCATACTTAACTTAACATCCCTTATATTAAGTTTTGATCGCGGTGGCTAGCACGACTAGATTGGTCGAACTCAACTTCCACTCCACAGTGTTGTGTCATGCGTCCATCATCGACATCCTCCGAATGAAAATTATGTCCATATGTCCATATAGATGGGAACAAATGAACTTATAAAAAACTGTCATGTGTCTAATAACCTGAACATAATTAAAATATAAAATATATTTTACAATTCAAAGGTGCATTATGAAATTAAAAATGTACAAAAAGATATTATTACTGAGTTGTTGCACCCAATCCCTATGTTTAACATATCCTCTTCAGCATGCAGGTAACCACCAGATGCACCGTATTTCTCTCTGACTTAGTCAACAACCCAATTATTGGGGCATATCATTGGCATATTTTCTTTTAAATGATTAGGATAAGGAATGCTTCTACAATTCAACTATATGAATTCATTCTTGTCACTATCCCATTTTTCCCTCTTTTGTACATACAATGTTACCCACAGCTATGTCGCTTCCAAATTGTAAAGAATGAATTTGTTGATGGCTTCACTTTTTGAATTCGCTAATGAAATCAAACTGACATATATAGTACGTACGAGATCAATATATACATTATGAATTTCAGTGTGAATAGTTATTGTCTAGAAATTTAACAAATGATAAGTTACTTACTCTTTATCATGTGCCTTTTTCCATTCGTTTCGAGAATCTCCCCTTCTCTTTTGTCTTCATCCCTTTCATCATCCCAAATCACCACACTTGGTGTGTTGTCGATCTACTTGATGTACTCATTGGCATAATAGAAAGACTCATATGATATGTACCCTTATTCCATAGACCCCTTGGGTTTTGTCCTTTTTCAAACAAAACCTTTCAATTTCTTCATGTACCTCTCTAAGAAGAACATCCAATGACAAGAAACCAACCCAAATAATTCAACCTCATCTACTAGGTAAATTAGAAGATGAACTTGCAAGTCCATGAAAATAATCGGAAGTTCCTTCTCAAACATACAAACAATCTCAGCTATCTCTTGATGCCACCATGGAATGTTAGCCATATGGATCTCCTTTGATGTGATCCAACTTACAAATGTAGATAATTAAGATATGGCATGTCATAGGTCTTGGGGGAAGTCATGGTTCACATATCCATGCACAAGCAAAGGATAATGACACTACAAAGTAAACACATACAAAAATTAATTATATTTTATCCCATGACATAAAAATAATAACAAATAATAAAATCATGTTTTTGACATATGTACTCTTAGAATGTTCAAATGGTCATGCAATTTCAACCCTGACAAATGGTCTTCCACAATGAAGCAACATCGTAGTGAAGACCCATATAAATAAGGCACCCTCACATCCATTATAACTTCATTTTCCAAAGAAAGGTCATCTTTATTTAAAATACATGGGACATCACCTTCTTTGGAAGACCAAGAGGGACCAACCTCTCCTCTACTTTCTTATCTTTGCCAATGTTTCTTTTCAGTTTTTGAAGAAATAAGATCTCTCCTAACAGCTAATGTGTCATTTTCTTTCGATGATATGTGCGTCCATAAAGAAGATGAAACATTTTTCAATAAATGCATGGGATATAGTAAGTGTGCAATCTTAATATTCTCCCAATATGGGAGCTCATAAAAGACAATTTTCCTTACCATCCCAATCTGAAATTTATTAACATAGGTGTCGAACAATTATGGATCATCGAACATAGGCTCTCCATTTTAATTGAAAGTTTATGTAGTCTCCTTCTCCTTCTCTCTCTCATATGCTCTAAGCCATTTAGCTAGTGTCATTATTGGAGGCCTTTGGGTTCTCTCTGGTTTACCATTAAAAACATATGTTGCTCTTTTGTAAGGGTGTTTTGCTGGGAGGAATACCTTGGAGGAGTCATGTGCTGGCTCTCGTAGGTGGTTGGACCACCTAGCCTTCAGAGAATGTCCAAAAAAATTACATCTATGATACCCTTTTGTTACAAGACCTATGAAATTATTGTATACAAGGCACGTTAGCAATCATGAAGATCAGAACAATTGCAGTGAATTAAATTAATATGAAAACAATATTGTTACGTATATAAAAAATCAATAAACATGTAATTTAATAGAGAAAACTCCTAAGCCTGAATAATCATGTGTCGTGTAAGCACATATGCCATACAACATAAAACTCCTCTCTATTGTGATGGGTCTTGATACATCATGTACATGTATCCCTTCCCATAATTCCTTCAATTCATCTACCAATGGTTGTAAATAGACATCCATATTCTTCACTTGTCTTCTACTAGGGACTATGAGATCCAACATAAGATGTTAATTCTTCATGGACACCCATGGGGGGATATTTTTATTGATCACTACTACAGGAAAAATAGAATAGTTGTTGTTGTGGGGGGAATATGGATTGATGCCATCCATGGATATGCTGAGTCATAGACTTCTTACACATCCTTGAATTTTTTGGGCCATGTATCCTCTATATGCTTCATGGTTATCAAATCTGTTGGGATTCACATAACTCCTTAAATCACTTCTGTGTGAGGCATACCATCCCTGCAACATAGCTAATTCTTTGCAATGAAAGAGACTTTGAATCCTTGGGATTATAGGCATGTGCCTCAATATCTTATGAGGAGGACCATGTGATTTACCATTTTTTCTGTTTTATGGTACCTTCCATGCCCATATTTCAGACACATCTCTTTGTCTGCATATTCTCCTCTATATAGTATACAATCATTCAGACATACATGATATGATATGTACCCAAAACCCAACATTTTCAACAACTGATTTGCCTCTTTGTAGCTACTGAGAAAGACATTATCAGTCAGAAGAAAATTATCTTTGAACAACCTATATTTGGTGGGAAATATAAATGTAAATGTTAATATTTAATGTTCATAAAATTGACCATTTTTAATGTTGATTGTGTGACAAGATTTTTCAAAATATAAGGGACTTGATCATGGTCAATTACCTCAATATTGTCGAGAAACATGCATTAGACATGCCAAAATTTTCTTTCGAGTTGTACAATAACATCATTTTCCCCATCTAGGTAGAATTTGATTGGCTACCAAGTTCAAAGAGAGGGGTGGTAGAAGCAGATTTTAGGCTTTCGAAAAAGGTATCAGTGATATGAGCATCGTCCCCTAGCTCATAGTTCTGAAATGCATCTAACAACATTGTCTCCATGACATTCATATCCCATAAGTAATCATCCATACCAACCTCTATTTCATTTCCTCCATTGCCAATTATTGATGAAGAACTACTATTGTTACAGTCATTCCTAATTGGTGAATTTGGACATTGATGGAACTGAATAGGTGGTTGATTCAACCATTATTTTTATGCTTCCTCTCCAAGTTTTTCTCTTAATGTAGCCTTCTCTCAATTTGACATTGTAGTGGGGTGCACTTGAATATGGTAGGTGGGTCACTCATCATCACTAGAATCCTAATTTCAAAAAATATTGAACATTAGTACATCAATGATATTAGTAAGCAAAATGCAATTGGTTTGTTGAAATTACATTATACCAAACAACAATTACTATCGTTGATCTATGATTGCAACTAGAAGATGGCATGTTACAATTGGCAAGGTAAAGTGGTTGTCCATTTTCATTTACCAACTGCTTGCGGTATGTTGCTCCTAATAAGAGCTTCTGGCGTTTTTGAACTAGTGGAATATTTTTTTCATTTGAACTCGATTCTGAATCAGGTTCCTACAAATTTAGATGTAATTTTATCCAAATTGATATGGATTAAAAAAAAATCAATTAGATAATCAAAATATAAATAAAATCCGAACTTACTGAAGATGGAAAGGGAGAACTCCGCGAAGGAATTTGAGCAATATGGAACGAGCTGGAATTTGAAGCATTGGCCATTTCATATTATGAGATTTTCTCCTTGCATTTGAGAAAAATCAACAATAAATTTTTGTGTATATATACCTAAAATTAATTTCGAGAACCGTATAACCACAATTTGAATTTCAATATAGTTTTCAAACCATTTTCATGAATAACACGACTTTAAGTAGAAAATGTATACTATGAACTACTGTAACTCATGTGGATGGATCCTAAAGGATAATTTGAGATGAATATGTCATTTTATGTGAAAATAAAAATTCAGACAACTTTTAAAGCATATCGGTTCTCTTGTAAAACTAACTACATCGATGGGTTTAAATAATAACCACAAAAATGCGTCAAAATAATAACCGCACTGGTTTCTAGGATTTCGAAAATAAAAAAGGAATTATATTATATCAATGTGTTAAAAAAATTAGCACACTAATAAGTTATCTTAATTGGTGCACGTTACTCTTAAACACACTGATGCTTTTTACTATGAAACACACCGATGTTCTGAAAAACTGAAAAATAGATTTAAAAAAGGTGCGATTTTATTTTATTTTTAATTTAAAAAAAGTGGTAATTTATTTTTCGAAACCTAATTTCATAAAGTCTTATAAATAGTAAGAAGCTATTCACAATTTCATTATTTTTCCCAAAATTTCAAGGAAAATATTTGCAAGAGAGACATATTGGGAGCACTATGGAGCAACAGAATAGTTTGGAACAACATAATTATTCAGAAGGTTAGAAATTGAAAGGTATGGTGATTCACTAAAAACCCTGCATAGTAAAAAAATTACTATTGATTTTACTAATAATATTTTTTCCTATTTAAATTTAATTAAAATTGAAAAAAATCAATACTTACCTTAAACCCTTGCTTCTTTTTTCTTATGTGACTGAAAAATTTCACCCTAGGGTTCAACTCCCTCTATCACTTCATAATTAGGGCTTTTTATTTTAGGCATTTTATATTTAATGAGTTTGTGTTACTATATATATGGCATTTGACATGTAAGGCAGGGGGACTACTTATTGAATTGGATCCAAACATTGTCATCCCTATCTGTTTTTTTTTAAAATGATTTCTATTTATCGGTGTGCCCTGTGTAATATAATACACTAGTTTGTCTCTACCAAGTAGCACTCTTAAATCCAAAAAACTTGTGTTTAATATTTTATGTTTTCGTTTTTTACTATGATGGTGTTACATATCACACCGTCATAATTTAAAGTTATTTAAAAAAATTAATTGTCTTTGTCGGTGCTCAACAATTAAATGCCCTGGTTCATTTACTAAATTAAATGCACTGGTGCATTTATGAATATAACCGCACTGGTTACCAAACCTCTTTTTGGCTAAAAATTATGTGATTCATTTATAAAATATATTTAATATCTTTTGTATTGAATGGTACAAGTTGTATATTGATAAGAAAATGTCCAAGAAGTTGTCAAGTAACAAAAATATAGAAAAGACAAGTTCTTTGTAAATTCTTTACAAAATTAATATATTTGAACTATATGTAAGTTTAACTAATATGTGTTGGTTAGTGTGTGTCATTTAGAGCCACAAAATGAGGAAGCTCGATAAGATTCTTTCTGATCTATGTGCAGAAAAGTGTAAAATCCTGATAGAAAAATTGCAGAAGGATGAATGAGGTGAATGAAAAAATATTATTCAATATCAATTTTTTTTTAATCTGAATTTTCATTAATAGTATAATTAAGAATATTAGATAGCATGTTTCAAACAATCTATTAATTCACATATGTTTAATGTTCTATAGGGACCAACGACGAAGGAAAAGATTGTCGTTCTAAGAAAAAACAAATTATAGAACATGTAAATGATGATGAATTGGTCTTTAGCTCATTTGGAGTGGTGCTAGAGGTTAATGAAAGGGGGGAAATATTTTACATAAATATGAGGGATATAGTGGAACAAACATATAGACTACTTTCCACTTACAATATAGAAATCAATCCAATGATTCCAAGAACCAAGTTATATTTAAACTATAGGAAGTGTTTCCAGAGCAATTGTCAATGAGACGTGTCAAACTTGTATTAGAAAAAACATACAACAACAACAAAAATTCATTCAAAAAGTAATATTCCTAATTAAAAATATTTTCTAGAATTATATGTATATATTACTACAAAGAATTCATTTATTAATATCAATTTTGTTATATTTAGTTTTCATATATCAATATAAAAATAGTTTATTACTTTTTCATGAAGATTATGAAAATCCCAAAGAATCGACGAGCTGATATTTGAAACATGCTAGTAGGAATGTCCAAAAAGGTGTACAAAGAGATGGCCAAAGAAATGGACATAATTACATCATAAGAGGAGTCATCTCAACAACAACATGCTTCAAATGTATGTAATCATTGATTTTTTGTATTAGGTACATATAAACAAATAATTTAGCATTAAATATTAATTTTCAAGTATTTCCTTGCAGAAAAGAAAACAAAATGGAACTCATTAAGCACATAAAACAAGATGACAAGGAAGAAAAGGGTTGATATCAAAGTTTGTGAGCAATTGTTAATATTTCCTTGTAACAACTTAAGATTTCATTTTTGTATATTTTAAGTTGTTTTACACCAACCATCCTTGAATTTCTTCAAATAGGTGCTAACATACAAAGAAGAGTCATCAGAAGAGTTGATTGACATTGGGTTAAATATGGGTTGTGAGTATATGTTGGCATATCGAAAATTAATTGTAGAACTTGTAAGTATTTATGTTGTATTACTTCTATGATTTTATAATTAATAGAAAAAAAAATCCTTTATATTAAATCTATGATTTATTATGGGATATAAAACTTGCAAGAAACAAAGTATGGAACTAAGCCAACAGAAGAGTTGTTGAAAGAAGGAATGAGATTTGGTTTTGAAAGAATGTGTATAATTCAGGACTTACTTCTTGTTATGGTACTTTGCTTTTCGATTTACATTGATGTATATTATTTATTTCAATTTTCATTATTCTCACCAATGTAGAAACACTCATTACACTTTATTTTTATGTTTGTAGATGGAACTTGAAGAAGATGAAAACAATCAATGCAATCAACAAAACATTCATCCAAATAACCCAAGTCATGGAAGCAACTCGAGGACTGATAGCAATTCCAGTGAAGGATGATGATCTATTTGGATATCAATGCAAGCTGTTGTATTTTTTGAAATAATTGTTTGTGAAAATCAGACATTTTGTTTAATATAATGGACATAATGTCCCAATTGAAAGACAAGGGGTTACCAATAACTATCCCATTTTGTATGACAAGAGCCTATTATTCATATATAATAAAATACATTTTAATTTATTCTATTGCATTGTCTAATGTCACTGTGAAATGTTACAACACTAATTAAATATATGGATGATTAAATATCATAATGAAGAGATGTGAAATCTGATGATATAACAAATTAATCCCAACAACATATACAAATGCACTAATCAAAATTTAATTTATAAGAATGTTGTTATAAGATATATGTCGATTTTTCGATGAATAACGGATTTAAAATATCACAATAATTGCACTCTCATAGTTCGATGTTTCTAAAAAATAGAAAACGAATACGGGGGCATCCTATATTAATGTGTGTCACTCCGAATACGATTTTTTCAACAATGATATTTAGAATGTTAAAAATAGCAACAAGAAATTCCAATTTAATTTGTCCTTGAATTAAATTGTGAATTAAATCAAAATTCTATTCTCATAACAACTTGTAATAATTAATTAAGTTAAATTGACTAAATTGACTTAGAAAATTTGAGTTGGAAGTCTATCTAGAGTCATGTAGAGTGATCCCTAAATTTTAGGGGCCCAGGTTGAGTTCTTTTGAGTTGTAATTAGATAACTCAGTCTAACTGAGTTATTGTCAGTTAAACTAGTTCTAACTGTTGGAGGAACTAGTAGGAGTCTAGTAGTGGGGAAGTGCACCGGTGCATCCTTAGTGCCACATCAGTTAACTGAATATTCACTCATAAATAACTCATGCATGTCAGTTCAGAGGAAGACCAATTTGATATTAGAGTTCAGGGACAGTGTACTATCAGTTGTATAATTTTCTGAGTCGTACAGATGGTGCATGCAATCAATTAAGGACCTATGTTTGGATTGTGCAGTTATGGAGAGTGGATTTCCCAATTAAATATGGGTTATTTCTCTTAGAAATTGTGTAAGGAAGTACGGGTTTGGAAGGTGGAATAATTGGCTAAGTGTTGGCTTGAGCTGGCTTGTAAGGCAGAGAGATAGATTGTACTGGTGCAGGAATTGCTTGGGTTGAACAAGTATTGTATTTTATTCTCAGATCTTTTGGTTAATGTAATATAGATAGTGAGGGTTTTTAGAAATTGCCTTTCCCAGAGAAATATTGTGTTATCTATGATTGATATTATTCCTTTTCTTCTTATTTTTTTCATCGATGAATTTTGGTTTCTGCTGAAGAGTAGAGTAGATTCTTGTCTTGTGTTTTAGCATATCACATAAGCTATTGAATCTACAAGTAAATATTTGCATGGTATCAGAGCTGAAGACAATATAGAAGAGGATAATTTGAGTTTTTTATGCAGGTGAAATTGAATTTGCACTTCATACTTCAAAATTAGAAATATGGCTTTCTGCGGTTTGAGACTTGAGTGTGCCTTGGAGGGCAGCTCGAATTACATAGCTTGGAAGGACATGATGGAGGTATTGCTGGAAGACAATGGTCTCAAGGAATTCATAGATCATGACATTCCTAAGCCTCGAACATCAAATGCTAAAGGTCTGGATGAATGGAGAAAGTGTGTGGAAAAGGTGAGAAGGATTATCCCTGAAGGAGTTTGAGATCACATTGTCTCGAGCCTCCATGGTAAGGATACTCCCTATGAAATGTGGAAGACATTGAAAAACCTATTTCAAAATAGAAGTGACCATAGGAAGGTGGCACTGAAGGAAAAACTTAGAAAGATCAAGATGGAGAAGGGTGACTCAATTATTAAGTACTTGACTAAGTTCACTCATTGTCGGGATGAGCTTGGAAGTGTCGGGATTACTATTGGCGAAGATGATATGGTGAGCCTAGATCTTCTAGGACTTCCCAAGAGCTTGAATAGTTACCAAGACTCTGTTAATGGGAGGGAGAAGCTACCAGATTGGGAGCAACTGTGGTCGTATTTGGTGCAAGAAGAGATTCTCAGGAACACCAGAGACAAATCCTCATCAAATGGTGATGATGAGGAGAATTGTGCCTTAGCAGGTAAGGCAAATAAAGGGAAGGGGAAGTCATCCCATTCTAAATCAAATTCTTGTCATGGAAACAAGAAGAAAGGCAAGTTGAAAGTCAATTTCTTTCACTATCACGAGCTGGGACATTTTGCCACAAAGATTCCACTCAGGAAGGCCGATAAGAAGCCCTCACAATTCGAACTAGACTTTACCCTCATCACTTGTATGGTGTCATTGATGATGGATAATGTATGGTACCTAGATAGTGGAGCTTCTTTCCACATGACTGGTAGCAAAGAGCTCTTTAGTAAATTGGAGGAGAAGGATCTCCATGTTGATCTAGATTTTCATTGATGTCAATATGGCAATATGCTAGGATACTAAATGATGATATGAAGCCAAGGAGAAGCAAAGTAGATCCGTGAAAAATAGGAGTAGTCCAAGAAGCAGTCTATTGGAAGCCATCATGAAGCCAAAGCGTAAGAGGAAGAGGTCATTGAGAAACCATCATGAAGCCAAAAAGTGAGAGGAAGAGTTCATCAAAAGCCATCAGGAAGCCATCAGAAGTCATAAATAGAGCTATCGGAGCAATGTATCAGAAGTCATAAGAGTGATGAGAAGCCATAGGAGCGACAAGCCAAGACAAAGTAGATCTATCACACATGCCAAGAGTAAGAGCCATATCAGAAATATGACATGAAATAGCTAAAGGAGAAAAGAGGAGAACTCAGCGAAGAGGAACACTCAGCGAGGAAAGAGACACAAAGAGGAACACATCGACGGAGGTGCATAAATAGTGTTAACAGAGGATTTAACAGTAATATCGCATGAAATACTAGAGAAACATCAGAGGAGTTAACTTATCAGAAGAAAAAAGAAGACAACTATCAGAAGAGCGTGGGTACGAAAGTACAGACTTCCTTGATCGTGGCTGAAGTCCCACACTCGATACTAGCCATCGATCTAATAGTCAACCCTCAGATCACGGTCAACTGTGGGGGCTAAGGCCGGTTGTAATCCAAGTGCCAGTTGAAGTCCCGCAAACTGTATATAATATCGGCAGACTGTTCTATTATGTGCCACTACCCAAAACCCCCGACGCGATATGTACTGTGGACCCGAAACATGTTATGGCAACAGCCCTATACAATATCGCATCCGTCGCGTCGCAAGTATTGAAGTTGTTGTTACACTGAAATCCCTAATTGTGATATAATACACGAACCCGAACAGTTTATGGTAACAGCCCTATTGTAATATCGCATCCGCGTGTATCGGAACCTTCACATCGCAATTCATAAATGGATGTCACATTAAAACCCCGATTGCGATATAAGTATGCGGACCCGCTACACCATTATAATATGTCCTAAAGAAATATCGCATCCATTGCATATCACAAGTCTTGAAGAGATGTAACAATGGAAAACCGCCGATTGCGATAAGACCGTGGACCCGACGGGTTTATTAAAAATTGCTTAAGATCGCATCGCGTTTTCTCTGTCGGCAGTAGTGGAATCACTTTGTTATGTGCAAATCTCCGAAAAATTGCGATTGCATTTAAGGTGATGATGTGGATGGTGGGACCACCCATTATATGGTTTTACATATGTTAATATGTGAAGATCGATGATGTTGTTATCGGAGGACAGAGTATGTTATGGGCATGACTTGTACAAGACCTCTGGAAGTTACGATTGTGATTAAAGGAATGATGTGGCACGTGGGATCTCCACTGTGGGTATAGCCTCCCATATGAAATCCTCCATTAAATAATGAGTCTATTGTATGAATATTAAAAAGGGCCTCTCTGATATAATTTTCATATGCAACACTTTTGTAATTCGACCTCTCTTCTGAATGAACGTGTCTTTTGAGTATTAGTCAACTCAAAGAGACAAAGGAAGTCGAATATCAGGAAGCCGAATATCAAGTGAGTGAAGAAGGTTGAGTGAGCATAGAGGAAGTTGAAGATCAAGCAATTGAAGAAGGAAGCCAAAAGGTTGAGTGAGCGCAGAGGAAGTCGAAGATCAAGCGAACGAAAAGGAAGCCAAAGGTCAGGTGTATCATACATCTATAACAGAAAACAAGGAAAGTTCAAAAAGGGTGAAATGGAAGAAAGAGAGAATGCACGCAACCTGAAGAACACTTATGTGAAGGGAAAAATAAAGTTTCATCTGACATCGCTTGAAGGGAGCAGTAGCCAGCACCAGCATTGAAGCGTATGTGAATTTGTTTCTGGGAAGTAAGAGATTGTGACAGTGAGAAGCAATCACGCCGAAATCATTCACTGTGACAGTGAGAATAGAGGCTTGAAACAGAGAGTTGGTTTTTGTGCAGAGCTTAGTGCGGATCATTGTAGACACACTGAAGTTGGGTGGAGACATTATTGGAGATCATGATGGCTATTTGATATCATCATGAGGTAACTTTACAGACTCTGTGTAGACAGTATGAAGAGTTGTGAAGGCTCTTTCATATGAAGACAGGTTGTCATTAATGCTGTAGCATGGAGACTATGGTGAAGTTGTAAATTGACAGAATTCAGCAAAGAAGTTTTTGGGAGTAGATAATTACTATCAGACATGCCTTGACAAGATAGGGTCGGAGCCCTTGGGGTTGGTGCCTCAAAATTGGAAGGATTGGTTTCCTGGGAGTTGGTGCTCCTAAATCTAAGGTTGGTGCCTTGACAAGACAGGGTTGGTGCTCTGGAGGTTGGAGCCTCACAAAAAGTCCAAGTTGGTGCTTGGAAACATATTGAAGCCTTATATATATTGTATCTGATTTATTGTAAAGATTATATGAATAGGAGGATTTATTCCTATTGTTCATTTCTATGTTCTAAATATAAATGATTTAACTGGTAAAAATAACAATCGAAAAGAAATATTGATTCACCCCCCCTCTCAGTATTTCCAACAATTGGTATCAAAGCCAGTACCTTCACTCAAAGCTTAACAGCCTGAAGGTTGATATTTAGAACACAAATGGCGAATCCAAGAAAGAAAGTCTCCAATCCTCCTAAAGAAGTGTCTCCCTCAACAACTGAAATAGAAGAAAATCAATTTGAGAAGTCTCCATGGTTCAATGGAAACTTTGATATATGGAAAGCAAGAATGAGAAATTTATTACAAACTCAAGGCATTGAAATCTAGAAATCAGTGATTGTTGATAACATGATGGATGGAGAATCCAAGGAGTACAATGCAAAAGCAATGAAGACAATCTTGAATGGGCTACCAGATTCTATAAATAACAATTTAGGAAAATGTTCATCAGCGAAGGGTATATGGGAGAAACTTCATGATCTTCACTCAGAAAGAGCGTTGACAATGATCTCTAGTCATGAAAAGAGCCCATCAAGGAAGCTGAAGATGAGAATGATGACATCAAGGCTAAAGAAGACCTAGAAGATGAAGAGAATGAAAAAGATTATGTAGAAGATCTCCTTGCTAAACTTATGGCTGTCATGAAATATATTATCAATTTGAAAAAGGAAAACAAGGAACTTAAGAAGAAAGCACTAGCTGGTGACCAAGACCAAACAAGGAAGAAAGTTGACCTTGTCAAGCTTCAAGTACAAGAAAGGGATGAAGAGTTTGCCAAGCTTAAGAAGGAATTTCATCAAAGCAAATGAAAACATCATGAAGAAGTCATATCCATGACAAATCAATTGGATAAAGCAAATAAACAAGAAGATACCTTGTCAAGTCAACTTGAACAAAGGCACAAGAGCTTGAACAAACTTGAAGAAGAGATTGGCCAGTACAAGGTAGAGGTCTCCTCTCTCAAATCTCAACTACAAGAAGAAAGAAAGTTAGCACAAGGAGCTGAGAAGACAATGGAAGCATTGGAAATCATAGAAGGACAGGTTGATGAAGCAGAAAAGGAGAGAAACACCATGATATGTCAACTAAAAGCAAAGGATGAAGAAATATTCAAATTAAAATATAACATCAACCTTCTCAAGGCCTAAACATGTAAAGCTACAAGGATCAAGGAAGAAATGGAGAGTAGTCTAGTAAAGGAAAATGAAGAAATCTTCAAATGAAGCCAGATATCATCTCCCTTAAATTAGAAGCAAATGAAGCTACTCGTATCAAGGAAGAAACTGAGAAACAACTTGCTAAGAAGAATAATGATTGTGAAAGATTGGAAGAAGAGATTGTCTCCCTCAAGGAAAAGGTTGAAGGGATGGACAAAATCTTGAAGAGTTATCAAGCCTTAGATGACATGCTTAGCCATCAAAGATTCCCATTTGATAAATCAAGTCTTGGCTATGAAGGTGAATCCTCAAACAAGAATGATAATGCTTCAAACAAAAAGGATGTGAGGAAGCTATAAAGAAATGTTGATGCTCCTAGTTCCAACAAAGGCAAGGAGAAGAGTCAAGGAAACAATGGAAGAAATCCTGCTCCAAGAAGAAATATGGATGATGTCAAGAATGTGAGAAGCAACGGTTATCATCAAAGGATCTCAAGGCAGAAAGACTTCAGAAGTACATCAAGAAAATCTCCATCTCCTAGGTACCAAAGTTTATTTCTTGGTTATTGTTATGCTTGTACAAACTTTGGACACATGGCAAAAGATTATAGGGAATATCATAAAGATAGATATTATGGTCCCCAACAATCTCTGAGGAACAATTTTGCAAGAATAAGTCATGAATTCTTATTCATGAACAACATAGAATGCTTCAAGTGTCATAACATTGGTCATATGACACATAATTGTAACTTGACTTGGGCACCTTCTCAAGCTAGAACTATGTCAGATAAGAAAGTTACACAAGTATGGAGAAGGAAGCAAATACAATTCGAAAGTCTCCTGAACCCTCCAACCAACAACACATGTTGTTGACTTGATGAAGATATTCTTGGTATTTCGAGTGTTTGATGATGGGATTCTGCCAAAAGGAAAATCATGCATACAGTTAGGGGGGAGCCTATGATTCTTGATCATTATTGTAGAAGCTATTCGTGAAAGGGTCCTTATGAAATCCTTGTTGAACTATATTAACAATAATTCTTTGATAAAGATCATTACTCAGGAGCACTACATTGAAGAACATGATCTCTTAACTATTATTTGGACTGTTGTTGAAGATGTTTTTCCACTTGATCACTAAGTAAAAATTGGAGCAGCGGAGAAGGTCATCTAATACTAGAGAAATAGGGAAATTAACTATGTTGTTTTTATTACAGAAGTTTATGTCTCAAATCAGGGATTTAATGTGAGAACAGGTAAATTATGGACACAAATAGAGGTAACCTTCAAACAAACAGATACATCTGGAAATGAAGCTTGAAGCAAGAGCAGCTGGCAGCATCTAACAAAACTAAAGCATTGTTGAAGCCATGATAAAGTAGTTTCTTTTTTGAGACATGAATAAGGGATAATGTTCTAGTTGATGATAAGGCAACAATGCTTGTATCTTGAGTAAAAAGAAGAGCACTATAATAGGGGGAGTCCTTGAGCACTCCTTTGCCATTAATGTCAAAGGGGGAGAGAAGAAGAATATTGCCATCAATGACAAAGGGGAAGATTGTTGATCTAGATTGTCATTGATGTCAATATGGCAATATTCTAAGATACTAAATTATGATATGAAGCCAAGGAGAAGCAGAGCAGATCTGTGAAGAACAGGAGTAGTCTAAGAAGCAGTCTATTGGAAGCCATCATGAAGCCAAATCGTAAGAGGAAGAGGTCATTGAGAAGCCATTGTGAAGCCAAAAAGTGAGGGGAAGAGTTCATTGAAAGCCATCAGGAAGCCATCGGAAGTCATAAACAGAGCTATCAGAGCAATGTATCAGAAGTCATAGGAGTGAAGAGAAGCCATAGGAGTGACAAGCCAAGACAAAGCAGATCTATCGCATGTGCCAAGAGTAAGAGCCATATCAGAAATATCGCATGAAATATCAGAAGGAGCAAAGAGGAACACTCAGCGAGGAAAGAGCCACAAAGAGGAACACATCGGTGGAGGTGCATAAACAGTGTTAATGGAGGAGTTAACAGTAATATCACATGAAATACCGGAGAAACATCAGAGGAGTTAACCTATCAGAAGAGTAAAGAAGACAGCTATCGGAAGAGCGGGGATAGGAAAGTATGAACTTCCTTGATCGTGGTTGAAGTCCCACACTCGATCCTAGCCGTCGATCTAATAGTCAACCCTCAGATCATGGTCAACTGTGGGGGTTAAGGGCGGTTGTAATCCAAGTGCCAGTTGAAGTCCCGCAAACCGTATATAATATCGGCAGACCGTTCTATTATGTGCCACTACCCAAAACCCCCGATGCGATATGTACTGTGGACCCGAAACATGTTATGGCAACAACCCTATAAAATATTGCATCCGTCGTGTCGCAAGTATTGAAGTTGTTGTTACACTAAAATCCCCGATTGCGATATAATACACTAACTCGAACAATTTATGGTAATAGCCCTATTGTAATATCGCATCTGCATGTATCGGAACCTTCATAACACAATTCATAAATGGATGTCACATTAAAACCCTAATTGCAATATCAGTATGTGGACCAGCTACATCATTATAATACATCCTAAAGAAATATCGCATTCGTCGCATATCATGCAACAAATTTCTATCGGTCTTCCCAAGGGTAGACTTGAGTAGGTTGACACATGAAAAGGGTGTTCATTGGGAAAGTACACCAAGGCTTCCTTTCATGATGACAAAGACAGTCGAGAACAAATGATCCTCGATCAAGTCCACTCAGATGTGTGTGGACCATTCTCGAAAGCATCCATGACCAAGCACATGTATTATGTTATATTTGTCGATGATTTTTCTCGTAATTGTTGGATATTATTCATGCAGAAGAAAGATCAGACTTTTGCAAAGTTTTGTGAATTTAAAGCATTGTTCGATAAAGATACTGGCAGGAAGGTTAAATCTCTCAGGAGTGATAATGGTGGAGAGTATGTTTCGAATGAGTTTAAAAAATTCTATGCATTAGAAGGAATTCAACGGTAGTTGATAGCACCTCATAACCCACAACATAATGGGGAGTCTAGGAGGAAGAACAGGAGTATTGTGGGATCAAAATGGGTGATGTTGCATGATTAGGGCCTACCACTACACTTGTGGTCTGAGGCATGCAACATAGTTGTTTATTTGTAGAACATAACAACTCATTGAATTCTTGGGATGAGTACACCGGAAGAATATTTTTCAGGGAAGAAACCAGATGTGGGACACTTCAGGATTTTTGGTTCATCATTCTACTACCCTGTAACCAAAGATGCATGGAAGAATATTGAGCCAACAACAGAGTTGTGGATATTTGTGGAGTACACTGATACACCTCATAACTATCGGGTGTACCTATTGACCAACAAGATGACAATGGTTCACAGGGATGTAAAATTTGATGAAGAGAAGGCCATGAGATGTTCCCTTGAGAGGGAGCTACAACTACATGAGGTTGAGGAGCTCTTAGCTCCTAAGGAGGAACATCATGATGATGTGGAGCAGCCACATATAAATGAGCAGGAGGTTGAGACACCCACTCTTGCAGATTCTTCTAGAGATGGGAGAAAGCGCACTAGAGAGGATGATAGGTTATTGCATGATGCTAGAGATAATGTGGGAGAACCCACATCACAGTGTAGGTAGAGGAGGTCACCTGTGAGGTACACTAGATACATGGCTCTTGTGAGTGGATGTGTAGAGACTGAATCATCTTCTTTTGAGGAAGTAGTGCAGCAACCAGTTTGGGTTGATGCCATGGTTGAGGAATACAACTCCATTGTCAGGAACAATGTTTGGGATGTGGTCCCAAGGCCGGCGGACAAGTCAGTGGTGAGTTCTCGATGGCTTTACGAGAAACACAAGGCCAAGTTTGTGGCTTGAGGATTTTCTCAGGTGGAGGGGATTTATTACAATGAGACTTTTTCTCTTGTTGCAAGGTACTCATCAATCAGATCCATTTTGGCACTGTCAGCATAAATGGGATGGAAGATACATCAGTGGATGTAAAGAAAACATTCCTCAATGACATGATTGAGGAAGACTGTGTATATTTAGCGTCCTAAAGGTTTTGAGACCTTTGACTGAGAGTCGCATGTGTGCCAACTCAAGAAAGAATTGTATGGGCTTAAGAAAGCACCTCGTGCTTGGTACACTAGGATCGATAGCTTCTTCATTGGGTTGGGCTTCACCAAAAGTGAAGCAGATGTGAACCTTTACCAAATTGTGGTTGAAGGTAAATTGTTGATTATTGTTTTATATGTTGACGATTTGATTTTGACAGGTGATGATAAGATGATCTAGTCTTGCAAAGAGGATCTTGCAAGAGAGTTCGAAATGAAGGACTTGGGGCTCATGCACTAATTTCTAGGCATGGAAGTATGGCAAGGTGATGAGGAAATTTTTGTCTCTTAGGGAAAGTATGCCAACGAGATACTGAAAAGGTTCCACATGGAGAGAAGTAAACCCATGGAGACTTCTCTAGCAGGTAATTGGAGGAAGGAGGATGCTACTTCCAGTGAAGTAGTGGAAGCTACTATTTACAGGTAGCTTGTGGGTTCACCAGACATGTGCTATGCAGTTAACCAACTTAGTAAAGTGATGGTTAAGCTTACCAAGATGTATTGGAAGGAAACCAAGCATGCATTGAGATACCTCAAAGGCACTACTCAGTATGGTTTATGGTACAAATGGATAGAGGGAGTGAAGCTTCAAGGATTCATCGATGTAGATTGGGGAGGGATTCCATCCGACAGGAAGAGCACATCATGAGGGATATTCAGTATTGGGTTAGTAGTTGTTTCTTGGTACAACAGGAAATAGAGATCAATTGCACTCAGTTCAATAGAGGCAGAGTACATGGTTGCTAGTCAAGAATCTTGTGAGGCTATCTGGATGAGGAAGATTATGGTTGGTTTGTTTGGTCAGTAGATGGATCTAACTGTGATTTACTGTGACAATCAAAGTTGTATCAAACTCTATGAAAATCTAGTTTTTCATGATCAGTCCAAGCATATTGATATCTGGTATCATCATCTTCGAGATTGTGTGTAGAGGAGAATTATGTTGTTGGAGTACATTCCCACAAAGGAGCAGGATGCAAATATTTTGATAAAGGCTTTGTCAAGATGAAAATTCAAGTTTCATAGAGAAGGGATCGGGGTAGTTGATAATCCCTTTCTGGTTGAGAGGAAGTGTTAAAAATAGCAACAAGAAATTCCAATTTAATTTTTCCTTGAATTAAATTGTGAATTAAAGTGAAATTCTATTCTCATAGCAACTTGTAATAGTTAATTAAGTTAAAATGACTTAATTGACTTAGAAAATTCAAGTTGGAAGTCTATTTAGAGTCATGTAGAGTGATCCCTAAATTTTAGGTGCCCAGGTTGAGTTCTTTTGAGTTGCAATTAGATAACTCGGTCTAACAGAGTTATAGTCAATTAAACTAGTTCTAAATGTTGGAGGAACTAGTAGGAGTCTAGTAGTGGGGAAGTGCACCAGTGCATCCTCAGTGCCACACCAATTAACTGAAAATTCACTCATAAATAACTCATCCATGTCATTTCAGAGGAAGACCCAGTTGAGATTAGATTTTAGGGACAATGTACTATCAACTGTATAATTTTATGAGTTATATAGATAGTGCATGCAATCAGTTGAGGACCTATGTTTGGATTGCACAGTTATGGAGAGTCGATTTACCAATTAAATATTGGATAGTTCTACCAGGAAATGCACAAGGAAGTAGGGGGTTGGCAGGAAACATAATTGGCTAAGTGTTGGCTTGAGCTGACTTGTAAGGCAGAGAGGTAGATTGTACTAGTGCATGAATTGTTTGGGTTCAACATGCATTGTATTTTCTTCTCAGATCTTCTAGTTAATGCAATATAGATAGTCGGGGTTTTTAGTAGTTGATTTCCCCAGAGAAATATTGTGTTATGTGTGATTGATATTCATCCTTTCTTCTTATTGTTTTCATCGATCAATTTTGGTTTCTACTGAAGAGTAGAGTATATTCTTGTCTTGTGTTTTAGCATATCACATAAGTTGTTGAATCTACAAGTAAAAATCTACATAGAATAATAAAAAGTAGTATCCCAGTGTGTTTGTAAAATAAATACACACCGGGAAGATACATTTCATGCACCAGTGTGATTCATGTTTAACGCATTAGTGCATCATTACTTTTAACGCATCAGTGCATTAGATTATGTAAAAGCACCGGTACTGCAATAATTTGTTTCCTACCCCGGTGCCTTTTGTGAAATGTACAACATCGAGGCTTTTACAAGCACATAAGCACCGAGGCATTATACTTTTGAAGCACCTGTGTTTTTTATGAAACTCATCAGCACCGGTGCATTGTTACACATAACTACTCGGTGTGTTGGAGAAGATAAAACCACTGGGGTTGCAAGATTTTTTTGCCTGCCCTAGTGCCCTTCCTAAAAATTACTGCCCAAGGCACTTTCAGAATACATAAGCACTAAGGTGGTATACTTTTCAGGCACTAATGTTGTTTGCATTCATTGGCCCAATGCATGGTATCATAGATTGTACGATTCAATGCATTTTTTTATAGTCTTGGTGATTTTATTTAAATTTATAGCACCTGTGCTTTTATATTAGTAGCGCACTGATGTGATTTGTCTCGTAAGTGCACCATTACGAAAATATCTGAAAACCTCTGGTCGCCCAGATTTTTTAGTTGTGATGAAGTTCAGTTATCAACTCCGCAAAAACATCTGCTACCACAATTGGATGTTGTAGTGGAGGTTTTTTTGACAATTTTTGCTAAATATATAACACTAAAAACCTCCATTATAACCTCCACTAGAAGGTATTTTCCTTGTACTTAAAGTTCCCTATGCACCCCCGTTCTCCTGCACATAACCCATCTCTCCACATAAGAAATGATTTTTACATTAATTTCCACCTTTCTGAATAAAATGCACCCCCATTCCCCCGCACATACCCCATCCTTACAAACAATAAAAGCTCCACACAAAAAAACATAATAATATTCTTTGTTCTCCCACACATACCCTACCCTCTTTAAACATTCATATCATGTACGATGTATAAATTTGTAAAATTATCTCCACACAATGAAATATTAAGTGGATATTTGTGTAGCACAACCCCCCCGACCTATGCAAATCACTTGCAACTGCATTAGATCTGTCATCATTGGGAAGAGCATTCAGGAAATCGATATGCATACCTCATCTTCCTCACAATCAAAGCTTTTCATAATGAAACATAATAATAATAACATATTAACATTAATAGTTTAACATTAATTTCTCTATACACCCCCGTTCTCCCAAAAATACCCCATCCTAATTTTGTCCTAGCTAAATAAAGTTCCGAATATAAAATCTCAACACAATAAAATATTTGCACAAAGAAAAACAATAATATTAATTATTATGTTCTCTTGCACATGCCTCATCCTCCACAAAGATTCAATGCTAACACCAATGCTTAGAGCAATAACAAATTGTCAGAGCACTCGTGAAACCCCTCGTTCTCCCGCACATACCCCATTTTCCATATTTTTACCAACCTGATGTTTTTCATCTGATAAATAGGAAACTTGTATACTTCCAATATAAAATGAATGCATATGTGCATGATGTCATAGAAAATCCATTATGTGCAAAAATCGCATAGATTAACATTAATAGTTTAACATTAATTTCGTTATGCACCACCTGTTCTCCTGCATAAACCCCATCCTACACACGGTAAAAGATCCACACATTGAAACATATAAACAATATTAATTATTATTTCCTCCCGCACATACCCCGTCCTCCGCAAATATTCATAGATCTAAAATCATAGCTCTACACAACTGCTCTCGCACACATACTTCGTCCTCTGCACAGTAAAATTTCCGCACAAGGAAAGCATTTAACATTAATTTCGTCATTGCCGAATAAATTTCCCTATGCACGCTCATTCTCCCGCATATACCCCATCCTTGTGCACAATAAAAGATAATAATATTCCCCTTTCTCCTACACATACCCCATCCTCAATAAACATTCATATGATATAAGATGTGGAAATTTGTAAAAGTATCTTCGCACAATGAAATATTAAGTGGAGAATTATGTAGCCCCCCTGTTAATTTTAGGTATGTTCTATGCTAGAGCAATTTATTTAAATTTTCACAGTTAGAAATTACATCAGCATTAAAGTAAACTATAGATAGAACATAAATATAAATCACAGAATACAAGCCAAGACAAGAGGACACAAGATGTGGCGCCAACCAGGGACAAACCCCAATGTGGGGAAACCCTTGATCAATTCTTCCTTTACGTTCTTTAAAGTTCAGGAGAGAAATAGAGAGAGAGAGAGAGAGTACATTTACAATAGAAGTCGACATTTTGACTTTATGATATTTGCATGAGATCAGTTGAAGACATATTGCTTCAACTGATTCCCCAAGGTGACTGCTTCACCTATTATTGTGTTGTAACTCATATTCATGTTGCACCCGTCATTGTGCTACACTTGGTCACTGAGCTGCCCTCATCACTATGCTGCTCCCATCACCATGCTGCATTATTCATGATGATCATGATGTCTCAATCATCATTATGCATGCCCATCATGCTGCATCATTCATCATCATTATGTTGTCTCAATCATCATTATGCATGCCCATCATGTTGCATCATACTACTCCACTGCTAAGTTGTTGTATACAACTTTACTGCTCTCCATCATCATGCTGCACATATTTTGTTGTTGTCATCATGATGATTGGTTAGGGTACCAAGCACTATTGAAACAGTCCTTCAAACAACTTAGGACACTTCTTTGGTTATATTGTTGATCTGGGCATATATACAAGTCCTCAAAAACTCATACACAATCCTTGACTGTGGTGTTATGGCCTGCGACCTAACACACAGTCTTTCTGTAGCTTCCAAGCAGCATAAACATTGCTCCTTATCCTTCCAACGAGATCCCAACGGATCTATCCCTTAGCTCCTCTAACTCGGTTCTCCTACAAGAAGAGAACAACTTCATGTAGTCACAAAAGGATATGTAGATAGTCCTGTCTCTATGATGGTGTTGTCACCTACAGCAACTCGAACTTTCCTTCTTCTTTTACGCTGTCAACAGGCTTCGTTTAGTTGTGATAGTGTCTATCCTTGGAGTGCGTATTAGGCCTTTCTTATCTATGGTTAGGGCCTCCTTTGGTCAGCGAAGATGGACTGCATTAGACTGCGTATTAGGGCTTGCGTATAAGGCTACTAGTCAGCATATTTATGGTCTCCGTATAAGACATCTAGACAACATATTTAGGGCCTCCGTATAATACATCTGGACAATGTATTTAGGGCCTTCGTATAAGGCATATGGACAGCATAATAGGGTCTTCGTATAAGACATCTGGACATCATATTTAGGGCATCACTTGACTGTGATCAGGGTTGTTCCATTGACTACGTGTAGGGACCTTCATGACCTGCGTATGTCTTCATTTACAGTGGATAAGGTTAGGGCATTATTTTCATCTAGGCCAACATATTCTTTTGGTGTCTCTCCTTCTCCAAAAACCCAAGACGTGGAGAGGAGGAGATCACTCCAAGAATCTGTCTCCAAATGACTTCAATTCCACACCTATTTATACTAAAAATGTAGATGATGAATAGACACATCTATTGGGCTTCTGAGCCTATGTAAGATGTTGGTCGACTTAACAATTTGTCCATAGCATAAATAAATTCATAACTTCATAAATACTTATCGGAATCGGATGATCTTTAGATCAATCCTACACCTCTCGACGAGAGGGATCCAATATCAGATGCCATAAATAAGCTGACTCACATGGAGTTTGGCCCTAGTTGCCAATTTTAACACTCCCTCTAAAATAGGGAGAACTCCATCCGTTGATCCATATGTTTGACTGTATTGTCTCTGCCATCAGTGCCTTGCACTGCTCTACTCAGCTCTGCTAGCTCCGCTCAGCTCTGCTGGCTCTACTCAGCTCTGCTGGCTCTACTCTGCTCTATTGGCTCTACTCTGCTCTGCTGGCTCTGCTCAACTCTGTTGGCTCTGCTCTGCTCTACTCAGCTCTGCTGCCTTTGCTCAGCTCTACTCAGCTTACTCTCTGCTGAACCATGAAGAAGAAGAATTGATCGATAATGTCTCATACCATTCTCCACTGACTCGAAGTCAGTCTTAGAGTGCGTACCACTGGTCCCAAACCAGTTTCAACCGACCCAAAGTCAACATTATACGGGGTACCACTCCTAACACTGGTCCCAGACCAGTATCATCAGTCTCAGAGTGTGTACCACTAGTCCCAAACTAGTCTCAACCGACCCGAAGTCAGCGTCATAGTATGTACCACTCTCACTGGTCCCAGACCAGTCCTACACTGACCCGAAGTCAGTCTCAAAGTATGTACCACTGGTCCCAGACCAGTCTCAATCGACCTGAAGTCAGCGTCATAGTAGGTACAACTCCTACAACTGGTCCCAGACCAGTATCATTGATCCCAGATCAATGAAGGTCATCCTAGCATAGGGAGTACGGTAGATACAGCGATGCGTCCATCGGTACTACTATGGTCCCTATCCTCATTTCCCTGCTTATTGATCAGATGAGAGGTACTTCCCATGAGTCTCAGACTGCATGGGTAGGATGCCTTGACAGGAGAACTAATAAATCCTATCCTCACAATAGAACTAATCACCCTGCTACACAATCGTCATGGAGAACACATCATCCAAACCTCACAAGAGAACTAATCATCCTGCTACCCAGGAGAGCGAATCATCCTGTCCCATAAGAGAGTGAATCATCTTGTTCCACAAGAGAGTGAATCATCTTGTTCACAGGAGAGCGAATCATCCTGTCCAAAGGAAAAGTGAATCATCCTGTCCCACAAGAGAGCGAATCATCTTGTCCCACAAGAGAGCAAATCATCTTGTTCACAAGAGAGCGAATCATCCTATCCATAGGAGAGTGAATCATCCTGTCCCATAAGAGAGCGAATCATCTTGTCCCAGTGCACCACCATGGGAGGGTGAGTCACCTTGTGGTCGTATGTTGCTCCAACAAGAACTACAAGCCCCTAGAGCTCAATGTATGAAACATGCAGGACCATTTTACAAGGGTCTCTCGACGACTCCAAGTCGTTCAGGAAAATCACAAATTTTATCTTCCTCGGGGCTCTGACAAAGTGTAGTGACATGTACATCATCTCAGTGTGATGAAGCCTCCTTGCTCATCGACTTACCATATCCCAGATAAGGTAGTATCTGATGTCTATCTGCTGGAGCAATCATTGAATACAATATTCCTCAATAATCAAATCCCACCTCTGGTTGTCACAGAGAATCACAATGGTATTCATCATGTGTACTCACTAAAGAGTTTGCACAACCAGGAAACTTCATACGAGGTCATACTTGTAGTTATGTATCCAGTCTCGGCGGTACTTATAACAATCGACTTCTGCTTTCTGCTCATCCATGATATCGAACCAGAATCCAAAGAGAACCAGCACTGAAGAGTGCCCTAGTGATCCTCCACACTGCTTGCCCAGTCAGCATTCGAATAATCATACAGTTTTCATATTTCCGGCAGTGTATCTCAATCCATGAGAGATTGTGCCTCGAAGATATCTCAGAAGATTCTTGGCACCAATCTAGTGAGGCTCAACCAAATATGAGCTCACCATGCTAATTGTAAAACATATTTCCAAAATGCAACTCCCTCTGTCTCCTACAAATGAGAGGGTCTGCACCTATCAGACATAGGTGCCGGTATGAGAGGTCTATCATCCACAACCTTCGAGTAATGGTTTGGATCGATTTCACTCCTAGTGAATCTCAGCTTCATCAGACAGTTGTTGATCCTCTCATACTATGCCCGGGGTGATTTGCTTCAAGCCATAGAGGGCTTTCTACCACCTGCATACATGAGATTCCCGATCATGAATCTCAAACTCCTTAGGTTGTTCCAAACCTGTGGACCTATGGCATGAGGGGAATGGTCCCCTTATAATATTTTCCTTTGGTACATCTCAAACATGTACCTTCATGCTCTTTTTGAATTCAGGCATCCCTGTCACCATCTGACTCACAGACCTCCAGTGCTGTGTCAATGGACATGGTTCCCAGTGGACTTCCTGCAACTTGATACAACCCTGAACTCAAAAACATCTTTGAAAAATATATTTTCAAGCACATACCTTTCCATTGATGAGTGCCACCCTATAACTTTTGACTTCCATTGCTGACATGGACACCAGGTTCTTCTTGCGATCAGGTACATAAAAGAGATTCTGTAAATGAATCGAGTTACCCTCATTCAATTGAGGGGTAACATTCCCTGCACCCTTTTTGGGATAGGTGGTATTGGCTCCAAGTATAATCCCATGATTATCTATCCGATGAAGTGCCTAGGGTTCCTTGCTTTGTTTGAAGAGTCGACCATTTCTCCTTGATGAACTGTATTACGTGTCATTCCCTTAACCCTGGAATGATTTGTTTATCTTCATCAAAAGAAGTGTCTCGGCCATCCAGACACTCCTTCACATAATGGCCAAACTTATTGTAACCAAGGCATCTGTCTTTCCTTCCACCCTTAGATCCGAACTTCCCAATGAAGTGATCTTTAGGTAGGCTATCAGAACTTTCCGCTGCGCCATTCTGATAATATTCTCTGCTTCAACTTCACCCAGGGTGAATTTGAAGAGGTATGAGGAACCCATTGTTCCTTTTATCTTGTCCCAACTATCTTCGATGATTTCTCTTTCACTCTTGCTTGGGAATCGTCTTCCCTCAGCTCTGATATCATGTTAATTTTAGGTATGTTCTATGCTAGAGAAATTTATTTAAATTTTCACAGTTAGCAATCACATCAACATTAAAGTAAACTGCAGATAGAAAATAAATATAAATCGCAGAAGACAAGCCAAGACAAGAGGACACAAGATGTGGCGCTAGCCAAGGACAAACCCCAATGTGGGGAAACCCTTGATCAATTCTTCTTTTATGTTCTTCAAAGTTCAACAGAGAAAGAGAGAGAGAGAGAGAGATAGTACATTTACAATAGAAGTCAACATTTTGACTTTATGATATTTGCATGTGATCAGTTGAAGACATATTGCTTCAACTGTTTCTCCAAGGTGACTGCTTCACCTATTATGGTGTTGTAACTCGTACTCATGTTGCACCTGTCATTGTGCTACACCTGGTCACTGAGCTGCCCTCATCACTATGCTGCTCCCATCACCATGCTGCATTATTCATGATGATCATGATGTCTCAATCATCATTATGCATGCCCATCATGCTGCATCATTCATCATCATCATGTTGTCTCAATCATCATTATGCATGCTCATCATGTTGCATCATATTGCTCCACTGCTGAGTTGCTGTACACAACTTTACTGCTCTCCATCATCATGTTGCATATATCTTGTTGTTGTCATCATGATGACTGGTTAGGGAACCAAGCACTATTGAAACAGTCCTTCAAACAACTTAGGACACTTCTTTGGTTATGTTGTTGATCTGGGCATATATAAAAGTCCTCAAAAACTTATACATAATCCTTGACTTTGGTGTTATGGCCTGCGACCTAACACACAATCTTTTTGTAGTTTCCAGACAACATAAACCTTGTTCCTTGTCCTTCCAACGAGATCCTAATGGATCTATTCCTTAGCTCCTCTAAATCGGTTCTCCTACAAGAAGAGAATAGCTTCATGTGGTCACAAAAGGATATGCAGACAATCTTGTCTCTATGATGGTGTTGTCACCTACAGCAACTCGAACTTTCCTTCTTCTTTTACGCTGTCAACAGGCTTTGTTTAGCTATGATAATGTCTATCTTTGGAGTACGTATTAGGCCTCTCTTATCTGTGGTTAGGACCTCCTTTTGTCAACGAAGATGCACTGCATCAGACTACGTATTACTGCCTACGTATAAGGCTACTGGTCAGCATATTTATGGTCTCCGTATAAGACATCTGGACAGCATATTTAGGGCCTCCATATAATACATCTGGACAGTGTATTTAGGGCCTCCATATAAGGCATCTAGACAGCATAATAGGGTCTCCATATAAGACATCTGGACATCATATTTAGGGCATCACTTGACTGTGATCAGGGTTGTTCCATTGACTGCATGTAGGGACCTTCTGACCTGCGTATGTCTTCATTTACAGTGGATAAGGTTAGGGCATTATTTGCAGCTAGGCCAACGTATTCTTTTGGTGTCTCTCCTTCTCCAAAAACCCAAGATGTAGAGAGGAGGAGATCACTCCAAGAATATGTCTCCAAATGACTTCAAGTCCACACCTATTTATACTAAAAACGTAGATGATGAATAGACACATCTATTGGGCTTCTGAGCCTACGTAAGATGCTGGGTGACTTAACAATTTGTCAATAACATAAATAAATTTATAACTTCATAAATACTTATCGGAATCGGATGATCTTTAGATCAATCCTACACCTCTCAATGAGAGGGATACAATAAAAATATCAGCTGCCATAAATAAGCTAACCCACATGGAGTTTGGCCCTAGTTGCCAATTTTAACACTCCCTCTCAAATAGGGAGAACTCCATCTGTTGATCCATATGTACGACTGTACTGTCTCTGCGATCAGTGCCCTACACTACTCTGCTCAGCTCTGCTAGCTCTACTGGCTCTTCTCTGCTTTGCTGGCTCTGCTCAGCTCTGCTCAACTCTGTTGGCTCTACTCAGCTCTGCTGGCTTTGCTAAGCTCTGCTCAGCTTACTCTCTGTTGAACCATGAAGAAGAAAAATTGATCGAGAATGTCTCATACTATTCTCCACTAACCCGAAGTCAGTCTTAGAGTGTATACCACTAGTCCCATACCAGTCTCAACCGACCCAAAGTCAGCTTCATAGGGGGTACCACTCCTAACACTGGTCCCAGACCAGTCTCAACCGACCCGAAGTCAGCGTCATAGTATGTACCACTCTCACTGGTCCCAAACCAATCCTACACTAACCCGAATCAGTCTCAGAGTATGTACCACTGGTCCCAGACCAGTCTCAACTGACCCGAAGTCAACGTCATAGTAGGTACAACTCCTACAACTGGTCCCAGGCCAATATCATTGATCCCAGATCAATGAAGGTCATCCTAGCATAAGGAGTATAGTAGATACAACGATGTGTCCATCGGTACTACTATGGTCCCTATCCTCATTTCCCTGCTCATTGATAAGATGAGATGTACTTCCCATGAGTCCCAGACTGCATGGGTAGGATGCCTTGACAGGAGAACTAATCAATCCTGTTCTCACAGGAGAACTAATCATCCTGCTACACAATCGTCATGGAGAACACATCATCTAGACCTCACAAGAGAACTAATCATCCTGCTACACAATCGTCATGGAGAACACATCAGCCAGACCTCACAGGAGAACTAATCATCCTGCTACTCAGGAGAGAGAATCATCCTATCCCATAAGAGAGCGAATCATCTTGCTCCACAAGAGAGTGAATCAGCTTGTTCACAGGAGAGTGAATCATCCTATCCACAGGAGAGTGAACCATCCTGTCCCACAAGAGAGTGAATCATCTTGTTCACAAGAGAGCGAATCATCCTATCCACAGGAGAGCGAATCATCCTGTCCCACAAGAGAGCAAATCATCTTGTCCCAGTGCACCACCAGGGGAGGGTGAGTCACCTTGTGGTCATATGTTGCTCCAGTAAGAACTACAAGCCCCCAGAGCTCTCAGAGCTCAATGTATGCAACATGCAGGACCCTTTTACAAGGGTCTCTCGATGACTTCAAGTCATTCGGGAAAATCACAAATTTGATCTTTTCCCAGGGCTCTGACAAAGTGTAGCGACATGTACATCATCTTAGTGCGATGGAGCCACCTTGCTCATCGACTTACCATATCCCAGATAAGGCAGTATCTGATGTCTATCTGCTGGAGCAATCATTGAATATAGGATTCCTCAATAATCGAATCCCACCTCTGGTTGTCACAAAGAATCAAAATGGTATTCATCATGTGTACTCACTGAAGAGTTTCCACAACCAAACAACTTCATACGAGGTCATACTCGTAGTTATGTATCCGGTCTCAGTGGTACTTATAACAATTGACTTCTGCTTTCTGCTCATCCATGATATCGAACCAGAATCCATAGAGAACCAGCATTGAAGAGTGCCCTAGTGATCCTCTACACTGCCTGCCCAATCAGCATTTGAATAATCATATAATTTTCATATTTTTGATAGTGTATCTCAATCCATGAGAGATTGTGCCCCGAAGATATCTCAGAATATTCTTGGCACCAATCCAGTGAGGCTCAACCAAATATGATCTCACCATGCTAATTGCAAAACATATGTCCGGAATCCAACTCCCTCTGTCTCCTACAAATGAGAGGGTCTGTACCTGTCAGACATAGGTGCTGGTATGAGAGGTCTATCATCCACAACCTTCGAGTAATGGTTTGGATCGATTTCACTCCTAGTGAATCTCAACTTCATTAGACAGCTGTTGATCCTCTCATACTATGTCCGGGGTGATTTGCTTCAAGCCATAGAGGGCTTTCTACCACCTGCATACATGAGATTCCCAATCATGAATCTCAAACTCCTTGGATTGTTCCAAACCTGTGGACCTGTGGCATAAGGGGAATGGTCCCCTTATAATATTTTCCTTCGGTACATCTCAGACATGTACCTTCATGCTCTTTTTGAATTCAGGCATCCCTGTCACCATTTGACTCACAGACCTCTGGCGCTGTGTCAATGGACATGGTTCCCACTGGACTTCCTACAACTTGATACAACCCTGAACTTAAAAACATATTTGAAAAATCTATTTTCAAGCACGTAACTTTCCATCGATGAGTGCCACCTGTTGTGTTGTACAACAACCCCCCCATTTCTAAAAAAAAAAAAAACTTTTACATAAAATTTTGAATAAGAAATGGATCCCTTTTTAAAGAAACTTAGTTAAGATTTGTGAGTTGATAAATAAAACTGGTATTGACCCCTTTACATGAAAACTCTTTTTCAAAAACCTGATGTAAATGATTCATTTTGTAAATCCTTTTGAAAAATACTAAATGTTCCTTTAAAGAACATTATGAATAATTCTACATTGCGATAAAGTGATCGGACATCACATATCGCAATGACAAAGGGACATACATAAACAAGGCCTCAACATATTCTCTGATCCGATAAAGGAAATCACAATCGGCAATCAGAGATATCAAAGGTACACAAAAATAGGGCCTCAACATATTCTCCGATCCGATAAAGGAAATCGCAATCGCCAATCGGAGATATCAATGACAAAGGGACTCATGCAAAAGAAAGGCCTCAACAAATCCCCCGATCCGATAAAGGTAATCGCAATTGGCAATCGGGGATATCACATGACAAAGGGATAAAAGCACAAACCAAACCCCCGATTGCGATCAATTAATAGGGCACGCATCTCAAGAGGAAAACATACACTTAAACAGTTTGCATGCATGATACTCCGCTTTATTATAATATTACTTTATCAGCAATCGGAGATATTCGTTGCAAGTAAAAAACCCTATCCCTTTGAAACTCCCGATTGCGATTTGCGATTTATCGCCGATCACCGATCAGGGAAATCTGAAGACACGCTTGAGATAATAATCGATGAGATGGGCATTTATGGTATTAATTCATCATGATTGGTGGCTCGAACGGCTATTAAATTTTACAGTTAAGAGTGTGTCCTTCAAAAGATTTCATTCGTGGTAATTTTGTACATCTGATTTATCATACGACAATCACCTTAATTCTATTCATTTTCATAGTAGCTTTCAGCGACAAATCCCTGTATTACGGTTTGAAATTGTCTGTGCAGAGTTTCTCAGAACTCATGAATCTAGAGAAGATGGGGAAGAAATCTAAGAAGGCCAAAGAAACCCCTATAGCAAAAGCAACCCCCGTAGCTAAAGAACCAGGACCGAGCAAGAAGGGATTAATTTCAGATACAACATGTCTCGGTCTGGGAAATACGAGCTGGGAAAGCATCTATAATCTGATAGAAGCAGAGGAACCCGAAGAATTATCAGAGGAAGCCACAGCTGATTCAACCAACAAGTCAAAGGGGACTCTCAAAGAATTGGCCTGTTCATACCTTCACAGAATAGCAACGCGGGCCAAAATATTGCCATACACTGATGTGGTTAGATGGGTTGTTGAGAAAATCCCAACTTCAGATAGAACATTTTCCATGGCCGATGGAAGGATATTCAGGTCATTCAAACCTGAAGATCTCAGGCAAATGTACCATCTACCTCAGCCCGAGAAGCGCTATAACAAGGCATTCTTGGAAGCATTTGCAAAGGAAAATGACTTGGAATCAGACCCGATCAAGCACTGGAGGCATTTCCCAGAAAAACATAAGCATGATTCATCAGGTAAGTATTCTGTCGACTCACTAGCTTCTCCTTATTGCTATGCTGGAGCTATGATGTGTAGACTGTGGGGACAACATGATTCTGCAAAATTTTCTATAGATATGGTCCCGTTAATGGAAGCTGCAATTAATGGTTATGTTATGGATTGGGAAAATATTTTGTCTAATAAACTATCCATTGAGATATTAAAATACAGAAGGAAATTATTTACAACTTCCCAGATCATTCCCCCTTTCTACTATAGTGCATATATTCTGGATATTATTTGTTTTAATTCTAAATTCTCGATACTCGGATGGAAGTGGACTTCCCAAGATCCCAACCCTATTCATATCTATCACAAGCAGTTGTGGAAGGCACACTATAAAAATCACTTGTACATAATTTGCAATGGTTTTGTTTCACTTGTATATTATTCTATTTTCAATAAGCTTGCCCCCAGGATATCCCAAGAAGCAGTAATTAACCTAACAGCAGTAGGTAGCTGGTTCAGGGAGGAGAAATTTGCCTATGTGAGGTTTTTCGGTAGTCTCACTAATCCTCATGTTCTTCCTCTATATGTCCCTGATAAATTGTTAGCCCGAGAATTGGCATATCAGATAACAGTTTCAGGAACATCAAGAACCCTTAAGGATTCCAAGAAATAAATGTGGCCTATATTCCCCCTACGATGTGGCATTTTTACCTTGCATGATTACAAGCATGTAGAGAAGATTCAGATGCTAAATCTTGCCACCATTCCGAATAGGCAATATGACCCAAGGAAGGTTGCCTATAACGTCACCTCTCAAGCTAAACTTGCTAAATTCAATCATGAAGCATATGTTTTTGATGATTTATTTGCTTCAGCCGAAATATTTTTCAGGTTAAAGGATTGGCTAGGATCAAATATGGAGAAGAAGGGTTAGAAACATTCAATAGGCTCAGAGCCCAGAGGTTGCAAACTTTGCCTTTGGACCTATTAGGTACAGCCCCGATTGATCAGCCACAAAGTCAAAGTGAAGAGAAAACTGCCGACAAGACTCCTGTAGAGGAGAAGATCCCTGAAAAAGAAAATTCCCAAAGCAGGAACAGGGACAAGGAAAAAGTGGTGAACTCATTGACTCAAGCATCTATGTTGATCCAAAACTAATCAAGGAATGACAGCAGTTTGATTCCATTATTAGCAATACTGAGAGCCTTCAAGAATTTAGCACACCTGTAGAGCCTCTAACTTGCACTTGATTATCCATCATTACCTACAGTTTTCCCTCACTCATCTCTCTCTTTTGCCTCATTTTCCTTGCAAACCTACCCAGATCATTACATTTGATGTCTTTAAGCATGATTAAGTGAACTTTGCTAATGTGTGACTGTTTTTTTTAGATTTTGACATATTTGCAGAGATTCCGCAGCTGTCTGGCAATTCCGCAGCCATTCAGCGATTCCGCAGCCATCTGATGATTCCGCAGCCTTTTTGTTAATCTCAAGGTTCCACGTGTCATTTTGCAAAACGAGCCACATGGGCACGTGGGAATAAAGGTGCTCAAGGTTCCTGTGCTATTGGTTCGGTCAGCCACATCATCTACACCTCCGGTCAATGAGGGTCAAGCCACGGTCAACAAAGGCAGCTTAAACGGTGTTACGTAAGCTGTTGGGTCACGTCAATGCAACTGGTGATTTGTCCATGTTACGCATGTTGTGGGAAACATAATCCAACTCTGGATTCAATTCCCATAACGACCAGAACCTCCAGCTCATCCACGAGGCTTATGACGTGTTGCTGAACCTTTATTACGCATGACAGATTAGTTAATTTTCAGTTTCTAGCTTTACGCATTAGGCAATCGTTTAGATGCCTATAAAAACTTGCGTCTGTGTATGCTTAATGTTACTTTTAGTTGCTGTGTTTTATGAACTTGTTATAATTTTAGTGCATTTCAAGACTCTGTTTTGATAGTGCTGTTCTAGCACTCTTGACTGTAATTTTCTGCATATGGAGTAATAGAAGACAGTGCTGTTCTGACGTTTTCAAATCCTTGAGTCTTCTTTGGGTTGTATGAATGGAGGGCCCCCGTTCATGACCGCCCTTGTATAGTATTTTATGTTCATATTCTTGCTATTTCCTTATTTTCCATTCAACATTTCCTTTTCTTTGAAACATGTACAGCTTGATTCACTTTCATTGTCATTTCATTTGCAGCATTCACTTAAACTGATCAGTATTGTTCTTTTGCAGGTTTTTAACCCGGGATTGTTTTTGTCTTTATGTATTTGCTTTATATCTGATGGCATTTTCAGTTGACAGATTCAAAGTTGCTGCCTTTACTTTATTTTCATAGCTGATTTCTAGTTTAGTTTCTCAAAGTTGTCTGCTAACATATTGATGGTCTCTTTATCACAAATTGTTCATCTTTTAGAGATCAGAATACTAATAAATTTCAGCTGGCTTTGAGTACTTTTTAGACTAATCTTTAACTACTTTCTAATCGTGCTTTACATAGTACCATATGTTAGAAGTAGAGAGTTAGGAAGAGCTGAACATTATAACTAGTCTTTAAAGTAGATTTTTCTCATTTTTGATCACTTTTTAAACTCATCTTTAGCTACTTCCTAATCGTGTTTTACACAGTACTATGTGTTGGAAGCAGAGAGTTAGGAAGAGATAAACATTATCATTGGTTTTTAAAGTGATTTTCTTACCTTTTATTTGCAGCAGCATGAATGGTGTCTAGTGCCATTAGAAAGTGGTTCTTTGCTTTCAGTTCATTTCAATTTATTTATTTCTTTCAAGCTTTTCCTTTTCAGCAAGTAGTTAGAAACCACCAATCACACACCCTCACTCATCTAGAATTCACCTTACACACACTATCACTCATCTATTTATAAAATCATCACTCCATCTTAGGAAGATAAATTAACCACAAACAACACCCCCAAACGACAAAAAGTCCTAAGAGGTTGCTTAAGTACATATAGTACACCTTCACTTCATCAGCTTACGAGCCCCGGGTTGACAATTAATGACATCAATTTAGGAACACTAAATTGACTAAACAACACCTAAGGTGACAACTGGTCAAAAATCAATAATCAATACAATTCCGACAGAAGGAACTAGCAGCCCACCCATAACTCACAAGGATGTAGAAATAATCCCCGAAAACCCCTCTGATGAAATTGTTTTGCATGTAGAAGAAATACCACCACTGGATGTCTTCTACAGCCCTAAGCATAGGGTTGTAGTAAAAAGACAAAGGAAAAAGAGGAAATTTGATCAATCTCCTCTTTTAACTTCACAAATGGAGATAACAAACATGGTATGGAGAGAAGAAGTTAACCCTTCTGAAGATCTCACTAAACTTTCTCAGTATGTTGGAGCATACACAGCAGCAACAATGGACAAAGCATCAGAGGTCAGTAACTTGCTCAAAGAAAAAGATCAAGCGATCATTTTGCTAGAAACACAGGCACAAGAGAAACAACAAAAGATAGAGCAGTTGGAACAACAGTTAGCAGTCCAGAGGTAGTTAAATAACCAATTGAACGAGCAATTGCTCAAAGAAAAACAAAGGATTGATCAACATGCAATTCAAAAGCAACAGGAATTATCCCAAGCATTGAGCAAGTTGCAATCAATAAACGAACAGTTGAGAAAATCAAAAGAAGAATAGATCGCTCAACTATCACTCCAGATTGAAAGATTCAAAGAATATCCCCAAGTGGGAGAATTCAGATCGGAGGCTCTACAAATTACCAAGGCATTTTCTAAACAGTTGAGCCTATTGTGTCATAATATCTCACTCGCTCTTCCTCTATGTGAAATTTCCTCATCTATGATTGATAAATCAGTTGATGCAAGACTAAATTTGGAGCAAGCAGATGAAAGATTAACAGATTTTCTCTCCTGGCAAGAAACCGAAGAAGGAAAAGCTACTAATCTACCCCAAATTCTGGAATCACATAAAGAAATCCTATTCACTGAATGGCAATCTCAACTAATGAAGGCAGAAAGAGCGACTTCAAGATGCAGATCGGCAACAAATAATCTAGTTGAATTGATTAATGATACTCTTTATTTGTCAAATTTAATTACAGAGTGTTCTCCAGGGAAACTTCCATCAATAAAAGCATTGGAACAAACATGGAAACAGGAGCTGGAGCAGAGGGAAAGATTGATTGCAGGTATTCAAACTTTAACATGGGAAACCTTTTGGTTTTTCCTTGTTAAACCACACAGTTAGCGGACAGCGATGAAATTCCTCACCGATGCAATCGGCCATATGATTCCTGAAATTTCTGATGCCACCTACACAGCTCAGTTACACTCACGAATGAGTCATCCACCAGAACTTCAACCGATGCTTTCCATTTGTCAGCTCAAGTCACAAGATAAGCAGCCAATACAGTGAATCATTCTGACTGACTGCAGCATGCCTATTTCGAGAAGATCTTCACATATTTGTGATTTGGTTATACCAGCACATAGCATTTTTATTTCATAGTTTTTTATTTAGATAGTATTTATAGACCCTTTCATGTTTTTAGAAAGGGTCCTCAAATTTTTGTGTTAAGACTTGGATTGGAAGTTGCACTACGGTATTTATGATATATTTATTTTTATAAAAACTAGACTTGAATTCTGAGTTTTGATGAAGAATACTTTTATGTGATATGCGCTATTGCTTCTTGTAAAAGTGTTTCCAAGTTGAAAGGCAGGATCTGAATGCAATTCATATTGGAGGAGACTCAAACACATATGGTACTATTATCTATGTTTTTGTTTCATGCTTTTATGTGAACCAACATTTATTTAATTTTGCTATTATTGATATATGTATATGCTCTTACAACAATTCTTTCACTTATCACTATTGAATGTTTAAGAGTTGTTATTTTTCATATATATGTGTATCAGTAATATATAAATATTAGTGTGATAACATTTTAATCATTACTTTGTTCAACTACTTGAACAAAGTAATTATCATATGAATAAATATTTTTGTTTATAAGTAGAGTCATCTATATGCCTACTTGTCAATAAGAATCATCAAAAATTGCACTAAGAGAAAGACTTCCCGGGATAGATTAGTTGTTTATATTGTTGCATATTAGAATAAATCATCCATCATTCCCATTAGATATTATAAAATCGATCACTTATCCATCCCATTTATAAATCATTAGGAAACTGGTCCCATTATATCCAGTCGAAGCCACCACACCAAACAGAAAAGGAGCTGCTTTTAAGGTCCGGACCGGGTGGTTTTCCCCGATGTTGATGCAGCGATTTTCGAGGCATCAACATTTTTGGTGCTAGGAGGGCATGAACTGGAAAATGCCAGAGAACCGAACCCGAAGGTTTGGATATAGCATTGAGAGATGAAGGTGTGAAGAAAGCATTCAAAGATGCCGGATGCTGGAACTTTTGTAAAAAGCTGCAAGGAGGACATGCGCAGGCAACCAAAGAGTTTGCTTTAAACTTCACCGGTTTAAATTCAAAAATAGCTATGTTGGAAGTTCAAGTGTCTCCGGAGGCAATAGCTGCTGTAACAGAGATTCCAAGAGGGCGGCAAGAATGGTTTAAGAACTTTAAGTTTGATATGAATCCATGCAAAGAGTTTTTAAAAGAGGCATATGTGAATGAAGACCTAACAAAAGCAGTGCCCAGAAACTATGTCAAGGAGCATTATGCCCTTCTTCTCACCTGTATTCAGAAATACTTGACCTGTGAAGGAAGATACAATAAGGTCTACTCTTATCACTTCAAGCTGCTTTTACATTTCACTGGGAAAGCTTCCATAGACATTCCTTTTTACTGTTATCACTTAGAATTTAAAAAAAAAAAAAAAAAATTTGCATATAATCCTTTGTCCTGGTTCAATGTCGAAAGTCTGTGGCAAATTGTTTTCGTTGTATGTTTCTTACTTAGGGTTGGATATTTTATAAAATAGAGGACTGTTCTGGCTTATGTAAAAAACAGAGTTCAGTAATATAAATGATAGTTTTACTTCTCAGGATTCATAAGGGATTTACTTGTTCAGAATGTGTGATGGTATATTTTCTTTAGTGTTCTTTTACAGTTGTACAAATGCATAATCACTCAGAATTCATTGATCATGCTCTGACTTCCTGTATGCCTTTGTAAACTGTGGTTTTATATAAGTGGTTTTCTGAACATCCAAATGCTAAGTGCCCTGATTTCTATGTAAGGCATCATCATTGTTTGCTGTAGTATGTTTGACTCCATAGGCCCAATGGAAACTTATGTAATATTTGTCCAGCCTTCATTATTTGTCAATGTTATTCACAAGAGTTAGCCATCTTACTGATAGTCAAAATCAATAATCCTTTGAGAGAGCCCTCTCAGGCTAAGGAGGCTAAGCCTTAGTCAAAAGATTGGTGTGAAATAGTTACTTGAAGTCTTCCTGGGTTGCAGCCTTCCAGAGCTTGATTTTGAGATAACAGTTGCATATTAGAATAAATCATCCATCATTCCCATTAGATATTATGAAATCGATCACTTATCCATCCCATTTATAAATCATTAGGAAACTGGTCCCATTATATCCAGTCGAAGCCACCACACCAAACGGAAAAGGAGCTGCTTTTAAGGTCCGAATCGGGTGGTTTTCCCCGATGTTGATGCAGCGATTTTCGAGGCATCAACATTTTTGGTGCTAGAAGGAGGGCATGAACTGTGAATGGCGAGAAAATCCAAATCTACAATCCATTCTAAGAGTAAATATCCCTCCACCTCACCTCCGACTTCTCCCTTGCATGCTAAAACTTTAGTGTTCAAGCGAGAGGTTGAGGAAACAACAACCACTACTCAACCCCAAAACATCTCAGATAAATCGACTCTAGAATCTCCTAAAGTACAGTCTCTAATCCACAAACTTCAAGGATTCTTGATATCACCACAGAAATCTAAGTCATCTCAAGGCAGTGTGACTTCGCAATTCGTTCCTTCTCACCCCCTCACCAGACTTCAGAGTGAAAAGCTTGGTATTGAACCTACTGAGTTACCTTTGCCTAAAAGGAAAAGAGCAAGGAAAACAACTGAAGGATATGATAGTGAAACCTTCTCATCATCATCATCCATTTCATCTTCTCCATTGCGAAGTCAACCATCCACTCCTCCACTCTAGATTGTCGTTCAACAGGGAACTGCAACTTCAACATCTGTTTCTCAGCCATCTCAAACTTCGATATCTATTTCCCAACCATCTAGAACTTCATCTGTGCTATCATCCATTAGTAGCTTGACAATGGCACAGAACCCATGGAGTAGTCCTGGTGCAGTCGCCATGCCTGCACCTTTGAATGCATTGCCAGCTCATCCTGAAAAATGGTTGCCAAAATTCAATCCAGATGCAGGCATACAGGCAGACGAACACATAAACAACTTTATGTTGTCAGTCAACTTAAAAGGAGTTACTGAGGAAGATGTGGTTGTCAAACTTTTCCCTTATACCCTACAAGGATCAGCTGGGTCTTGGTACTTTTCCCTACCATCAGGATCCATTACTAGTTGGAATATTTTTCAAGAACAGTTCTTAACTAAATACGGTGATGACAGATCTGTAGCAACATTAATCAATGATCTTTCAAATCTTAAAGCAGAATCTAGAGAACCTATTAAAGAGTTCAATTCACAATTTAATAAACTCTTAAATAAGATTCCTACTACCTTTAAGCCTATTGAACAAGTTAGAAGTGAATGGTATATAACAGATTTACCTTCAAACATAGATATCTTTGTAGATAGAGCTGGAAAACCTACTCCAGAAGAAAATATGAAAGAGGCAATTGCTATGGAAAAATGTATCATCGCTTTAGAAAAGAAATCTGCTCTTGAAGATAGAAAATCTAAAAAAGTCTCCTTCAAAGATGAGTCAAAGAAGAAAATGGCTAAAGATCCATACGATATGGAAGGTCTCCAAAAAGTTCTTAAGACTATGTCAAATGAAATGATAGAAATCAAGAAACAAGTAGCTGAGACTTCAACTAGAAAGCCATTTAGAAACTTTAAAAATCCAGAATCAAAACCTCCTAATGCTATATCCAACACAGAGTCAGACATCGAAGACGATGAAGAAGAAGATACAGTGTTATCATTTGAAGAACCAGAAGAAGAGGTAACAGTAGAATGTCATGGGATGTGGGACTTCATTTTGCCCAATTCTGATACTGAAAATGAACAGGAAGCTTTCCCAGTAAGTACCAGGAGTAAAGGCACTCCAGAACCTATTCAAGTAACTCAGAAGAAAAAGAACACGGGTACTACTACTAAGGAAAAGACTCCCACAAAGAAGTCTACAGTCACTCCTACTCAAAATCAGCCATCAGCTTCCAATCCACCTTCAACATCTAAAACATTAGTAGTTACAGACTCTATGGATTACAACATCATTGAAGACATGAAGAAAACGAAAGCAAATATCACTATGTTTGAGCTTAGTAAACTCAAACATCAACAAAAATTGTTGCTCAAGGAATTGGATGCAGTACCTTCTTCTCCCCTTCCGAATGTTGTACTGTCCAAAGCTGCTAATGAGGCAGGTAAACCACCACCGGGTAGAATAGAAGCTACTGATACTATTCTAATCGGAGATAGATCAAATTCCCATACTCCTCCTTTTCTCTTGACCTACGAAATTTATAATAGAAATCTGCACAATTGCTTAATAGACTCTGGGCTTCATCGAATATAATGCCGACCTCGGTTTGTTCTAAATTGAATATTGAGCCCCAAAAGTCTGCAGTGCATATTGTCCAGTTGGATAGAACTAAGGTCCAAGTATTAGGAGAAATCAACTTGGTTACCATCAGGTTATCAGCTGATCCAAGAGTGGTTCAGAGAATTGACATATTAATTGCTGATATTCCTGAGTTCTATGGTTTGATTTTAAGTAGAGACTGGTCTGAGAAACTTCATGGTTACATTTCTACCGATTGGTCTCACATGTGGCTGCCCTATAAAGGAAAGCCAAATCAGATTAAGATTGATCGGGAGAAGCATATGACTCATACTGTAACAGAGTTTGAACAAGAAAACCAGCCTATAGCATTCAACAATAACATTCTTGGTAACTACTCATCTGAATCATTCTTTGGTAATTTTACTGCTCAATCATCACCTTTCTCAGTTAATAATTTCACATCTCAAATTGAAAATTTTTCCCAAACAGATACATCAAGGTGTGTTAAAATTGCTGAGGAAATTGTAAATAAAACTGTAGATAAACCTTTATTTTGGTCATTATATTTTGATGGGTCTAAATCTAATGAAGGTGCAGGAGCAGGATGTATTTTAGTTAGTCTTGAGGGAGAAAAGACCATGCTATCATGTAGATTAGAATTTGAGTGCACAAACAATACTGTTGAATACGAAGCCTTGATTCAAGGACTTTACAAAGCAATTGGTCTTAAGGTACAATATTTGAAAGTGTTTGGTGACTCTGAAATTGTTATAAAACAAGTCAGAAATACTATACATTGTCTTTCTAGTCACCTTAAACATTATCAATCCTTGGTACAAGACCTTGTATCTCATTTTCTAGCATTTAATATTTCTCCCATTCCTAGAACTCAGAATGCAGCAGCAGATTTGCTAGCCAATGTTGCTTCTAAGCTCCTTCCATTTGAAGATTACAGTCTCGATAGATTTTCAGTAGAGTTAATTTTCAGACCATCAATTCCCAATAATGTCACTAACTGGCGAGTATTCAATCATGATGATGACATTTTAAATTTCTTAACTTCTGATAAGTCCTATGATGATCAAATTATTGATGAAAGTGAGCATGATCTTCAAATGAAGGAAAATTTTGAAGAAAATTCAATACCTAAACTAGTGGTCAAACTTGAAGATCTTTATGACATCAAAGATAGGTTTAAACATGTTACTAATTCAAAGCTCCAAAGTTCTACTTTGAGATTTGAATTAATAAACTTTGGTACAGAGGACAAGCCACAAAACATCAATTTTGGATTAGGACTTACTTCAGAAGAAAGAATTGCATTTATTATAGATTATTGAATAGATATAAAAATGTCTTCGCTTGATGACTTGAAAACATATGATACCTCTATCATACAGCATACCATTCCAATGATAACTAAAGAAAAACCAGTATAGCAGAAATTAAGGAAAATTCATCCCAACCTTGAAAGTCAGATAAAAGTTGAGTTAAACAAACTCTTGAAGGCTAAGATAATTTTCCCTGTTAGACATTCAAATTGGGTGTCCAACTTGGTGCCAGTAAGAAAGAAAAATGGTGACATTAGAATTTGTATTGATTTCAGAAATCTTAACAAAGCAAGTCAAAAGGATAATTTTCCTCTACCAACAATGGAGCAAACTCTCCATTCAGTAGCTAGTTCTGAACTAATGTCTTTCTTAGACAGTTTTTTAGGGTATAACCAAATTTTGGTGCACCCCGATGACAAACTTAAGACTACTTTCAGAACTAAGTGGGGAACTTATGCCTATCAAAAAATGCCTTTCGGATTAATCAATGCTGGAGCTACATTCCAAAGAGCGATGGACATAACATTCAAAGGTCTAATCAATAAATCGGTAGTTGTCTATTTGGATGACATCATTGTCTTCTCTAATAAAATATCAAGTCATTTACGTGATTTGAAACAAATCTTTGAACGCTGTAAAAGGTATGGCATTTCACTCAATCCTAAGAAGTCCTTTTTTTCTCTTGACCAAGGTAAACTCTTGGGATTCATTGTTTCGAAAGATGGTATTTATATTGATCCAAATAGAATCAAAGAGATTTCTGATATACCATTTCCACATAATAAAAAATCAATGCAATCATTTTTAGGTCAAATTAACTTTGTAAAAAGATTTGTTCCAGATTTTTCATAGATTGTTTTACCATTACAAACCATGATCAAGAAAAACTCAGTGTTTAAATGGGGGCATATAGAAAGGGAGGCTTTTAATTCAATCAAGCAGGCAATCATAAATGCTCCCGCATTAAACACTTACAATTTTTCAAAACATTTCATTTTATATACTCTTGCATCTTATTCATCTTATGCAGCAGTACTCACACAAATCAATGAACAAAACTTGGAAGCACCAATTTCATTTTATAGTTCAAATCTTCAAGGTGTTGAACTTAATTACTCCGAATTTGAAAGCAAGCCTTTGTTGTATACAAATCCATCAAACACTTTAGGCCCTTTCTCTTAAAGGCTCACACAAAAGTTATAGTCCCTTTTTCAGCAGTAAGACAGTTACTAATTCAAAGGGAATTGGGAGAAAAAAGGGCAAACTGGGTCACAGCATTACAAGAATATGATTTGGACATTAGACCAGCAAAGATTGTCAAAGGCCAAGGCTTCTAATATTCAGGAACATGAAGGTACAAAAAATATCGAAGAAATCAATGAGTTAAGTACCATTAATCCTGAATCCCAATATGTAGATTTGATATTCTATTTGAAAAATGGATATGCTCCTTCTAATCTTTCCTATAAAAATAAACGTGCAATAAGACTGAAAGAAAAAAACTTCATGATTGTTGATGATGTGTTGTTTAAACAGAATTATGATTCAATTTTGTTAAGATGCTTAGAAAAACATGAAGTGCAAAAGGTCTTGCAAGAACTACATGATGGTCCAGCAGGAGAACATTTTGGAGCTGATACAACAGCGCAAAAAATTATTCATGCTGGGTATTATTAGCCCACCTTATTTAAAGACACTCATGAATATGTAAGGAAATGCAAGACATGTCAAACCACCAATGGAAGACAAAGGAAGCCAGCTTTTCCTCTGCAACCAGTCAACATTGAACAACGCTTTGAACAATGGGGATTGGATATCATTGGAGAAGTTATTCCACATTCATCCAAACAGCATAAGTATATCCTTATAGCTACCGATTATTTTACTAAGTGCGTAGAAGCAATTCCTTTGAAGACAGAAACTCTAAGGCAATCATTGAATTCATAGATCAGTTAATCATTACCAGGTTTGGTGTCCCAAATGCTCTTATTTTTTATAATGCATCTTATTTCTCTGGTATTTCTATACTTAAATTTGCTATCAAAAGAGGATTCAAATTGAAATATTCTACAAAATACTACCCTCAGGATAATGGTTTAGTAGAATCCACCAATAAAATTTTTATCAAAATCATTAAGAGAACTATTGATCAGAATCATAAGAATTGGCACAAGTCTTTGATATTTGCATTATGGGAAGACCGTATAACACATAAAACCTCAATAGGCACTTCTCCATTTAATCTAGTGTATGGAAAGGAGGCTGTCATACCAGCAAACTTAGTACTTCCATCACTAGCCGTAGTGTAGTTTATTGAAGAAAACCCCTCATCTTCTATTCAATTGAGACATAATTAGATTCTGAAATTAGAGGAAGAAAGGGAGAAAGCCCAAATAACACATGCAAAGCATCAACAAATTATTAAGTCTTCTTTTGATACAACTTCAAGCGGCTCAAAACATTTACAAGTTGGTGATCTTGTTTTGAAATGGGACAAAGCCCACAAGGATAAAGGAAAACACACTAAATTCCAGAAAATGTGGCTCGGACCATTTCAGATCAGTGAAAAGATAGGCCCATCAACATTCATATTGCAAGATCTATCAGGAAAGAGAGATTTTCTTCCTGTCAATGGGCTTATTTTGAAAAAATTCTTCAACTGAGGAGGTAACCCCTTCTCACTTTGTAAATATTCAATTTTTAGCTATATTTGTGTAAATAATTATTTATTTTCTTTCTTAGAAAATAAAGTTGTAAATAGTCTTCTATTGGTCTTTACTATTTTGAAAAGGTTACTTAAAAGAAAATAGTCTTAATATTTACTTTTGATAGATGGAAGCCTTGAAGGAAAAGGAAAATTCTAGGAAATTAGGTATAAGTAAACTCTGAAAACCCTTTTTATTTTTGTGAAATCTTCTCAAAACTTGAAAATACTGTAAATCATTCTAAGTTTTAGAAGCTTAAAAAGGTTATCAATACAAAGCAAAGACTGATCCAATCTTAGCATCTTCAACTCTCAAAACTGTCATCCATGTTCTCTTAAGGAGAAAATTATTCACCCCATCCATCAAAGTTTATGATTTTTCAAAGTGTAATTCCAAAATATATTTGATATAAAAGATAAGAGGTCTCATCACGAGCCTACTTACCATAATCATAGGGGACTATTTCAACTTACATTACCAACACTGCATACCGAAACAAGGTAATGGTTTATAACTATAAGACAAGGGGTCTCATCACCAGCCAACTTGTTCAGTTAAATTACAACCAATGAATGGCATTGTCAACAGCTGGCCACCAAACCAGGACAATGGCTTTTTATCTTACAAAATAAAGAAATAAAGAAAAAAAAAATGCAATACAAAAAATGTGGAAACATATCTTTTGGATTCATTCTTTTAAATTATACTCTGAAATGGATGGGACAATGAATGATCAAATGGTTAAAAGGTAACCCTGCCGAGACTATGAACGTTTGCTGGCAGCAGTGGCTCTACCTGTGACAAAGGAGTCATTATACAAGCTAAGTTGGAGAAGTCTCTTGTTTTATCATTATCAACCAATTAAGGTTTACTTAAACTTAGGATGTATTTAATTTTGAGATGAGAAAGAAATAACAAAAATAGTTTTCATTATATTCAGAGTTTATGATTACCTAGTTATATTAGATTTTCTCTATCCATTAAGGTTTTCAGATTAAGAAGGTTAAAATATTATATTATTTTCTCAGAGATAACTGTTTCTCCCAGTGAATCGCCAATTGTTGTGTTGTACAACAACCCCCCATTTCTAAAAAACTTTTACATAAAATTTTTAATAAGAAATGGGTCCCTTTTTAAATAAACTTAGTTAAGATTTGTGAGTTGATAAATAAAACTGGTATTGACCTCTTTACAAGAAAAATATTTATCAAAAACCCGATGTAAATGATTCATTTTGTAAAGCCTTTTGAAAAATACAAAGTGTTCCTTTAAAAAACATTATGAATAATTCTACATTGCGATAAAGCGATCAGAGATCGCATATCGCAATGACAAAGGGACATACACAAACAAGGCCTCAACATATTCTCCGATCTGATAAAGGAAATCGCAATCAGAAATCGGAGATATCAAAGGTACACACACAAATAGGGCCTCAACATATTCTCCGATCTGATAAAGGAAATCGCAATCGGAAATCGGAGATATCAAAGACAAAGGGACTCACACAAAAGAAAGGCCTCAACAAATCCCCCGATCCGATAAAGTAATCACAATTGGCAATCGGGGATATCACATGACAAGGGGATAAAAGCGTAAACCAAACCCCCGATTGTGATCAATTAATAGGGCGCGCATCTCAAGAGGAAAACATACACTTAAACGGTTTGCATGCATGATACTCTGCTTTATTATAATATTACTTTATCGGCAATCGGATATATTCGTTGCAAATAAAGAAGCCTATCCCTTTGAAACTCCCGATTGTGATTTGCAATTTATAGCCGATCACCGATCGGGGAAATCTGAAGACATGCTTGAGATAATAATCAATGAGATGGGCATTTATGGTATTAATTCATCATGATTGGTGGCTCGAACGGCTATTAAATTTTACAGTTAAGAGTGTGTCCTTCAAAAGATTTCATTCGTGGTAATTTTGTACATCCGATTTATCATACGACAATCACCTTAATTTTGTTCATTTTCATAGTAGCTTTCAGCGGCAAATCCCTATATTACGGTTTGAAATTGTCTGTGCAGAGTTTCTCAGAACTCATGAATCCAGAGAAGATGGGGAAGAAATCTAAGAAGGCCAAAGCAACCCCTGTAGCAAAAGCAACCCCTGTAGCCAAAGAACCAGGACCAAGCAAGAAGGGATTAATTTCATATACAACATGTCTCGGTCTAGGAAATACAAGCTGGGAAAGCATCTATAATCTGATAGAAGCAGAGGAACCCAAAGAATTATCAGAGGAAGCCACAACCGATTCAACCAACAAGTCAGAGGGGACTCTCAAAGAATTGGCCTGTTCATACCTTCACAGAATAGCAGCGCGGGCCAAAATTTTGCCATACACTGATGTGGTTAGATGGGTTGTTGAGAAAATCCCAACTTCAGATAGAACATTTTCCATGGCTGATGGAAGGATATTCGGGTCATTCAAACCTGAAGATCTCAGGCAAATGTACCATCTACCTCAGCCCAAGAAGCACTATAACAAGGCATTCTTGGAAGCGTTTGCAAAGGAAAATGACTTGGAATCAGACCCAATCAAGCAATGGAGGCATTTCCCAGAAAAACATAAGCATGATTCATCGGGTAAGTATTCTGTCGACTCACTAGCTTCTCCTTATTGCTATGCTGGAGCTATGATGTGTAGACTGTGGGGACAACATGATTCTGCAAAATTTTCTATAGATATGGTCCCGTTAATGGAAGCTGCAATTAATGGTTATGTTATGGATTGGGCAAATATTTTGTCTGATAAACTAGCCACTGAGATATTAGAATACAGAAGGAAATCATTTACAACTTCCCGGATCATTCCCCCTTTCTACTACAGTGCATATATTCTGGATATTATTTGTTTTAATTCTGAATTCCCGATACTCAGATGGAAGTGGACTTCCCAAGATCCCAACCCTATTCATATCTATCACAAGCAGTTGTGGAAGGCACACTATAAAAATCACCTATACAGAATTTTCAATGGTTTTGTTTCACCTGTATATTATTCTATTTTCAATAAGCCTGCCCCCACGATATCCCAAGAAGCAGTAATTAACCTGACAGTAGTAGGTAGCTTGTTCAGGGAGGAGAAATTTACCTATGTGAGGCTTTTCGACAGTCTCACTAATCCTCATGTTCTTCCTCTATATGTCCCTGATAAATTGTTAGCCTGAGAATTGGCATATCAGATAACAGTTTCAAGAACATCAAGAACCCTTAAGGATTCCAAGAAACAAATGTGGCCTATATTCCCCCTACGATGTGGCATTTTTACTTTGCATGATTACAAGCATGCAGAGAAGATTCAAATGCTGAATCTTGCCACCATTCCGAATAGGCAATATGACCCAAGGAAGGTTGCCTATAATGTCACCTCTCAAGCTAAACTTGCTAAATTCAATCATGAAGCAGATGTTTTTGATGATTTATTTGCTTCAGCCGAAATATTTTTTCAGGTTAAAGGATTGGCTAGGATCAAATATGGAGAAGAAGGGTTAGAAACATTCAATAGGCTCAGAGCCCAGAGGTTGCAAACTCTGCCTTTGGACCTATTAGCTACAGCCCCGATTGATCAGCCACAGAGTCAAAGTGAAGAGAAAGCTACCGACAAGACTCCTGTAGGGAAGAAGATCCCTGAAAAATAAAAATTGCCAGAGCAGGAACAAAGACAAGGAAAAAGTGATGAACTCATTGATTCAAGTATCTATGTTGATCCAAAACTGATCAAGAAATGGCATCAGTTTGATTCCATTATTAGCAATATTGAGAGCTTTCAAGAATTCAGCACACCTGAGGTGACAACTGGTCAAAAATCAGTAATCAATACAGTTCTGATTGAAGGAACTAGCGGCCTACCCATAACTCACAAGGATGTAGAAATAATCCCTGAAAACCGCTCTGATGAAATTGTTTTGCATGTAGAAGAAATACCACCACTGGATGTCTTCTACAGCCCTAAGCATAGGGTTGTAGTCGAAAGACAGGAAAAAGAGGAATGTTGATCATTCTCTTCTTTTAACTTCACAAATGCAGATAACAAAAGTGGTATGGAGAGAAGAAGTTAACTCTTGTGAAGATCTCACTAAACTTTCTCAGTATGCTGGAGCATACATAGCAGCAACAATGGAAAAAGCATCGGAGGTCAGTAACTTGCTCAATGAAAAAGATCAAGCGATCATTTTGCTAGAAACACAGGCACAAGAGAAACAACAAAATATAGAGCAGTTCGAACAACAGTTAGCAGTCCAGAGGCAGTTAAATAACCAATTGAACGAGCAATTGCTCAAAGAAAAACAAAGGATTGATCAACATGCAATTCAGAAGCAACATGAATTATCCCAAGCATTGAGAAAGTTGCAATCAATAAACAAACAGTTGAGAAAATCAAAAGAAGAACAGATCGCTCAACTATCACTCCAGATTGAAAGATTCAAAGAATATCCCCAAGTGGGAGAATTCAGATCAGAGGCTCTACAAATTACCAAGGCATTGTCTAAACAATTGAGCCTATTGTGTCATAATATCTCACTCGCTCTTCCTCTATGTGAAATTTCCTCATCTATGATTGATAAATCAGTTGATGCAAGACTAAATTTGGAGCAAGCAGATGAAAGATTAACAGATTTTCTCTCCTGGCAAGAAACCAAAGAAGGAAAAGCTGCTAATCTACCCCAAATTCTGGAATCGCATAAAGAAATCCTATTCATTGAATGGAAATCTCAACTAATGAAGGCAGAAAGAGTGACTTCAAGATGCCAATCGACAACGAATAATCTAGTTGAATTGATTAATGATACACTTTATTTGTCAAATTTAATTACAGAGTGTTCTCCGGGGAAACTTCCATCAATAAAAGCATTGGAACAGACATGGAAACAGGAGATGGAACAGAGGGAAAGATTGATTGCAGGTATTCAAACTTTAACATGGGAAACCTTTTGGTTTTTCCTTGTTAAACCACACAGTCAGCGAACAACGATGAAATGCCTCACCGATGCAATCGGCCATATGATTCCCAAAATTTTTGATGCCATCTACACAGCTCAGTTACACTCACGAATGAGTCATCCACCAGAATTCAACCGATGTTTTCCATTTGTCAACTCAAGTCACAAGATAAGCAGCCAATACAGTGAATCATTCTGACTGACTGCAGTACACCTATTTCGAGAAGATCTTCACATATTTGTGATTTGGTTATACCAGCACATAGCATTTTTATTTCATAGTTTGTTATTTAGATAGTATTTATAGACCCTTTCATGTTTTTAGAAAGGGTCCTCAAATTTTTGTATTAAGACTTGGATTGGAAGTTGCACTACTGTACTTCTGATATATTTATTTTTATAAAAACTGGACCTGAATTCTGAGTTTTGATGAAGAATACTTTTATGTGATATGCACTATTGCTTCTTGTAAAAGTGTTTCCAAGTTGAAAGGCGAGATCTGAATGCAATTCATATTGGAGGAGACTCAAACACATATGGTACTATTATCTATGTTTTTGTTTCATGCTTTTATGTGAACCAACATTTATTTAATTTTGCTATTATTGATATATGTATATGCTCTTACAGTAATTCTTTCACTTATCATTATTGAATGTTTAAGAGTTGTTATTTTTCATTATATTTGTATCAGTAATATATAAAGATTAGTGTGATAACGTTTTAATCATTACTTTGTTCAACTACTTGAACAAAGTAATTATCATATGAATAAATATTTTTGTTTATAAGTAGAGTCATCTATATGCCTACTTGTCAATAAGAATCATCAAAAATTGCACTAAGAGAAAGACTTCCTAGGATAGATTAGTTATTTATATTGTTGCATATTAGAATAAATCATCCATCATTCCCATTAGATATTAGAAAATCAATCACTTATCCATCCCATTTATAAATCATTGGGAAACTGGTCCCATTATATCCAGTCAGAGCCACCACACCAAACGGAAAAGGAGCTTCTTTTAAGGTCCGGACTGGGTGGTTTTCCCCGATGTTGATGCAGCGATTTTCGAGGCATCAACACCACCCTGTAACCTTTGACTTCTATTGCTGACATGGACAGTAGGTTCTTCTTGTGTTCAGATACATAAAAGAGATTCTGTAAATGAATCGAGTTATCCCCGTTCCATTGAGGGGTAACATTCCCCGCACCCTTTTCGGGATAGGTGGTATCGGCTCCAAGTATAATCCCACAATTATCTATCCGATGAAGTGCCTGGGGTTCCTTGCTTTCTTTGAAGAGTTGACCATTTCTCCTTGATGAACTATATTAACTATCATTCCCTTAACCCTGGAATGATTTGTTTATCTTCATCAAGAGAAATGTCTCGGCCATTTAGACACTCCTTTGCATAATGGCCTAACTTATTGTAACCAAGGCATCTGTCTTTCCTTCCACCCTTAGATCAGAACTTCCCAAAGAAGTGATCTTTAGGTAGGCTATCAGAACTTTCTGCTGCGCTATTCTGATAATATTCTCTACCTCGACTTCACCCAAGGTGAATTTGAAGAGGGATGAGGAACCCATTGATCCTTTTATCTTGTCCCAACTGTCTTTGGTGATTTCTCTTTCACTCTTGCTCGAGAATTGTCTTCCCTCAGCTCTGATACCATGTTAATTTTAGGTATGTTATATGCTAGAGCAATTTATTTAAATTTTCACAGTTAGCAATCACATCAGCATTAAAGTAAACTGTAGATAGAACATAAATACAAATCGCAGAAGACAAGCCAAGACAAGAGGACACAAGATGTGGCGCCAGCCAGGGACAAACCCCAATGTGGGGAAACCCTTGATCAATTCTTCCTTTATGTTCTTCAAATTTCAACTGAGAAAGAGATAGTACATTTACAATAGAAGTCAACATTTTGACTTTATGATATCTACATGTGATCAGTTGAAGACATATTTCTTCAACTGATTCTCCAAGGTGACTGCTTCACCTATTATGGTGTTCTAACTCATACTCCTGTTGCACCCGTCATTGTGCTACACCTGGTCACTGAGCTGCCCTCATCACTACGCTGCTCCCATCACCATGCTGCATTATTCATGATGATCATGTTGTCTCAATCATAATTATGCATGCCCATCATGCTGCATCATTCATCATCATCATCATGTTGCCTCAATCATCATTATGCATGCCCATCATTTTGCATCATACTACTCCACTGCTGAGTTTTTGTACACAACTTTACTGCTCTCCATCATCATGCTGCACATATTTTGCTGTTGTCATCATGATGACTGGTTAGGGTACCAAGCACTATTGAAACAGTCCTTCAAACAACCTAGGACACTTCTTTGGTTATGCTATTGATCTGGGCATATATACAAGTCCTCAAATACTCATACACAATCCTTGACTGTGGTGTTATGGCCTGCGACCTAACACACAGTCTTTTTGTAGCTTCCAGGCAGCATAAACCTTGCTCCTTGTCCTTCCAATGAGATCCCAACAGATCTATCCCTTAGCTCCTCTAACTCGGTTCTCCTACAAGAAGAGAACAACTTCATGTAGTCACAAAAGGATACGCAAACAATCCTGTCTCTATGACGGTGTTGTCACCTACAGCAACTCGAACTTTCCTTCTTCTTTTATGTTGTCAACAGGCTTCGTTTAGCTGTGATAGTGTCTATCCTTGGAGTGTGTATTAGGCCTCTCTTATCTGTGGTTAGGGCCTCCTTTGGTCAGCGAAGATGGATTGCATTAGACTGCGTATTAGGGCCTACATATAAGGCTATTGGTCAGTGTATTTAGGGTCTCCGTATAAGACATCTGGACAGCATATTTAGGGCCTCCATATAAGACATATGGACAATGTATTTAGGGCTTCCGTATAAGGCATCTGCACAGCATAATAGGGTCTCCATATAAGACATCTAGACATCATTTTTAGGGCATCACTTGACTGTGATCAGGACTGTTCCATTGACTGCGTGTAGGGACCTTCATGACCTGCGTATGTCTTCATTTACAGTGGATAAGGTTAGGGCATTATCTGCAGCTAGGCCAACGTATTCTTTTGGTGTCTCTCCTTCTCCAAAAACCCAAGACGTGGAGAGGAGGAGATCACTTCAAGAATGTGTCTCCAAATGACTTCAAGTCCACACCTATTTATACTAAAAACATAGATGATGAATAGACACGTCTATTGGGCTTCTGAGCCTACGTAAGATGCTGGCCGACTTAACAATTTGTCCATAACATAAAAAAAATTCATAACTTCATAAATACTTATCGGAATCGGATGATCTTTAGATCAATCCTACACCTCTTTACAAGAGGGATCCAATAAAAATAACAGCTACCATAAATAAGCTTATCACATGGAGTTTGGCCCTAGTTGCCAATTTTAACACCCCCACCCCACCTACAAAAATAACATGAAACCATTTTAGCTCTATCATCATTGGGAAGATAAATAACATAACAAAGTATGTGCCAGTGTTAGTGTCAGAGCACTCACAGACGAAATGGCCACTCAAAAAATTAACTTTTTTTTTTAATTTTTACATCGATTGTTAGGCACTGACAAATACAAAAAGTAAATCGCTCCCCACCAGGGGAATTATGTCCTAGTGGAAGTTTCTAGGCCAATCAAAAATTAGAAATAAGATTTCCATAAAATTAGAAAATTATTTTTGAATTTATGGAAAATATAAATATTCAGCATTTTCCTGAAACTTTGGTTAAAATTGCAAAAAAACCACAAAATAATGCACGGTCAATGAAATTTGATCGTGAGGTGAATATTATAATCCTTGGCAAGGAAGGGACTAATAAACGTCTTAGTAGAAGGAAAATTCCATAAAAAAAGGTGAAAAAAGAAGCATAATGTGATAGAGATGATGTAGGAAAAATGAGTTGAAAAGAAAGTATAATGAATACTCCTAGATTTGAAAAAATGAAGAAAAGGAAAGAGAAACAAATTAAAAATAAATTTAAGAAAAAAGGATGAGAAAGAGGATTTAAAGAAAAAAAAGGAAAAATATAAAAAGGATAAAAGGAAGGAGAGAATGATGCAACAACAAAGAGAATGACACAAAGAAAAAGTGAAAGAAGAAAGAAAAGTGAAGCAAGGTATAAATAAAAGTATTGTGTGCTTTTTGAGATGTAGATACAATAAATCCAAGAAGCATAACATCTCTAAAAGTTTATTCCTCCTCCTTGATAATGCTTTTAATGGATAGAAAATAGTTTTGGTCATGTGTTCATTAAGGAAATGAAAAGTTGAAATTTTATGTACTTGAGTGATATGTTGTTGTTTGCTTGATGAGGTGAAGTGTAACCCCATAAATTTCATGAAGTCTAAAAGCCACTTTGTAGTGAAGGTTTTTGGTCATCCAAAAACCACTTGTCATCATGTATTATTTGTGATAAGGAGAAACCACTTCAAGAATCATGATGCGGGGTCGTTCATAAAAAAATATCAAATATGGGCAGAAATGTTGATTTGAGGTAGTACATACTTGGAAAAAACATCGATCATATTGGTATAGGAAATCATGCAAATTGAAGGTCATGAAAAAGGGACTTGCTCCCATACAATTTATGGGTAAAATACTTTAAAGCAAAGTAAGATTCCTTCTCCATGGATTCCTTGAGTGAATTGGGCCATGTGCATGAAAGTGTTTTAAGGCATGCCAATGGGTAAAAAAGGAGGGAATTGGTTAGTGGTAGTCTAAGATAGTTACAATATGAAATTCAGGTTTGTGTGAGTTTTGAAGGGCTTGCAAATTTTTATAGAGATTGTATGAGATATCAATGAGATTGGTATTTTAGATGTAAAATCCATGGTGAAGCCTATCATAGTCACATGTTTGTATTGTATCCTCTTGGAACAAATTCAAACCATAATTTTCATGATCACATCACAACACCTATCGAACTCTAGACTAAATAATATTGGATGTATAAAATATCACAAGACCAAGGTACATTTTCTAAAGAATCAAATCAAAACAAAAATCTGGTGGTCGTGAAGAGAATGTATAAACTAGGTCTATAAAGGTCATTTTTCTATTTCAGATTAAGGTTTCAATGGGAGTGTTGCTCTTTTTACAATAAAAATAGGCATGTAAGTTTGTGAATTTTATGTTAGTCAATTTTTTTTACAATTTGAAGAAAAAAAAAATTGCAAGAGGACAAAAGCACCTATAGCAATTTTGGCACTTGGATCTACGTCGATATGTTACTATAATGCTTGCTGCATATGGCCTAGGGTTTTGACATATGGTACTTTTTGTGACCAGTTTGGAAAATATAAGAGATTCTCATCTCCAATATGATGTTGAGAAAAGAGTCTTATATATTGAGAAAGATTGATGCTATTTAAAAAAAAAAAAAATTGTGTGTATATGATTCTAATTCTAACTCCACACTTTTCTTTCCAAGTTGATTGTTGGTTGCATGATAGGATTTGTGAGAGGGGTGATAGAGCATCTTGACCCACCATGACTCTCATCATTCTAGAAGTTCCAAAATTGAGGGATGCTTCAACTATAATATGTTCAAAACTGTGGGCATGGAGTGAAGCAGAACAAATTGTATGTCATGTTGATCAATGACCCAAACTAGGTGCATGTATGTTCTATTATGTTGATCCATTTGAACTTGAGAAAGTTAACAAAGGTTTTAGAATATTTCTCAAATCAATAGATGATTTGGATGTAGTGGATGTTTTGGTATATTTATTTTCTCGTGTAATAGTTGATGATATACTTCCTACAACCCTTTAGAACAAAACATTGAAATATTTACTAGGGGATTCGAAGGGAATTGGTAAAGTATCTATGGCCCTTCCATGATGCAAATTTTAAACAATGAGACAAAGTTAAAAAACCTACCTTGGTTCTCATGGGAGGTGAATATGTTGATGCTAAATCTCCCATACCCCCAATCTTGAGAATGTGGATTATAATCCTTTGGATCCTTAACAATCCAGAGTTAAACAAAGGCTTCCAACGGTCTCTCCATTCACCCTTTGATAATGTTGAATTTTTCTAATGTGGATGCATCTTTCTATAGGGAAAATTTTAAGGATGGAAGTTTATCTTAAAGTATAGAAACCTTGGTGAATCTTGCTTGTCCCTAATATCCAAATTGTAAAATTTTTGGTGATATTTTGTAGAAATATTTAGATTTCCAATGATTTATATTAGTGGATATAATATTTTGGAAATTTTTAACTAAATAATGGTGTACTATAAAATTTGGGCAAATCATTTTAGAAAAAAATGGAAATTGACGAATCTTTTTTTGGAAAAAGCATGGAAAATTAGCCCACCTGTGAATATTAGCCCCTAAAATTTTCCCTATCTTTTGATAATTGTGGTTCTCCCAGTTTAACCAAAATGAAGCCAACATTTATGAATTCCTTAAACATTATTTAACAATCCATATAATTAAATTAGTCAGCTATCTGAAGGGAAGATCCAAATAAATTTTGTAGTGAAATCTAGTTTTCTTCACATGTGTTGACTTCTATCATAATTACAAAGTTAAAGAGATAGAAAAGATGAGAGGCATTTCACGTTAGCCTAGATGTGTTGACAATTTTTGTTGTTGGAAAATAAGGTTAAAGATATGACTCAAGTTAAATGCCATGTGAAAATGAGGTGCTTAATGCCTTATACCAAGGTTGGTTGATTTATTTTTTTAATTATTATTTTGAGCTATTACAAAGTGGATTTTTATTGTATACATGCAAATAATCATTGGAGAGAAAGGAGGAAAATTATGCAATAAAATATTTAAATTGAAAAATATAATAACATCCTAAAGTAAATACATTTTATTAATTTAAATAGTATTAACGTTATTAAAGTTGTCAAGTCAAGATTATGATTAAAGTCAAGATTATGAGTATTGATTGTAATTTTTGTTTATGAAAAATGCCAAGTCATGAAAGGTAAAGTATTTGTTGAATTGTGTTATTTGAGCCAAAGAAACCCAAATTCAAGTGTAGAGATGAGTCAAAGATCCTAGTTATGCCATGAATGCAAGAGTATTGAAATCTTGATTTAATCCCTAGACAAACCCCATATTATCCCAAAACGACCACATTAAGCCCTAGATATTAAGTTATTACATTTCTATTGTTATATTGTTATGTAGGCTAGTTCCTTTTATCATACCCTTCTATTATAACCATAACCCTTATCTCCTATATACATACCAAGTAGACCTAGTTTTAAGATCATCATATTTTGTATCATACATTGTATACATTATAAAAGGAGGTTTCCCCTTAAAGTGGACTACAATTACTATATTTTAACCATTTTTAATATGAATGGTTCATAACATTTGGTATCAGAACATATGGACCTAGTAATTTTCTACTTCAAATAAGTCATTGTGGAATTTTTTCTATAATGTATTTCGTGGGAAGCTTCATACCATGGAATTTTTAAAAGTATGAGGAGCTTTCTTGAATTAGAACTGACTAAAGTTTCAAGTTCTAGTTCTCTATCATTTCTAGGATACACCATTTGGATGTTACATTTTTTGAATGGTCCTGTAATTTCTTTAAGACAAGTGATCTTGAAATTTTTGTGGTCTTGAAATTACTTTTAGACAAGTGATTCAGATCCCTAGACTTCAAAATATGAGGATTTGAAAAGATATGTTAATGCTCTTAAAGGAACTAATGGCCAACATAAAAAATCCAACAATGGAATTAATGACCAAAAAAAAAAATAAGCCAAGTCACACAAGTTACAGAGAAGTAATAAAGAAATAGAGATTAGATTCTCATTCTCTCCACAATCAAGGACTAATTCTTCCAAGAAGATTCTTCACACCTAGGTACCCATACATTTTTTATGGTCATTGTTTTATTTTTCATAATTTTGGTCACAAAGAATTTCATTGCACAACATATAAAGCTATCGAATCTAGAGAAGCAAGGGTGAAGTAAAATCTAAACAAAATGACAAGGACTAGAAAATCATTCAATAATGCATTTTCTCCTCTTATGGATGAAATTGAGTGTTCTATTTGTAAAAAAATTGGACATAAGGCCAATGAATGCAAAACCATATTAATGTATTCTTATCAGCACGATAGAAAGAAGGAACTCAAAAAATCTGGTAAAAAATAAGACTTCATATCCAAAAAAATGTGATTGATATTATATGCAAAAAATCGAGAAAATTATTGGCACATTGATAGTGGATGTTCAAAACACATGACTAGAGATATAAGTGAGTTTATATCCTTCAATGAAATCAGAAGTGGAAATGTTACCTTTGGCAATAATGCTCCAACAAGTATAAAATGTAAATGGACAGTTGCCTTAAAGAAAGGAAAAACCAAAGCTCAAAATGTTTTTTTGTAGATGGTATTAATCATAATATATTAAGTGTAAGTTGTGTGATGAAGGACATGAGGTAAATTTTAGGTCTCATGAGTATGTGGTCAAAGAGTTGGAAACATGGGAGACCATAATTAGAGTAGTTAGAACTCAGAGTAACATCTATGTGTTGGAAGGAGATAATAAAAACTGTTATTTAAGAAAAAATGATGAAAGTTAGTTATGGCACAAGAGATTAGGGCATCTCAATTTCCATCAACTACTTATACAGAGTAAAAGGGGAGTTTTTTGTAACATTCCTAAGATTTTTGCACCTAAAAACAATGCTTGAAAATCTTGCCAATTTGGTAAATAGTCAAGAATTTAATTAAATGAAAAGTAATATCCAACAAAAAGGCCTCTTAAACTGATTCATACTGACATATGTGGACCAACAAGGAAGAAATCCCCACAAGTTAAGAAATATTTTATGTTTTTGATTGATGACTACAAAATAATTTGTTGGCTCATCTTATTAAAGATGAAGCTTTTGAAAATTTCAAAATATTCAAGGCTCCAGTGGAAAACCAGATAGATATGAAAATTAAGTTCCTAAGATATGATAGAGGAGGTGAATTCACATCGAACGAATTCTATGAATTTTGGGAACAACTGGGATTGAGAGACATTTTTTGATAGTTAAAACTCCTCAATAAAATGGGGTAGTTGAAAGAATGAATAAGACAGTTCAACAAATGGCTCGACCCATGCTCGATGAATCAAAAGTAACTCATACATTTTGGGGAGAGGTTACACAAACAACAATTAATATTCTCAATAAAGCTCATGTTAGGTTAAACAATGATAAAAAACCTTACAAATTATGGTATGGGAGACTTGCTTCAGTTAAACACTTTAAATTTTTTGGAAGTGAATGTTATATCAAAAGGAATGAGGAAAAACTCAACAAGTTTGAACCAAGGGGAGATGAAGGTATCCTGCTTGGATATTCTTCCAGAAGCAAGGGGTAAAAATGTTATAATAAGAGACTACGCAAAATTGTTGAAAACATAGATGTAAAAGTTGATCAAAGAATTGCTTTCCCCAAAAGGAAACTACAACATGATAAATTCAATGACGAAGAGTCACCAACAAATGAGGTGAAAGAGAATGAATATCGAGAAGAACATGAAGAATCAAAGTAAGAAGGAAAATAAGAAGTAGAACAACAAAAGACTCCATCTAGGTATGTACAAAAACACCATCTCGAAAGCTAAATTCTTGGAGATAAAAAAACTAAGGAACAAAAAGGAAGCTTATAGGCTCATATATTCATGCAAATCTAGCTTTATTATCTACACTTGAACCTCATATTTTTCACTAGGAAATCCAAGATGAATGTTGGATTAAAGTGATGCATGAAGAACTAAATCAAATAGAGAAAAATCAAACACGTGACCTTGTCCCAAGGCCACAGAATAAAAATGTAATAAGGACCAACTCTATATTAAAAAACAAGTTAAATTAATATGGACATGTGGTCAAGAAAAAGGAAATACTTGTATATAAAGGTTATGCTCAGAAAAAAATGAATAGATTATTGAAGAAACATTTTCCCTTGTTGCAAGAATCGAATCCATTAGAATGTCCTTAGCATTTGCATGCTTCCGCAAATTTGAAGTGTATGAAATGGATGTTAAGTCTACTTGATTAAATGGAGATCTAGAAGAAGAGGTTTATATTGAGAAACTTGAAGGTTTATTAATAAAAAATAATAAGGATTGCGGATGTAATATTAAGAAATATCTATATGGATTGAAGCAAGATCTTAGGGTCTAGTACTACAAGTTAGAAAAATACTTACAACAATAAGGTTTTAAGAAAGGAACAATTGATAGAAATATATTTGTCAAAGTTGAAGATGATAATATATGGTAGTTGTTGTGTATGTTAATGATATAATTTTTGGCAATAATGTTGAATAAATGAGCCAAGATTTTGCAAGAGGAATTTGAAATGTCTGTACTTGGTGAATTGTCCTTTTTTCATGGATTACAAGTACAATAAACAAATAAAGGAAAATTTCTTTGTCAAACTAAGTGCCTCAAGGAGATTCTAAGGAAATTTTCAATGGATGATTGTAAACATGTAAATAATACCATGGTAACAAGCTATAGCCTCAACAATGGTGACAAATCTCTAGAAGTCAATCAATCTAAATATAGGTCAAAGATTAACAGTCTACTCTATCTCACAACTACAAGACCCAATATTATGAATGTTTTTGGAATAGTGGGATGTTTTGAATCTAACCCTAAGGAAAATTATATCAAATTAGTTAAAATGATATTTAAATATCTACAAGGAAATTTAGATTTTGGATGATGGTAACCTAGGAATACAAATTTTACTCTACAAGCTTATACTAAGGCATATTGGGCAAGTAGCATTAATGACATGAAAGTACTAGTGGTGGAGCTTTATTTCTAGGAAATTACTTAGTTTCTTGGCTCAATAAGAATCATAGCTTAATCTCTTTATCTACTGCTAAAGTGGAGTACATTGCAATTGCATCACGTTGTACACAATTTCTTTGGATGATTCAAAGTCTGAAAGACATTCAGTTAGATTGTACTCAACCTATATCTATATTTTGCGATAACACTAGTGCTATTAATATATCAAAGGATATAATGATGCACTCCAAAAGAAATCACATTCCTATTAAATATCATTTTCTTAGAGAATAAGTGTTAGATAATGTAGTCAAGTTGGAATATGTTCCTACACATGAGAAAATTGTAGACATATTTACTAAGCCTCTTCCAAGTGTCCAAGTGTCAAGAGGAGTAATACTAAGTGTTGTTGTCATCAATGACCAACAATATTTGGATGTGTTGCAATCAATGCCAAAGGGGAAAATTGTTACATAAAGTATTTTCATTGATTTCAAAGGAGTAGTCATTGATGTAAAGGATAGGGAAAATTTTAGGGGTGAAATTTCGCAAATGGGCTATTTTTTGGAAATTTTCTGGAAAAAAAAATATTCGCAAATTTGGTTAAAAATTCGCTTATTTTTAACATATATATGATTAAAGAGATGACATTCACCAAAAATTTACCAATTTTAATAGTAAATTACATGATTTTTATTGAATATTCACCTACATTCTATACATATGAATTTTCAAACCAGAATAGTCACCTACAATACTATATATAGGAAAAATACTAAATCCTTAAAAAATACCCTAGTAAAGGAGTGTCAAGCTAAGAGGGAGCTTGCTGGAGAGTGTTGAGCAGGAAGGAAATTGTCACTAGGTCAAGTAATTATTGCTGATGTATATTTGGTGTTTAAAAACTATTGATTTGAAGGTATATATTTGAGGTAATTTTGTCTCCAATACATTAACTCAAGTTCCCTTTCAAAGTGCATGGTTGGATAGTCCTCAGAAAGACCTTTCCAAAAATATATGGAAGCTTAAAAATATCCAAAGGGATAGGGAGTTATGGAACTTTTAAGTTTGGAAAGGTTCCAAAGCCTCTTGGTTCCACCAACAAATAGAAGGCACGAGACAACAAATATGTGTGTTGTTTAATGTGAAAATCGAAAGTGTGCTACATAGTTTTTGAATCATAAGTCTTAATAAGAAGAGTCGTAGTCCCATAGTTGACGAGAGCCATGTGATGGAGAAATCCTCCAACAAAGGAAGTTTGGTATTCAACAGGAAATACATGCCTTGGGAATTTTTTAATAACATTAAAAAATAGTGAAAAACACAGAGTCCTTGGGCCTCTCTTTTGTACTAAGAGGACACAGTCGCAAAGACACCTGGTGGTATGTGATTGGATGAAAAGAATGATATAAAAACTAGTTGGAGGACAAATCATCATAGATATGACGTGGAATGACATGGAAAGTGACATATGGCATGAAAATTTTTCACTTTTGGGTGTCCAAGTTGCCCTTTGTCGGATGACACGTGGCACCACTCACAGGGTGACACATGTTAGTGTGATGACATAGAATGACATGTCACTACACCATAGAGGTCCAGTAAAAGGGTTCACAGAGGTATTGTTTTGAGAATAGTTGTGACGATGGAACCTGGGAGGGAGAGATATGTCGATTACTAGATGAGAAAATTCATAGTGCACTATGGAAGGTTAGTAAAAAGGTTTGTGGAGGCTTATCAATGTTGTGGTGTGGTGGTTGACTATCTCTGGGAGATGGAAAATTGTTCATCACTTGTTGGAAAACTTCCTGGTGCACCATGAAGATATTGCTTGAAACTTATGTTCTAGAGAACCATTGAAAGGGCACAACACAGGACACAAAGTTACCCATCCATGGCTCCATGAATGGTATTACCAAGCATAAAACCATAATTCAATCACCAATTCCAATTGATACTGTCAATGATGAAATTAAGAGGGTTAAAACTAATATTCGATGCACATGGTATTTGGGAGCATGGAAGCTATAAAAGACATAACAATTGTTGTGAAAATGTTGGTTGTTCTAATGAATGTTTAAGCATAGATTGTGTAAGATTTATTTTTACCTAAAGAATGTATTGATGAGGCTGATAACTATAGAAACCAAGTTTTTATATGGGCTAAGATTGTCATAGATTCAGAAGTGTATGGGTTGAATCAAGAGTAAGGTTGTATGGTGGAATGATTGACTGTTGAGCAAAATGAAATATTTGGTTACTGTAAATGTATTTATTAGATTGTAGTATTGAGTATATACTACAGATATCAGGCTAGAGAAATTAATTTGATCATAATTCTATGAAGGTTTCCAGGTTCCACTTTGAAAATGCGATGAAAGGGTCATCTGTTGGTATGTAAGGAGCTCAAGGGAGTAAGTGTTTTTTGCTAGTTTGTGCTAGCACAACTAAATATAGGGAGTGAGTGCTTCATGTTGGATGGTTCCAGTAAAAACAACTAGAGGTTTATTCTCTTTTAATTCAATGCTTGAAAATTAACAAAATGGGATGGAAGTCTCCTACTGGTTGGTGTTGGTGAAATATTGTAATCCAAGATTGAAAACAAAGAAAATAAGATTGGAAGGTTTCTCCCTTTATGGGTTTTCACGTAAAATCTATATGTCATATGTGTATGATGTTTATGATGTGGTTGTATGTTTTATGATACTTATTATATGATAGATTGAGAAACAAATTGAAAGTTAAAAATTTATAGTAGTTGTTGAAATTGACCAAAATACTAATTCAGCCCCCAGCCCTTAGTATTTACAACATGATGTTTTTCATTTTTTGTGGGGAATACCATAGAAATATGACCAAAAGGATATTCATGACGGTAGAAGGAACACCTATACACTTTAAAAGAATGGTTAGAGACACACATTGTGTCTTTTGCAAGATTAAGGAGTGAAGGAAGAAGTTGGTCCTAATGTCTTGCTAATCAGTGGAAAGGAGTTACTAGAAGAAGTAAAAAAGGTAGAGGTACATTTTTCATTGGTTGGGAAGACCAAGGTAATTCTTAATAGCACAAGTTTAGATGATTTACTTAAAGAAGTCAAATTTATATTGGATGAATTTATTGATATCATTGTTGATGAATTTCCAAGTAGTTTTCCTCCTATTAGAAGCATTAGCCGTCATATAGACTTAATCTGGGGATCAAGTCTCCCAATAAAGCAGCATACAAACTGACTCCATAAGAGAATGTAAAAGTAAAGAGACAAGTTCAAGAACTGTTGGATATGGATCTCATCAAGGAAAATTTGAGTCGATGTGATGTTCCAATAGTGCTCAACCAAAATAAGGATGGTGGATGAAGAATTTTTACTGATTCTAGAGCCATAAATATAATTAAAAGCAGGTACAAATTTCCCCTTCCATGCATTGACAACTTAATTGAATGTTTAAGTGGTGTGAAGTATTTCTCTAAGATTGATTTGAAGAGTGGATACCATTAGAAAAGGATTAATATAGAAAGGGATGAATGGAAAACTACCTTCAAAACCAAACGTGGATTGTATGAATGGTTAGTGATGCCTTTTGGTCACATTAATGCCCATAGTACTTTCATGAGGCTGATGAATGAGATATTGAAAAGGTTTACTACTATGTTTTTCATTGTTTATTTAGATGATATCTTGGTATAGAATCAAACAAAGGAGGATAATTTAAGACATCTCAAGTTAGTCTTAAGAGTCTCAGGTTTTGTGATTTCTGAAGATATTTTGAAGATGGATCAAGAAAAATTTAAAATAAATTATTAATTGATTTGTTCTTAAAAATGTCTTTGAGGTGAGAATTTTTCATGATCTATAATTTTTTTATAGAAATTTTATTAAGAGCTTAATAGAATTTGTGATCCTATTGTAGATACCATCAAATAAGGAAAACAACCACTTGAATGGAAAGTAGTGGTTGATAGGAATTTAAAATTGTTGAAAACAAAATATAATATAACAACATGTCTAATATTTACCATATTTCAAGAAGTTTTTCTAAGTTGAGATAGATTCAAGTGGAGCTACTATTAGAGTTGTTTTAAGTCAAGAGAGAACATTGATTGCTTATTTAAGTGAAAATTAAATGAGGAAAAATAGAACCATTCCTCTTATGACAAGGAATTCTATGTTATAGTTCAAAATTTAAAGATATGGAGACATTATCTTATGCCTAAGGAGTTTGTTTTGTATAAAGACAATCATGCTTTGTAGTTTGTTAGCAGTCAACCAAAATTGAATCAAAGACATGTTAAGTGGGTAGAATTTATACAAAATTTCACTTTTGTAATCAAGCACACAAGTAGTTCATCAAATAAGGTAGTTGATGAATTAATTATAATTAATTTAGTTTTACATGAATTTCAAGTAAATGCTTTATGATTTGATGAGATAAAGGAGATGTATAGAGATGATGTACATTTTAAGGATGCATTGGTAGCATGTGAAAATCTAGTGAGCATGGATAGAAACTAGTTGTTGAGTTACATGATTCAAGAAGGTGTTTTGTTCAAGGATGGTAATATTTGCATCACAAAATGCTCAATGAGGGACAATTTGACAAAGGAAAAGCATAGTGGAGGACTATTAGGACATTTGGACGGGATATGGCATTTTATTTGTTGAATGATTTTTATTTTTTACCAAGTATGCAGGATGATATGAAGAGATTTATTGAAAGGTGAAGAGCATGTCACCACACTAAAGGAAGGAGTTAGAATACATGTTTATATCAGCCATTTTTTATTCCAAGTAGACCATGAGACTTAGTGAGAATGAATTTTGTTTTGGGGTTTCTTCAAACTCATAGAGGTAATGATTCTATATAGAAATTAATGTGTAGATTCTAAACTACTCATGAAATTTTCTAAATCACAAGACTAGAAGCTACTCTACTAATACGCGGAAGAAAATTCACAATCGAGAACAAAAATCATTAACATGCATCAAGGTTCAACACACATACAGAAAGATTTATCTAGGGGAAAACAAATGCTCAAAACTCCTTACTATTTGTATTGCATTAATCAAATAATATCGATGAAAACCATATGTGATGCTCAAGCTTGAGCTCAACCAGCACCTGTATCGTTTATCCTCTACCTGACTAACTAACCTTGGCCAATACTTAGGGAAAATTTCGAGCCTCCAAGCTCCTATTTCCTTGCATTATTCCTTAAGGAATTAACCCATATTATTTAGGAAATTCCGCAATCTGGATTACAAAATTCCTATAGGTCCTTCTCTGACTCCATGCATGACCTGTACAACTTGGAATAATTTACAACTGATAGTACATTTCCCTTGGAATTTCCATCTCAACTGGGTAAATCAAATTCTCTGCATGAAACAATTATTTTTGGTTGATTGATCAGTTAATTGGTTGATCAATGAGTGTGGTTGAAGTTCCACTTCCACAACTTGAACTCCACTAGTTCTTCTGGAAGTTAGAAATAGTTAAACTAATAATAACTCAAATTAATTGAAATAGATTACTACAAATTAGCAATCAATAATGTAGAACTGAACTCAAGATTCTCCAAATTTTACTGAGTTAACTAAGTGACAAGATCCATGTCACCTCAGTTAACTCCCTCCAAGTATTCTGTTAGTGTCAGTGTTTGAAGCCTTCCATCAGTGATCAAACATGCTCTTACAAAGTGATTTCAGGGTGTCAAAGTCAAATTTTGTCATTTCAGTGAGTCTTCAAGTAAAATTTGGTCACTAGGTTTAGGTCTAGGGGTTGTTTTCACTCCTTCTAAAGTCTTCCAAGTATTGGTTCATGTCACCGTTCAACTTAGTGTACCATCATTCAAAGAGTTTTCATCATCATTTCGGGTTCCAATGGGTCATTTTACACCTTGTTCGTGCTTCAGTTGTACTTGGGTAGACCCATTTCCCTCTCCTAGGGTTTTGAAGGTAATTTTTCTTGGATGGCCAAATGAGCAACAAAACTTGTGTCCTGTTGTTCATACACCTTCCCCTGTCCCTAATATACCTTCTAAAACAATTCCCATCATTGATATCCCTCAAATTCATCATTTTCCCACAAACCCTAGTTTATTGCTGCAATTTGATAATTTTCTAGGCTAGGCCTGTGTTTTTCCCTTTTGGACCCCTTCCCCTCACTCAATCTTTGAAATTTCACTTTCTCCTGATTCCTAACATCCCTCCCTACTTCCTAAAATTTTCTCAAGAATTTAGAAGCCCCTTATCCCCTTAGTTCACCTTCATTTCTACAAATCCCCTGTTCCACATATCGGGATAGGTTTTCTTCAAACTATGTTTCTGAGCAAGAAAAGATGAATTTGACAAAAGTGATAGATTGTTTTATCCATCATTGACCCAAGAAGAAAAACCTCTTTCATTTTTACACAGGTTTCATGGTTTTGGAGAAATGTCGAAAACATCACTGGCCTCAGGAGGATGGATGCACTTCTGAAGTGACCTTGGGAAAATCAAGATTTCACCTAGCTGGGATGTTCAAATGAATTTCTTGATGATTTCAATGATATCTAGACAGAGAGATATTTCCAATGAACTATCATAAGCTCAATTTGGAGTTGAGGAAGACCTTCAAAAGTTGACTGCAACAACACTCTTCATTTAGGAAACCTCATTATACACATTTTGACCAGTCTTGCAAGATCTGACTTTTGATAGAGAAAATGAACTCCAAATTGAAAAATTCAAGATGTTCTGGAAAGTAGACTCGACAAGATTTCCAACGAGCTATCACATGCCCAATTTGGACACCGGGAAGGCCTTCAAAAGTCGTCTGCAAAAAGGTGTCGTGCATCAGGGAGGTGCTGCGCATCAGAGGATCAACGTTGTGCATCAGACAGCTCTTCCCTGTGTAAAATTACACTGGCACTGTGCATCAAGTATGCGTTGTGCATTGGGCCCAGTGTGATGCGTATCAGCTAGAGAGGCTCCAAACTCACTCAAATTCATCCCAAACTCTCCCAAGTGCTGCATTCACCCCCCACAAGTAAGTGTTCATCTATCCTAAGCTGAAATAGGTCTTTTTCATGTTTTTTTCATGAGTTTTGCTTCCTAAAATAAAAACCCTAGCTTGCCTCAATACTCTTTGTCACCTCATTGCAAAACTATCACATCATTGCAAAACCAACATCCTTTGTCCCTTTCCCCAAACTCCATTGCACTAGAACTACCCATTCATTTCATTTTCCATATCCCACTCCCCTAAGAAAACTCATTGCCTTCATCAAACCCTAAGTTCCTCTCAAAACCCTAATTTCCAAAAACCTCTCCCTTCATTCCCCAACTCCATTTCACATTTGTAAAATCTCTTCATACTCATCTCCCTTGTCCTCCCACATTATCATTTTGCAACATATTATCATCACATCACTTCCCTAAGACAAGCATCAAGCACCACGACAAGAAACAGTGAATCAAGTTATGAAGAAGAAACATTAAGTGACAGTTCAAGAGAAAGAAATGTACAACCTAGGAGACCTCACAAGGGTGGAAAAATTATTAGAAAGGAACCTATTAGCATGACTGAATTCCTTGCTTGCCCCCTTGCTACCACTTGTTTCAGATATCAGTCTTGCTTTGAGTTTTGTAAGATGGTTGAGAGGGTTAAATACCATCATGAGTTAGCAAGGAAATTTGTCATAAACATGGAGAATAATGTGGTACACCTTGCTGGGATCAATTTCACTCTTTCACCAGCTATTATTGCAGAAGCCACTAGAATGCCAGATGTAGGGGAAAAGTGGAACAAAAGGCAGAATATCAGCAAGCAGCATTATGAACCATATATTAAGGCCAAATATCATGGCAAATTGAGCAGGGTGTTTCCTTTCAATTTCTTGGAGGACCGGTATGTTCCACTTATGAAACTTATCATCAAATACTTCACATGTGGGGGTAGGTTCTCCAGACTTTATGCCTACCATATCAGATTACTTATGCACTTCACCAGGGTCAGAATGATGAGTATTCCATATTTCATATGCAAAAACATAGAGGTGATTACTGTGATTGCAAAAAGAAAACCATACCCACAGCAGCTCAACAGTATTTATCACTTTGTTGTCATCAAAATTATTGTTTTGCATTAGCTCACTTAGTTGGGAGTGTCATGGGAAACTTTCATTGTCCATGAAATCTTCAAGGGGCCTCAAATTTTTGCAGATCCTCAAGAGGAAGGTGAACCTTCCGGGCAACAAAAAGAGCCTAAAAGAAAAAATGATGAGGCTCATATTCTTGTGTTTGTAACTTATGAGAAAGGCACTAGGAGGTTTTTTGCAGCTGCCAAACGAGTACTATCTCCACCAGGGGTGGAAGGGGTCTCGTTTTCTTCACCAGATCACAGGCAAATGCTATCTTCACCTGGGGTGAAAGGGGCTTTGCCTTCTTCTTCAGCTGAATAGGTACAAGACAAAGACAAAGGAAAGCAACAAGTGCATGATGAAGGCCCTACTGAAGGGCAAGACAGGGATTTCGTTCTGGTTGAGGAAGATGACATTGATTTGAGCTCTCAAAGCTCAAGACTCAAGGATATGATCATCAAAGAGAAGGAGGCTGAAATCCAAGCCTTATCACTTGACCTTGAGAGGGCCAAATGGATCATTAACTTTCTTGAGCAAGAGAACAAGAAACTAGAGGACAAACAAGCAATTATGGAGCTGCAAACAATTAGAGAAAACTGGCAAGTGGCAAAAAGAAGAAAAATCAAGATGACATCTCTTGAGCAAGAAATTGAGACTAATCGATAATCATGGTTGGAAAGAGTGAATATCCACCTTGAGAAGATGCTTGATAAGGCTAACAAGGAGAAGAAAATGTTGCGCCACATGGCTTATCATTACTTAGCTCGGAATAAAATTTGCAAGACAAGGATAAATGGCCTAAAAGCTACATTAAAGAGAGCCTTGGGAGCCAAAAAGGAACAAAACAAACTTAAAATTTTGGCTGAAGCTTCCTTGGCTTAGCAAAGCAATTACTAAGCTTTCCTCTTGCCAAATTTGAAGCAATTTTGAGAGAATTTTGTCATTTCACAATTTTATAATGTAAAACACAGGAATTTTCAGCTGATGGCGCTGCACATTGAGTTGGCTAGGAATTTTGCAAAAAGGCTTACATTTTTGGATTCCTCATGGAAAAATAATGAAACCCAGAAAGTTTCATAAGTTTTGGAGGAGATATGGGTCACCTAAAGGGCAAAAAACACCTAAACAATGCCCTCTCTGCCACTTTTTGGACCCATAGGAACCAGTCTTGGGAGAATCCACTTTTGAGGGGACAAATGACCTCCAAATCACAAAATTCAAAGTGTTCCAGAAACTAGACAAGCAGAGCTTTCCAACAAGCTATCTTGGGCCTGATTTGGTGAAGTGGAAGGCCTCCAAAAGTAGCCATGAAGCGGCGCTGCACATCAGGCTCAGGGCGCTACGCATCAAGCAAAGTTTTGCTAATTTTGCCTAAAAACTCATAATTTCGCCTAGCTTGACTATCAGTTGACTTTTTATCTTCTCCTTCATAAATTTGTGATGGTAAATGATGTAATATGATGTAAATATGATGAAAAATGACTTGAGGGGGTAGATACATCAGTTAGAGGTGGTTTGAGGTTGAATGAATCAGTTTCCATAGTTTTAGAGGCAAGCTATTCCACTGCCTATTTTCTAGTTCCTAGTTTAGATGTTGTTGAAACAACTCCTTGACTCATGGATTCGACCCCTAATGGCTAGCATAGGTGGTTTGATGCCTATATTATGTACTTTCTTAGTCATTTGTAAAGGTTGGACTCTTGTGGATGCATTGAGCTACTTTGTAAATCACTTCTGCAGTTTGGCAAGGAAATGAACCAGGGTTTTGCAGCATTTTGTGGGATTCTTGTGGTAATGTGTATTAGCATTGTTTTCTCCTCTGTAATTTAGTTTTCTCTTATGTGTATATGTGCCATCATCTATCTTTTTCTGCATAACTAAATGAATCAAGATTAATAGGTGGAATCCATTGATGTTCAGTGCTCTGCCTTGGGGTTTCATTTAGTTTTAAATGTTTTCTGTTGTTTGAAGAGGACTCATGAAACTTGCATGCCCTCTCCAACTCCTCACCAGTCTTTAGACTCACCATCACATTCATTTCAAAGTGCTAAAACACTTGCCTACCTCACCCCACAGAAACCTCTGCAAATCTGAGTTGATTTCCCGGACCCAAAGCTGCCTTCCTCATCTGATCCAGAAACCAACCATTAAAATCAATCAAAATCCTCTGAGCAAATATACCTAGCCTAAAATTAGTATTCATATTAGTCATCTCAAGCCTCATTTGCCATATTTTCTTTGAGATTGACAAGGAGATAGCCCTCTCCCGACCAGGTAGGGCTAGCTACCAGGTTAACCGTGGTTTGATGTTAACCTAGACCTGCCTTCCTTCAGCTTGAGGTAGATTAGGCTATAACATAGTGGCGACGATACTGGGGGACGTAGTTTTATGTTCCTCAACAAAATGTAATCAAGTTCAGATCTGATGGTTGATGGTGAACAACAATCAAACACAGCAAGGCTGAAATCATTCACTTGGTGACTCCAAATCAGTTTCGAGATCAGATCCAAGGACTCCACTGGAGGATGAACCTGACCAGCAAAAACATGAAAGGACAATATGGAAATATCAGGTATTCAAGTTGGAATTTCATCCAAGACATTATGTTCTTCATTATAAGTTATTTCTTCTCTTTTCCTGAGAATGTCAAGAAGGCTTTGCAAAGTATATGGTATTTGAGAAAATATCCCACATCCGCATTTGATTATTTCCCTTTGAAGATTGCGAAATATTCACATGCCTTTGAGCTTGATCAAGAACCTTCTTCTGAATCTTGTGATGACCGTCTTCAAACTGATGAGCCTAAAGAGACCAAGACTGATTCTACACCTTCTGTACATACCCCTATACCTTGTAAAATTCCAGATCGATACAAGCCTCTGATTTTACTCCCATGCTTTCCCTAAAAATCATGACCTCTATCTACCAAGATTTGATGGTGAACGCGACAACATCACTGCTAAGAGACATGTATTGAATTTTGATTCTTTTCTTGATCTTTTTGAAGTTAATGAAGAGGATGTCAGTATTAGGCTTTTTGCTCTTTCTTTGCAAGGCAAAGTCAAGAGTTGGTTCAAAACCTTGCCTGATGTGAGCATCTCAAATTTCCAACAGTTAATCAAAGTTTTCCTCGATAGGTGGGTGGTCAGACAGAACCCTTTCTTGATTATAGAAGAGTATAGATAGCTGAAAAGATTGCTAAGGGAGACAGTACAACAGTTTTCTCCCAGGTTTAACCAAGTCTATTTTTCGATGCCGGTTAATATAAGACCTCCTCTTGGATCCGCTCTCTTGCACTACCCGGATGCCTTTGATATGGAAATGGAGTTTCAGCTGAGAGAAAGGAACCTTGCAACACTTGAAGAGATGCATAACAATGCAATAGATGTAGCGGCTAATTTGCTGATCAAAAGGGCCAAGTTGAAGGAAGAAGAGATGAAGAACATAGATCCAGAGGAATCGACATCTTTAGAGGTAAGGCTCAACATTTTGGTAAGTGCAGTGGAAGAGATGATGCAAAATATCACCACAAGGAATGAGTATGATGTTCAAGACCGTGGCTTGTTGATTGAAGAAGAACAAGGGGCTGATCCAAAACATTTCCTTTCTTATCCCAGTTGTCATAGATCTGATAATGATTGTTTTATAGATCATCTGGGAGAAAAGAGATCTGTTGATATGACGTGCATGCTTGATGATGTATTTTTTACTAATGATTTTCCTCAGTTTGATCAGTATGATGATGATTATGTTCTCCAAACAGAAGCTAGTCTTGTAGACAAATTAGCAGCTATTTTGTGGGAGGAGGAAGTTCACTTTCAGCATCTCGAATACAGTGATCAACTGATTCATATCAACTATGGAAGTGATGAGGAAAGTGCAACAAATTTTGAAGTAAGTGAAGGCTCTTTGCCTTTTTGTTTTGCCTCGTTTCAGTTCATCAGAGACAACTTTCATGCAATCAGAAATCAGCAGTCGATAAGTTTCAATCTTGACCATCTTGAGGGAAATGAATCCTTATTCAAGACGTGTCATATCTAGATTTGCAGCCCCCGAATGCCATTGAATGTTAGGTTGCAGATGAAGACTTGGAGGCTGACACATATGATCAAATGATGCAAGATGATTCCGTACCATTTTGTTTTGAATCATTTCGGTTTTTGAAGGGAAAATTGCATAGTATATCTTCAAATGAGCAACCTGTAGGAAATCATGTAATCTCATCGGAACCAATATAAAATGGGTTGCAGCAGTCTTTTCAAGTTTTTCACGATCCAATAGCTGATGTGTTGGATGATTTCTGCAGTCAAAGTCCTTCTCCACTAGCTAATTGTGAGATTGAAACAAGTATTGATACAAACTTGATCTGGCAGCTAGTTTCTTTGTCAGTTTCAGCAGGAGTCTCGTCACAGTGCTTAGATGAAAGTTTGCATTCATGGTACGAGGAGATGAAAAGTAATCCATTGGATGAGCTAAGACCCAATGTGCATGAATTTCAAGATCCTTATGCAGTGTTCTTGGAGTCAGATAGAGCATTCATATTATTCAACAGATCTATTTACAAGTTTTCATGGGAGGTGCCTTTGAGTAGTTCTCTCTTGTTGTTCATAAGAAAGCGCTTGTGGAGAATTCAAAAAACAGCTAGAATGCTTACTTGGTTGCATTGGTTGTTTCATTTCACATGATCAGGTGATGAATGGAACAGTTAGTGTAGGTTTTATTGAATAAGCTCCATTTTGAGTATAGTTTCTAGTCTGTCAGTTATGTTTTAGTATTGAGTCAATTTTTAGTTGAGTAAGAGTTAGTTTGTGTATTTGAGTTATCAGTTTTCAGTCATCCATTTCAGTTTGTGTTTTTGACTCCTTGCCCAATGGATAAGGCTACTTGGTCTACGGTGTTCTTTGCACCTCCAAGGAGCTACCATCCCCATTGGAGCCAATGTTAGTGTTAGTCTTTGAAGCATTCCATCAATGATCAAACATGCTCTTACAAAGTGATTTCAGGGTGTCAAAGTAAAATTTGGTCACTAGGTATTAGGTCTAGGGGTTGTTTACACTCCTTCTAAAGTCTTCCAAGTATTGGTCCATGTCACCGTTCAACTTAGTGTACCATCATTCAAAGAGTTTTCATCATCATTTCGGGTTCCAATGGGTCATTTTACACCTTGTTCGTGCTTCAGTTGTACTTGGGTAGACCCATTTCCCTCTCCTAGGGTTTTGAAGGTAATTTTTCTTGGATGGCCAAATGAGCAACAAAACTTGTGTCCTGATGTTCATACACCTTCCCCTATCCCTAATATACCTTCTTAAACAATTACCATCACTGATATCCCTCAAATTCATCATTTTCCCACAAACCCTAGTTTATTGCTAGAATTTGAGAATTTCTAGGCTAGGCCTGTGTTTTGCCCTTTTGGACCCCTTCCCCTCACTCAATCTTTGAAATTTCACTTTCCCCTGATTTCTAACATCCCTCCCTACTTCCTTAAATTTTCTCAAGAATTTAGAAGCCCCTTATCCCCTTCGTTTCCCTTCATTTCTACAAATCCCCTGTTCCACATATTGGGATAGGTTTTCTTCAAACTATGTTTCTGAGCAAGAAAATATGAATTTGAAAAACGTGAGAGAGGTTTTTGTCCATAATTGACCCAAGAAGAAAAACCTCTTTCAGGTTTTACACAGGTTTCATGGTTTGGGAGAAATTTCGAAAACATCATTGGCCTCAGGAGGATTGATGCACTTCTGGAGTGACCTTGGGAAAATCAAGATTTCACCTAGCTGGGATGTTCAAATGACTTGCTTGATGATTTAAATGATATCTAGACAGAGAGAGATTTCCAATGAGCTATCATGAGCTCAATTTGGAGTTGAGAAAGACCTTCAAAAGTTGACTACAACAACACTCTGCATTTAGGCAACCTCATTCTGCACATTTTGACCAGTCTTGGGAGATTTGACTTTTGACTGAGCAAAAGAACTCCAAATTGAAAAATTCAAGATGTTCTGGAAAGCAGACTTGACAATATTTCGAACGAGCTATCACACGCCCAATTGGACACCGGGAAGGCCTTCAAAAGTCATCTACAAAAAGGTGTTGTGCATTAGAGGGTCAACATTGCGCATCAGTAGGGTGTTGTGCATCAGACATCTCTTCCAGGTGTAAAATTACACTGGCACTGCACATCAGGCAAGCACTATGCATTGGCTAGGGAGGCTCCAAACTCACTCAAATTCATCTCAAACTCTCCCAAATTCTGCATTCACCCCCTACAAGTAAGTGTTCATCTATCCTAAGGCTAAATAAGTCTTTTTCATGTTTTGTTCATGAGTTTTTCTTCCTAAAATCAAAACCCTAGCTTGCCTCCATACTCTTTGTCACCTCATTGCAAAACTATCACATCATTGAAAAACCAACATCCTTTGTCTCTTTTCCCAAACTCCATTGCACTAGAACTACCCATTCATTTCATTTTCCATATCCCACTCCCCTAAGAAAACTCATTCCCTTCATCAAACCCTAAGCTCCTCTCAAAACCCTAATTTCCCAAAACCTCTCCCTTCATTCCCCAACTCCATTTCACATTTGTAAAATCTCTTCATACTCATCTCCCTTGTCCTCCCCCATTATCATTTTCCACCATATTATCATCACATCACTTCCCTAAGACAAGCATCAAGCACCATGACAAGAAACATTGAATCAAGTTATGAAGAATAAACACTAAGTGACAGTTCAAGAGAAAGAAATGTACAGCCTAGGAGACCTCTCAAGGGTGGAAAAATTATTAGAGATGAACCTATTAGCTTGACTGAATTCCTTACTTGCCCCCTTGCTACCACTTGTTTCAGATATTAGTCTTGCTTTGAGTTTTGTGAGATGGTTAAGAGGGTTAAATACCATCATGAGTTAGCAAGGCAATTTGTCATAAACATGGAGAATAATGTGGTACACCTTGCTGGGATCAATTTCACTCTTTCACCAGCTATTATTGCAGAAGCCACTAGAATGCCATATGTAGGGGAAAAGTGGAACAAAAGGCAGAATATCAGCAAGCAACATTATGAACCATATATTAAGGCCAAATATCATGGTAAACTGAGCAGGGTGTTTCCTTTCAAGTTCTTGGAGGACCGGTATGTTCCACTTATGAAACTTATCATCAAATACTTCACATGTGATGGTAGGTTCTCCAGAATTTATGCCTACCATATCAGATTAATTATGCACTTCACCAGGGTCAGAATGATGGGTATTCCATATTTCATATGCAAAAACATAGAGAGAATGACTGTAATTGCAAAAATAAAACCATACCCACAACAGCTCAACAGTATTTATCACTTTGTTGTCATCAAAATTATTGTTTTGCATCAGCTCACTCAGTTGGGAGTGTCATGGGAAACTTTCATTGCCCATGAAATCTTCAAGGGGCCTCAAATTTTTGTAGATCCTCAAGAGGAAGGTGAACCTTCCGAGCAACAAAAAGAGCTTGAAAGAAAAACTGAAGAGGCTCATATTCCTATGTTTGTAACTTATGAAAAAGGCACCAGCAGACTTTTTGTAGCTGCCAAATGAGTACTATCTCCACCAAGGGTGGAAGGGGTCTCGTTTTCTTCACCGGATCACAGGAAAATGCTATCTTCACCTGGGGTGAAAGGGGCTTTGCCTTCTTCTTCAGCTGAACAGGTATAGGACAAAGATAAAGGAAAGAAACAAGTGCATGATGAAGGCCCTACTGAAGGGCAAGACAAGGATTTTTTTTTGGTTGAGGAAGATGACACTGGTTTGGGCTCTCAAAGCTCAAGACTCAAGGATATGATCATCAAAGAGAAGTGTAGGTTTTAACCCCGTACAGAAATTACCTGCATACGAATTCTAAATCACAGAAAAATAAACAATGCGAGAGCATAACACATAAAACACATATACACAGAGATTTTCCCCTGGATCCCAAAACCAGGACTACCAGCTTGATTTTTCATTATATTCCTTTCAATGTTACAATACATATTTATACATGCCAAAGCATCCAATACCATGGACCGAAGCATCCAATGCCACAGGAGAGCTTAGTCATTTTTCCAGCCCTGAAATGCCCATTGTTTCTCTACACCAAGAGAACTTCTTAGAGCTCACAGATTTTGTAAATGCATCTGCAGTATTCTTCAAAGTGTCCACCTTTACCAGCAACACCTTTTTTTCTTCTATCATATCCCTCACAAAGTGATACTGAACATCAATGTCCTTTGTCTTTGAATGATAAGCAGGGTTCTTTGCCAAGAAAATTGCACTTTGGCTGTCACAGTCTATTCTTATAGCTCCCTGTACTAACCCCATACTTGAACATAATCTCTGCAACCAAACTGCTTCCTTGCTTGCATGAGTCGCTGCCATGTATTCTGCCTCTGTAGTTGATAGTGCCATTACAGATTGTTTCTTACTCATCTAACTGACTGCACCTCCAAATAGGTTAAACACATACCCACTTGTAGATCTTCTCTGATCCAGATCTCCAGCCCAGTCTGCATCAACAAAGCCACGAATATCCAACGCTCTATCCAATCCTGGTCTTCCTTGGTAGCACAAACCATAATCACTAGTGCCACGCAAATACCTGAAAACCCGCTTCACTGCTGTCCAGTGCTCCTTCCCTGGTTTTGACATAAACCTGCTCAATACTCCCACTGCATGTGCAATGTCTGGTCTAGTACAGACCATTGCATACATCAGGCTACTGACTACACTTGCATATGGAACACGGGACATGTCCTCTTCCTCTTCTTGTGTCTTGGGACACTGTTCAACAGATAACCTCACACCTACAGGAATAGGAACCTTGACCAGTTTACTATCCCGCATATTAAACCTCTGTAGTATTGTCTCGACATACTTCCTCTGGTTTAACCAGAGCTTCCTCTTTGCCTGATCTCTTTTAATTTCCATGCCCAAAATATAGTTTGCAGCACCAAGATCTTTCATGTCGAATTTGGAGGAAAATTGGGTCTTCAAATCCTGGATAATTTCTTTGTCATTTCCAACAAGCAACATATCATCCACATACAAGCCCAGATAAATAACACGGTCACCAATCAATTTAAAATACACACAGTGATCTGCTTTGCTTCTGGTGAAGCCAAGTCCTCGTATAAATGTATCAAATTTCTGATACCACATCCTTGGTGACTGTTTTAACCCATACAGAGACTTCTTTAACTTGCATACTAGTTCTTTCTTACCCTTCACCGCAAAGCCTTCAGGTTGCTTCATGTAGATTTCCTCTTCCAAATCCCCATGAAGAAATGTTGTCTTCACATCCATCTGTTCTACCTCAAAATCAAAAGCAGCAGCAACAGATAAAAGTAACCTAATAGAAGTTACCTTGGCAACAGGAGAAAAAATATCACCAAAATCAATTCCCGGCACCTGGGAATAACCTTTTGCTACCAACCGAGCTTTGTATTTCTCCACCTTCCCTTCTGCATTTGTCTTCTTTTTAAACACCCATTTGCTGCCAATGGGTTTCCTTCCAGTCGGCAACTCCACTAGATCCCAAGCCTCATTTTTGTGCAAAGATGCCATTTCATCAACCATGGCCTCTTTCCAGAGTTTTCCATCCTCTGAATCTACTGCTTCCTTCACAGTTCTGGGATCATCATCAGTAATAGACAAAGCAAAATTTGAACAGAAAGCAGAAGGACTATACCTTTCTGGCTTCCTTCTTTCTCGAACTGATCTTCTCACAGCCGGAGTTTGTGGTTCTTCATCTTCTGATTCCTCCTCTGCTGCAGAGTCTGATTCTTCCTCCTTTAGCTCAAACTCTATCTTCTCAGGTTCCTTTGGTTGGACTTCATGTTTAATAACATCTTTTACCTCTCTGAACACCACATCTCGGCTATACACAACCTTCCATGTGACTGGGTTCCAAAGCTTATAACCCTTTAAACCATCCTTATATCCAATAAAGATGCACTTTTCAGATTTACTATCCAACTTGGTTCGTTTCTCCTTTGGAACATGTACATATGCATCACATCCAAATACCCTCAGATGTGAAAGAGAGGGTTTCTTACCAGTCCATACTTCTTGTGGAGTCTTATCCTCCAACGCTGATGAAGGTGACCTGTTGACCAAGTAACATGCAGTATCCACCGCCTCTGCCCAGAATTCCTGTCCTAACCCGGCACCACTGAGCATGCCTCTTGCCCTTTCCATCAACGTCTTGTTCATTCTTTCTGCGACTCCATTTTGCTGAGGTGTGTATGGAGTAGTCTTCTGTCGTGCTATACCATACTTCTTATAGAATTCTTCAAATTCCTTGCTGCAAAACTCTCCACCATTATCTGTCCTCGGCACCTTTATCTTCTTCTCTGTCTGATTTTCCACCAGAGCCTTAAATTCTTTAAACCTGTCAAAGACTTCAAATTTCTTCTTAAGGAAATATATCCATGTATTCCTTGAGAAGTCATCTATAAATGATACATAGTACACAAACTTACCTAATGATGGAACTTTCACAGGTCCAAACACATCACTATGCACAAGCTCTAATATCTGTTTTGCCCTCTTAGCACCAGAGGGGAAACTCACCTGATTCTGCTTCCCATATACACAATTTTCACAGAAATCAAAATCCAGAGAGCTATTACTCATACCTTCTACCATACCTTTACCATGAAGTATTCGAAGGCCCTTCTCTCCAATATTTCCAAGCCTTTGATGCCACATCATGGTCTTCTCTCCAGAGACCACTAGATTTTCAGCTCCACTTTCAGGAACCACAGAACTGTTGCACCCATCAACAACAGTGCTACCTTGTAGCTTGTACAGAGTTCCAGTCTGAACTCCCCGCATCAATACCAGTGCTCCCCGAACCATCTTGCTGGTATCCTTCTCGAACATTGTTTTCACACCTGCATCATCCAACTTACTTACAGAAATCAGATTTCTGGCCAATGCAAGAATATGCAGAACACCCGGAAGTGTTCTAACCCTTCCACCTTGCAACTTCAACTTTACTTTTCTGCGACCAATGATTCTAGCCTTCCTATCATCTCCTAAGAAGACATCACCACCATCGTATTTCTCATACTCGCAGAACCACTCTTTATGGGGAGTGAAGTGAAAGGATGCACCTGAGTCAATCAACCATGCCTCATGATCTACATGTGTACTTGAAGAAGCCAAGTACACATCCCCACCTTCATCTGAGGTGGTTTTCGCCTCTGCGGAAGGAGCATCATCAGATCCCTTTCCTTTATCAGGAGCTTTAGATTTACAGTCCCTTTTGAAGTGCCCTTCCTTTCCACATTTCCAGCACACCACCTTTATAGGTTTTCCTGGAGATTTAGATCTCCCTCTAGATTTAGATCTCCCACTCGATGACTTATTTTTGTTTCTGTTCTGGGACCGTCCTCGTACAGACAAGGCATCACCATTCTAGCTCTCCATATTTTTCCATCTCATCTCTTCCGTTAACAAGGCTGAGACTATTTCATCAAACTGCAAAGCAGTTGCATTGCTACCTATTGCAATAACCAGACTATCCCACGAATCTGGTAGAGAACACAACAAACTGATGCACTTATCTTCATCTGAAATTTTAATATCAACAGACGCTAACTGACTTACCATAGTATTAAATGCGTTCAGATGCTCTGTCACCGAGTCTCCATCTTTCATCCTCAGGTTATACAGCTTTTTCCAGGAACAGTTTATTCACCAAAGACTTAGATTGGTACAAAGTCCCTAACTTGTCCCACAAATCCTTCGCCGTAGCTTCCCCTAATACATTCAGCAATACTGAATCTGAGACACACAATCGTATTGTGCTCTTTGCCTTCCGATCCAACTTCTTCCATTCTTCATCGGTCACTCCCGTTGGTTTAGTACCTGGATCTACCGCGATCCACTGATCTTTATCCACCAACAGATCCTCCATCTTGAGTTTCCACAACTCAAAACTTTGACCATTGAACTTCTCGATCTCTATCTTTCCGCTGCTTGCCATCTTCTTTCACCACCAGAATCGATCTCACAGATCTCCCACTGAACATGGTCTACCACAGGCCCGAGCGAAGCCCCTTAGCAACAAAGGCGTCCCCTTGAAGCCAAAACAGCTCTGATACCAAATGTAGGTTTTAACCCCGTACAGAAATTACCTACATACGAATTCTAAATCACAGAAAAATAAACAATGCGAGAGCATAACACATAAAACACATATACACAGAGATTTTCCCCTGGATCCCAAAACCGGGACTACCAGCTTGATTTTTCATTATATTCCTTTCAATGTTACAATACATATTTATACATGCTGAAGCATCCAATACCATGGACCGAAAACCATCGCGTCCAAAACCATGGACCGAAAAACCATAGGTAGGTTCGCCGAACCTAATATAGGGTCCAAAAAAAAATTTCCTGGGGCGCTGCCCCAGACCCCGTATAGGGGGGCTACCCACCCCCCTCAAACCCCCCGAACAAGAGGGGCTGCCTCCCCCCCGATGTGCAATCGGCGCAACAAAGGGGGGGCTCCGCCCCCCCTCTAACCCCCCAATTCACTACATGGGTTAGTTTTGGAAAGAATATAACACAACCCAACAAGAAGGAGGCTGAAATCCAAGCCTTATCACTTGACCTTGAGAGGACCAAATGGATCATTAACTTTCTTGAGTAAGAGAACAAGCAACTAGAGGACAAACAAGCAATTATGGAGCTGCAAACAATTAGAGAAAAACGGCAAGTGGCAAAAAGAAGAAAAATCAAGATGACATCTCTTAAGCAAGAAATTGAGGCTGATTGAGAATCATGGTTGGAAAGAGTGAATATCAACCTTAAGAAGATGCCTGATAAGGCTAACAAGGAGAAGAAAATGTTGTGCCACATGGCTTATCATTACTTAGCTCGGAATAAACTTTGCAAGACAAGGATAAATGGCCTAAAAGCTAAGTTAAAGAGAGCCTTGGGAGCCAAAATGGAACAAGACAAACTTAAAATTATGGCTGAAGGTTCCTTGGCTTAGCAAAGCAATTAGTAAGCTTGCCTCTTGCCAAATTTGAAGCAATTTTGAGAAAATTTTGTCATTTCACAATTTTATAATGTAAAACACAGGAATTTTTAGCTCATGCGGTGGCGTTGTGCATTGAGTTGGCTAGGAATTTTGAAAAAAGGCTTACATTTTGGATTCCTCATGGAAAAATAATTTAACCCAGAAAGTTTCATAAGTTTTGGAGGAGATCTAGGTCACCTAAAGGGAAAAAAACACCTAAAAAATGCCCTCTCTGCCACTTTTTGGACCCACAGGAACCAGTGTTTGGAGAATCAACTTTTGAGGGGACAAATGACCTCCAAATCAGAAAATGCAAAGTGTTCCAGAAACTAGACAGGCAGGGCTTTCTAACAAGCTATCTTGGGCATGATTTGGTGAAGTGGAAGGCCTCCAAAAGTATCCTTGAAGCGGAACTGCGCATTAGGCTCAGGGCACTGCGCATCGGGCAAATTTTTGCCAATTTTGCCTAAAAACTCATAATTTCACCCAGTTTGACTATCAATTGACTTTTTCTCTTCTCCTTCATAAACTTGTGATGGTAAATGATGTAATATGATGTAAATATGATGAAAAATGACTTGAGGGGGTAGATACATCAGTTAGAGGTGGTTTGAGGTTGAATGAATAAGTTTCCATAGTTTTAGAGGCAAGCTGCTCCATTGCCTATTTTCTAGTTCCTAGTTTAGATGTTGTTGAAACAACTCCTTGACTCATGGATTTGACCCCTAATGGCTAGAATAGGTGGTTTGATGCCTATATTATGTACTTTTTTAGTCATTTGTAAAGGCTGGACTCGTGTGGATGCATTGAGCTACTTTGTAAATAACTTTTGCAGTTTGGCAAGGAAATGAACCAAGGTTTTGCAACATTTTGTGGGATTCTTGTGGTAATGTGTATTAGCATTGTTTTCTCCTCTGTAATTTAGTTTTCTCTTATGTGTATATGTGCCATTATCTATCTTTTTCTACATAACTAAATGAATCAAGATTAATAGGTGGAATCCATTGATGTTCAGTGCTCTACCTTGGGGTTTCATTTAGTTTTAAATGTTTTCTGTTGTTTGAAGAGGACTCATGAAACTTGCATGCCCTCTCCAACTCCTCACTAGTCTTTAGACTCACCATCACATTCATTTCAAAGTGCTAAAACACTTGCCTACCTCACCCCATAGAAACCTCTACAAATCTGAGTTGATTTCCCAGACCCAAAGCCGCCTTCCTCATCTGATCCAATAACCAACCATTAAAATCAATCAAAATCCTCGGAGAAAATATACCTAGCCTAAAATTAGTATTCATATCAGTCATCTCAAACCTCATTTTCCATATTTTCTTTGAGATTGACAAGGAGAGAGCCCTCTCTCAACTTGGTAGGGCTAGCTACCAGGTTAAGCGTGGTTTGTTGTTACCCTAGACCTGCCTTCCTTCAGCCTGAGGTAGATTTAGGCTATAACATATTCTACTAAAATTGAAATTTGAATTTTAATCTAGTTTGACCAAAGCAAAATCAAAGCTAGATTTTCTTGTTGCATTTTCAACCCTCCCTCTCAACAAGAAAAGGATTATTAGATACCCCAATCTTGCTTCTATGGAACTCGAATTTTCCTCTTGACAAGGCCTTTGTCAAAATATATTCATCTTTTTCCTCTGTTAGAATATACTACAACAACATAATATGCCTCTGCACACAATATCGTAGATGGTGATATTGGATGTCAATATGCTTGGATCGATCATGGAATATTGGATTCTCAGAGAGTTTGGTACAAATACGATTGTCACAGTAAATCACTATAGGATCCATCTTCTAACAAAATAACCCAACAAGAATCTTTCTCATCCAGATAGCCTCACATGTTGCTTGACTTGTAGCCATGTATTATGCTTCTGCTGAGATGAGTGCCACAAATATCTGCTTCTTGTTGTACTAAGAAACTGTTGTTGACCCAACACTAAAAATTCCTCCTGAAGTGCTCTTCTTGTCTGATAGACTCCTCACACAATCTGCATCTGTGAAGCCTTGTCACTTCACTCCCTCTGTTTGTCTGTACCAAAGACCAAACTGAGTAGTGCCTCTGAGGTATCTCAACACATGCTTTTCTTCGTTCTAATACAATTTGGTTGGCTTAACCATGGCTTGAATAAGTTGGTTAACTACATAACACATGCCTGGTAATGTGTTCACCAAATACATGAGTTAACCCACAATATTCCTATAAATGGTAGCCTCCCCTTCCTCACCTGAAGTGGCATCCTCTTTCCTCCAGTTACCTGCTAGAGGAGTGTCCATGGGTTTGCTACTCTCCATGTGGAACTTCTTCAGTATCACGTTGGCATAATTTCCTTGAGAGACAAACAGTTCCCCATCTCCTTTCCATACTTCCAAACCAAGGAAACAATGCATGAGTCCCATGTCCTTCATCTCGAACTCTCTTGCAAGGTCCTCCTTGCAAGATATGATCAGTTTCTCATCACCAGTAAGGATCAAGTCATCAACAAATAAAATAATGAATAATTTACCTTCTACCACAATGTGATAAAGGTTTTCATTCGCTTCACTTTTAGTGAAGCCAAAACTGGTGAGATAGTTATAGATCCTAGTATACCAAGGATGGGGTGCTTGCTTGATTCCATACAACGCTCTCTGAGTCTACACACATGCAAATCTCTGTCTAAATTATAAAACTCCTCTGACTGCTCAATATACACCTCCTCCTTAATAACTCCATTGAGGAATGTTTTCTTTACATCCATCTGGTGGATATTCCACCCCATCTACATTGATAGGGTTAGAATTGACCTAATGGATGAGTACCTTGTTACTGGAGAAAAGGTCTCCTCATAGTCAATCCCCTCCACCTGAGTTTACCCCTTGGCCACAAATTTGGCCTTGTAATTTTCTATGCTTTCATCTACTTCCTGCTTCACCTTGAAGATCCATCTCAAGCCCACAACTAATTTGTCTTCCGGTCTTGCGACCACTTCCCAAACACTGCTCTTCACAATGGATTCATACTCATCCAGCATTGCATCAACCCATATTGGTTGTTCTACTGCTTCCTCAAAATAGGATGGATAAGTCTCTACTAGCTCATTCATAAGAGCCATGTAGTGAGTGTACTCATATGGTGACCTTCTCTGGCTGCGTTGATTTGAAGGAGCACCCACATTCTCCTTCACATCCTATACAATTCTCTCATGTTCAATGGTTTTCTTCCTACCTTCTCTAGATGATTCTGCTTGAGTGGATGTCTCCACTTTATGCTCCTCAACTTGTGGCTACACCACAACATCTTGAGGCTCCTCCTTTGGAGCTAAAAGATCCTCCTATGGTGGGATTTGAAGCTCCCTCTCAAGAGAGAACAACATGGATTTGTCTTCATCAAATTTGGCATACCGTCACACAACTGTCATTCTGAGGGATAGAAAATACACATGGTAGTTATGGGGAGTTTCTGTGTAACCCACAAATACCCCCAACTATGTTGTCGGCTCCAAATTTTTCCTTGACTCTTTGGAGACATGGAAATAGAAAGAGTCTCCAAAGATCCTTAAGTGAAACACATCTGACTTCCTCCCTAAGAAAGCCTCCTTTGGTGTCATCATGCCAAGAATCCTATGTGGACTCTTGTTCTGCAAATAGACCATTGTGTTGCATGCTTCAGCCCACAAGTGCAGAGGTAGGATTTGGTCATGCAACATCCTTTGTGATGCTCCCACAATGTTTTTTTCTTCCTCTCAGCCACCCCATTCTGTTGTGGGTTGTGGGGTGTTGTCAACTCTCGTCAAATGCCTTATTTTGCACAAAAAAATTTAAACTCATTCGACATGTACTCACCTCCATTATCACTCCTAAGAGCCTTCACCTTCTTTCCTGTTTCTTTCTCTACCAGTGCCTTGAACTCTAAGAACTTGGATAAAGTATCATCCTTCTTCTACATGAAGAAGATCCAACACTTCTGTGAATGGTCATCAATAAAGATAACAAAATACTTGTGCCTGGTAGTGGAGGTTGTCAAGAAAGTACACAAACACTAGAGTGGATCCTTTCAAGGACTGCATGTGCTCTGTTGTCCCGATCATGGAAAGTGGCTTTTGTGTACTTACCCAAGGTACACCCTTTTCATGTGTGCTACTTCTCTAGTGCTCCTTTAGGGAGGTTGGTGGTAACCTGTTCCATGATCTTCAAAGCACCATGATGCAAATGGCCAAGTCTTCTATGCCAAAGTTTACTGACATCACGACTTTGCACCTTCTCTACCTTTGTGCTCAATGCAACTCAATCCTCCACATTTGGCTTGTAAAATTTCTTCACATGAAACCCAATCTACTTCACCTGTCTCGTGGCTATGTGCCTCAAGAATTCCTATCCTTTGTTGAAGACCACATTGTAGCCACGATCTTCAAACACTGCATTGGAGACAAGATTCTTCTTTAGACCTCGTATAAACATCACATCCTTGAGCCTGAGAGGGAAGCTTGAATCCCTCTGAAAGTTGAATGTACCAATCCCAGTCATGTTGTACCCTCCATCATCTCCCATATTGATGTGAATATGGAGATCCTTCTCCTCCAAATCACTGAAAAATATATATTCCTTGTGATATGGAACGAGGCAACATTGTTAAGATACCACACGCTTCCCATCACCATGTTGGTCATGCATGCAATGAGATTAAAATCAAGCTTGAGCTGTGAAGTCAAGGCTTCACCCACTGCTCCTCCTGTGGTCTTCTTGCTTTCCTTCTTGTGTGGACATTTCATTTCATAGTACCTAAATTCATGATATTGAAAGAACTTGATTATGGATAAGTCTTTCTTCTTACCCCCATGACTCGATTATGCTTTAGATTGGGATTTATTCCCTTTCCATTTCTTTGCCTTTCTAGTCAAGGAAAAATTCTCCTCATCCTCAACCTTGGATGAATTCCCATCTTTGGTATTCTTCCTTATCTCTTCCTATACCAAATCAGACCATAAGCATTCCCAATTTGGTAGTTTCTCCCTCTCGTTCACTGAATCTTGGTAGTTGTGCCAACTCTTGGGAAGGCTTAGAAGGGCTAGGCTCACCAAATCATCCTCTGCTATAGTAACACCAACTTTACCAAGTTCATCATGACACTCTGTGAACCTACTCAGGTACTATGGAATGGTCTCGTTCCTTTGCATCTTGATATTCCAAAGTTTTTCCATGAGTGTCAATTTCCTGTGGTCACTACTATTCTCGAACAAATATGTCATCACTTACCACATTGCATACGGAGTCTATTTCCCATGGATAGTAGAGATAATATGGTCTTGTACTCCCTCCAATATGATCCTCCTCACCTTAGCAAGACACCTTCCATTATGCATGATCATTTGCATTTGATGCTATTAGTTTTAGAATATCATTATCAATGAATTTATTCAACCCCTTATCCTCCAGTACTTCCTCCATGCAACCCTTTCATGCAACATAATTCAATCTTCCCTCAATGGCATACTCAAGCCTTAGTCCATTGAAATTCGTCTTCTCACTCTTAAAGAAAATCTTCAACCTTGATTTTCAAATTCGATCTCCTGCAATGACAACTTCGAAATCTCTCCTCTACAATGATTCCATCTTTGATACCATGTATAAATTAATGTGTAGATTCTAAATTTCTCATGAAATTTTCTAAATCACAAGACTAGAAGCTACTCTACTAATATGTGGAAGAAAATTCATGATCGAGAACACAAATCATTAACATGCATCAAGGTTCAACACACACACAAAGATTTATCTAGGGGAAAGCAACTACTCAAAACCACTTACTATTTGTATTGCATTAATCAAAGAATCTAGATGAATACAATATGCTCTTCTCAAGCTTGAGCTCAACCTGCACCTGTATCTTCTATCCTCTGCCTAACTAACTGACCTTGGCCAATACTTAGCCAAAATTTCAAGCCTCCAAGCTTCCACTTCCTTGCATTGTTCCTCAAGGAATTAGCCCCTATTATTTAGGAAATTCCTCAATCTAGATTGCACAATTCCTATAGGTCCTTCTTTGACTGCATGCATGACCTGTACAACTTGGAATAGTTTACAACTGATAGTACACTACCCTTGGAATCTCCATCTCAACTGGGTAAATCGAATTCTCTGCATGCAACAATTATTTTTGTTTGATTAATCAGTTAATTTGTTGATCACTAAGTGTGCTTGAAGTTTCACTTCCACAACTGGAGCTCCACTAGTTATTCTGACAGTTATAACTAGTTAAAATGACAATAACTCAAATTAACTAAAATAAATTCCTACAAATTAGCAATCAATCATGTAGAACTGAACTCAAGCTTCTCCAATCAAATTTACTGAGTTAACTGAGTGTCAAGAGGCATGTCACGTTAGTTAAATCCCTCTAAGTGTTCTATTGAAATTGAAATTTGAATTTTAATCTAGTTTGACCAAGGTAAAGTCAAAACTATATTTTCTTGCTCCATTTTGAACATTCTATTTATGTGGTTGTAGACAAATTTTCAAAGATAACATATTTTATAGCTTATACAAAGACTAGTGATGCAACTAATGTTGCTAATTTATTCTTTAGAGAAATTTTAAGGTTGCATGGCTTATAAAATACAACTAAGTATAATCATAGTGTAATAATACTAACCTTATAACAACAAGTATTAGTTTTATCATGACTTTTACCTAAGACTATTGTTTCAGGTAGAGACATAACATTTATAAGCTATTTTTGGAGAACAATGTGGAAAAAACTAGGCACTAACTTGAATTCTAGTTTAACATATCACCCACAAACAGATGGGAAGACACAGGTGGTAAACATCCCAAACAATCAAATCAAGTACTTTCTTAGCCTGAGTTTGCATATACTAATTCACCTAATAGAAGCACATGGATAATCCCATTCCAAATAGTATATGGAATGCATCTGAGAGGAATTTACGAGCTAATAATTTTTGGAAAGAAAGAATTAAGGAGTGTTGATGGTGAAGACTTTGTAGTATGCATGCAAGAGTTAACCAAGAATTTCAAGAGAATAACAACAAGTATAAACAAAAATAAAATATGAAGAGAAGATAGTTGGACTTCAAAATTGGTGACTTACTAATGGCATATCTCAGGGAGGAAAAGTTTCCTATAGGGACATACAATAAATTAAAACTTAAAAAATTGGTACATGTAGGATTTTAAGAATTTTTTCTTCTGATGCCTATGAGTTAGAACTCCCAAGTGATATTAAGATTTCTCCAATTTTCAATGTTGCAGATTTGTATTCCTCCAAGGAGAAAAAAAGTGTTACAAAATATGAGCATGTAAGTGACGAAAATAACAACAATGGATGGAAGAGACAACTACCAAGAGTAGTTTTGAAAGAGATTGATGTGGTGTTGGATCAAAAGGAATCCAAGAGAACTAGAGGTAGAAAATACTTCAGTATATTTTTATATGTAAGAATCAACCAACAGAATATGCTACTTGGATGAAAACAATAGATATTTCCAATGCAAAAGTTGAAGACCTCATGAATAAATCCCTTCTTCCCCAAGAGTCTAATGTAGGAGCATCTACTAGTCAAAATCATTTTTGACCTTCTTAGGTCAAAATCCAACTACCAAAGGAGGTTAGTTTCCTTAATTTTATTTAATTTGTAAAATTTTCCTAAGTATATTCTAGAAGGTATCCATGTATTTAGGAAGTTGGATGAGTGTCAACTAGTTGCTATGTAAAGTAATAGACTTATCCAAATTAAGAATATATTAGATAATCTAGAAAAATATATTTGAGTTTTTAATTTGTATGAGAGTTCTATGTAATTAAATTTTCAATGTTAAGAGTTAGAGAGGAGAGTGACAGATTTGAGTTTTGAATGTGATTATGTATGGAAAAGTGGAGGACTCTACATAATCATTTGAAACATGTAACTTATTGTGTGTATTCTATGTGATTGAATTCAAATTTTTTAACCGCAGTCAGATACTCGTTTTCTTTGTTTATTGTAGAAAGAATTAAATCTTGTAAAAATTAAATTCACAAACTTGAGATTGGAGTTTCTAGTTTAAATTCTATGGTTATTGTCATTTATGTCCATGATATAGCTTGTCGTCTTTACAAGAGTCAACCAGATCCATTCCTTACAAGAAAAATGGTTAAAAAAATTTCGTGTTTGAATCCTATCCACATCACTTAATGGATGAGGTGTATTTAGATTAAATTTATCTAGACCAACAAGAGTTCGATTGATAAATCTGATCCCTGTATATTTGGATAGAAGTTCACAAGCAAATAAAATTATCTAATGTTGACCCCACCATGAGTTCTTACTAGAAGCATATTTTTTATTTTAGGAATTACACGCAAAAGTTATCCAGGCCCAAAGTCATCCAGGTTTTAGTCTAGCATGGAGTTATAACCATCATTCCAATATGGATTGAATTTCCATTTAAGTTATGAAAGATACTTGGATTAGAAAATGTTTAGATTACCAAGAAACATCTAGATCAAATATCTATATAGACTAAAGGAGATCTAATTTTGTAAAGAACGTCGATATCATCAAGATCCTGGATTTTACATATAAAAAAAAAAAATCTTCTTGTTAAGTAAATTTTGGGGTTTGAGTGTCAACAGAGCACAAGTAGCGAGTTGGAAGTTGATGGCCATCACTCCCCACAAAATATGACTTCACAGAGAGGGATAATATACTCCTCTTGAATATTTTAAGGCATCAATCCAACAATAAAGAGAGATTCAGGATAAGTAAGTGTTATACAAGATTTACGATTGCAGACAAAAGTATCTCCCCTAGGTTTGGGGGCTAACCTAGAACAATAGAGAGACAAGGAACCCAATTATTTCCTTAAAGTAAATAGATGACGGAATGAATCCCACCTCGAATCCGTCACAGGATTCTCTCCTTCTTTAGCTTGAATGCTCCAATTCTAGCTCTGATTGCCAAAATTAGAACCTGCATAGTCAGATGACACAAGCCAATAAACTATTAGATCTATGCAGTATCATCTATATACTCTATTCAATAGATCAACATGGTATTGAAATACATGAAATAACACCATCACATATAGGAAAACAAAGAATTATTTGCATTAATATAAATGGAAGGATTTTACAACCATAAATATGTGTTGATCTTGTAGAAGAGATCCTCCAAGTCTGGCTTGTCCTTTCCTTGTCACAATGTGCACCTCCAATCACCCTAAATTCATGGAATGAAACCTCTCACCACAGTATCATAAGGTAAAATCACTCTCCAAAAGCTAGACTCTTGCATATGGAAGGCTGTAAATATATAGAGGAGTGGGGTAAGTTGGGAGTTCTTATCCAATTACCAATCTAAGGTTTTAGATCCACCTTTGATGGGAGGATGGGATCAAAGTATAAGGGATGGAAACTCCAAAGTAGGGTAGGATAGGATCCGAATGTTTTATCTAAGGTAAATCGTTGTGACAAATTCTAGAAGCTTCTAGAATAGGAGGCTTCCATAATTTATCTCTTTTTCCCAAATTCCTAGAACCAACGCAGGTCCAAAGGGGAGAAACCTGTAGGTGATCAATGCAAGCCACAATGGAGAAACTTGTAGGTGAACATTTTCCAACAAGAGGCCAGAGTGCGTTGGTCCTAAAACTAGCTCAGATGATGTAGTTTCAGGTAGAAACTATGGGGAATGAAAGAGGTATGCTTAGGGCTTTGTGCAATGATGATGTTAAGGGGGAATATGATGTTGAGTGATCCCATTAGGAGGCCTATTGATTGAATGTGACAAAATGGACTATAATAGAGTGCCCCCTAAAGTGCAAAGTAAAAAATGATGGTTGATGACTAAAGTGCTTTACCTTGTGACAATTCGGGATCAAGAAAAACTGACGAGCTTCATCTGTTATAATACATTTTCATCATGACATATTTATTATTGAGGGAGGCATACCCATACTCAACACATAAGCTAACATAACATGTATAATTATCAAAAGACACACCCACAGATAACAACTGGTGGACCCATGACTGGGTGACTATTTGTATGAGCATGGGCATCATACATTGTGATCTCTGTATAACTCCTAAAATCGCAACCCAGATGGATGAAACTAGATCTGGGGTCTTCTGTCTCCTTCACATGACCAACCAACGTATGACTCTAACTATGTGAATGAATGAGTTGAGGTCAAACATGGTAGACACCATCTGACTATTGGCCAATTATGTAAGTCGTTAACAAATGCGAGAGAAACTATTGATGAGGTTAATGGTTCTCAATGTACTATAGTACAATCTGTATGGTGTGACTAAATGAGTTGATGTAGAACACCACACAAAGTATTTCGGTTGAAGGCCATTGATGTATCCAAGCACCAAGGTACCAAAGGGTGTTTCTAAGTCGACTTCCTAGATAATGTGTTGATGTCGACAGGAAGCGACCCACCGTAGAAGGGCCCAGATGTATCCCCCATCAAAGACACAAAACAGGTATCATGATTGAGATAGAATGATGTTAATACAAAAATGGATCAGGAAAGGAAAACATGGAATGAAGGCTTAAGAGTATTGTAACAAATATCAACTAAATGAATTCTCTTGAACACATCAGCGACACTGAATGGAGTTGGTAGCATTGACCCAAAACTGAAATGGAGGCTCTAAAAACAGTATGATAACCAAAAGACAAGAAGATTACCTAACCCAATAGCCACAGAGATGAAGTGGAAGAGTGTCATGTTCAAGAGCGACTCGCTTCCATTAACAAATGGAATACCCTATTTTCCCAATTTCCCCAACCATACTGGTCAGTACCTCTTTATTTTTTAACAAGCTTGAGGAGGATAACATATGCTTGATCTGTAAGTTCATGCTTCAAATGAATCCCTCCGAGTATATTTAACGAAACCAAAGAAGGAGTGGTCCAGTCTTGTCATGTTCGAAAAGTCCATCGTTGTTTGATGTTTTAACGAGTCCAACGAAGGTAAAACTCGAAATATTTTTCATGTTTAGAGAGTTTGAAAAAGAGGCGAAATAGAAAACTCCAGATGTCCCTTTTCATAGATAGTCTCTCAAGCCCAAAAATTTAGAAAACAATACTCAAGTGAACCTCTTAGCCATGTTCGACTAAGGTATTTCTTTTTCATAGATAGTTTATCTCAGTCTGGAAAAGGGTTAAACTTATACAGAGTAGACGTCTTTTCATTTACTTTTACAAGTTCAAAAAGACAAGGGCTCGACAATATTTTCATATTTTGGGAGTATAAAAAGAACTGAAAGTGGACTCCAAGGGGTTCCTTTTTCGTAGGTTTACAGAGTCTGAAAAAGAGATAAAAGTTTACTCCTCAGTAAAAATAACTGGTTTAAAGCATGATAAAAACCTATTAATAGTTGTCGACCTACTCAAAAAATCACAAAAAGGATTAAACATACATGTTTCATAGTAAAAATGAAGCATATCTAACACTGGTAGAAAATGATGAAAATAGCGACTAGTTGACTAAAAATGTTAGTCACCACAACTTTTCCAAGTGAAATACCACCAAAAATGAGCAAATATTAAGCGATCAAATAAAAACGACTAACATAAATGACTAATTTAGTCCTGGGTTCAAATATATGACTAGCTAATAAGTAATACAACTAAAAATGACTAACATAAATGACTAATTTAGTCTAGGAACAAAATACGACTACCTAACAAGTACTACAATAATATGAATGAGTCGTTTATGTTAGTCATTTTGTTTGTGTCACTTTAGCAATCTAAACTTACAAGTGATAGGAAATTCGAAGGCTATTATAGATTGGCTGAAAGGTTATACTTCTATAATGTACCTCAATGCACACCTAAAAAAAATCTACGCCATATAATAGAGAATATTTACTCTTTCATTCCATTCATCTAGACTTATATTCACTTTTGGTTTTTCTTACTAATGCATCATCACTAGTCATTCTTTTAATTAAATTCATTGATGGTTTACTTAAAAAACCATTATTGTCTTCTCGTGAGTTTCACTAATGGCTATAATTGAAATATGTTACCTAATTCGACTAACTTGGTAAGCATATTGATTTTTCTTTCCATGTGTGTTATGTAAAACTTTTGTTACATATAATTGTATTTCATCCCTGCATTATGTCTCAACGCATCCCCTAAGAGAAAGGGTTTATGGTGGGCATGTCTCTAATATTTTGTTTTTATTAATGTGGTGAATTTGTTTAACTCTATGTATAGGAAATCCTTCTCTCATTATGGTTTTGCATAGGTACAAATGTCTTATGAACCTCAAGCCCCCATTCCCATGTGATGTTTTCCACACAACTTTCCCTCCAAAGGCCAACTTGTCAAACCCAATTGGCCTCATTGTGGCCTTCAATGGGTTTAGAAATAGGATGATCCTCTTTCTCTTAGTGAATAAAAAATGATTATTGATAGGGTTCCTTTTTCTTGAATTTGGGTGAAATGGAATTACCCGCTCTTTTCATTTATCATTGATAGGGTTCCTTTTTCTTGAATTTGGGTGAAATGGAATTACTTGCTTTTTTTATTTATCATTTATTCTTTTCTAGCGAAAAAAACGTAGTTCGGCTCTTCGGCTCTACTCTAGGCTTACTATCCTTGAGTTTACCAGCGATAATTTCTTCTCCTTTCCACACATCTTTCCTTCTTATTTATAAGATTAATATATTTCATCTTGATATCGACCTTGCTTACTCCACCTTACATAGTAGCCGAAGGTAGCAAAAACTAATCCAACTTGGAAGATGGAATGCTTTCTATGCATCCACTATTATATATATCTGTGATTATTCTGATCAAATAAATCTCCTTCTCCATGGCATAGATACCTTTCCCGCTCGTTGTTAGCGCAGGGTTATCCCTTTGCATCTAATTAGATTACCTAGAATACGTCATCAAAAAGTAGATTAATGCCCCTACCTCACGCTCATGCAGTGGAAGATGATGAGCCTTCTTGTGTTTTCTCTGGTGGAATTTAATCTCAGTTTCCAGGTGGCCCTTTTGGTAAGCAATAATTTATAGGGTTGAACGTTTATAATTGGTTCCGCTAATTGTGTTCTTTTCTCTAATTCAATAAATTTTATGACTTAACTGGTTATTTGTTTCCTTTGCAGGTTCATTATGGAGGATACTCCTTTCCATGGATATTGATATTCTTTTGTGTAACTTTTTTGTAGGACAGAGTTTGGTTCTAGTATAAAGGGTTCTTGTTTTGAGTCTCCTTTACACAGGTGGCCACTGTTTTTATTTTTCATATTGGAATCTCTCTCCTCTTTGAAATGAAATTTTGAGCACCATGATTTATTAACACATTTATGGTGTCTCTGTTCTTAGGAAAAGGAGTGGTGTTGTCCTTGAATTTCTTCCTTCGTGAGAGACTTGTTTCAAATCATGTAATTTTCCTCTACCTTGTTCTTGCAATTTTTTTAAATAAAACCCTTACGATACTAAGTTTGTGTTTTTCTTGAGTCATATGGATCAATATTATGGCCAGTATATGTTTTGTGCCATGGCTAACTTTCTTGCAAATTCAACTGTTCTACTGACTCAACGTTTCCTCTGTTTAAAAATGTCAATTATCATTCTCTAAATATTTTTCCCTATTCCTATGTTCACTGATAGAGTGGTCCATTTCAAAAGAAAACCTTCTTGCAATGAATGGAATTCTCCTCTTTGAACTTTGTTCAAATCCATGTTCTAAAACATATCTACAAAATCATTGTTCTTCTAAAAGGTTTGATCCTCACATCATCTTCAAGACCCTAAACTCTATGACAACTAATCTCATTACCGATCCTTGGTGTTTCACTTACACACCATATCTTCTCTCACTGTCATAGGTTATGTCACTTTGTAGATGTATGTATTCTATAACTCTCGGGCTTTTCCTCATCATTGTTGCATATACACAGTGGTGTATTTCTTCCTTTGAATACACAAGTGTGCTCCTTACTCACTACACACAATCCTTTGTATCTCAATCATTGGATCATCCATTTATTTATAGTAATTCAAACCTCATGTCATAATTCCATACAATAGTGTTTATCATGTGTTGGGCACAATTCTTTACACATAGTAATTCTCAACTAGTTTTAAAAACACTATGGACATCTATGTGACTTACATAGAGATCAACTGCCAAACTCTACAATTCAATAACAATTTGGGGTTGGTCGTTGTATTCAATTCATATTGATTCACCCTACTCTAGGAATTCTTTGTTAATCAATTGAAATGCTCAACAAAAACACAAGAAAGCACCTCTACTTCTAGAAGCCAATTCACTCTCAAGATTGATAAATTACATTACAACTTGTATTCCAAAATGACCATGGTTCTCAATGAAATCATGTCTCTGGTATATTTCCAATCAATATTGAGGAATGCACTATGTTCAATTTCCATGACCTTGGGTCTAGGTTAGAGTCTTAAAATCATTAACACTACCAAACCAAGAATCTCAACCATAAATTACTTTGCATAGCGGAATAAAATAGAAGTAAATCACACATGCACATAATATAGACAACTTTTTACTTTTTTCAACCCAACTTCATTATATTAATCCAACTGATATAATACAACAGTCTAGGGATCTCATACCAGGGATAATGCCCCTCATACATACACTAGTACAAGATACAACCTAGGGCTTGGTGTCAGTCCATCAATGAATAATCTACCCTCAACAAGATACTCTGACCATCTGGTTGATGTAGCGCACTCTTTCAACTCCTCTCGGTCGTACCTTGTAACTTCCAGGTCCTTCAGCTCCCGATCTATAGCTCTTTCCTCTAGCAATGCTCTAAGTCAATCTGGCCACTGAATCTTGACTATCCAATTTGCTCTCTAGTTGTGTCTTAATCCATCAAGGCCACAATGCATCGAGACTCTTATCGAGTTGTTTGCAACTCCACTTGTGAACAACTCTCAACTGCCCATTGTTGCTCCTTAGCTACTCGCGGACTTTAGCCTACTATGGTGTTCCTGTGTTACAACGATGAATACCAACATAGGCATGAAGGGCTATCACCTATCACTGCAAGATGTCCATCTCGCACAATGAACACGGCCTAGGAGGACTGGACATCACCTGCACACACAAGTCTCGGTTTCCACAAACTGCTCCTGGTTTATCAAACCCTTGAGCTCATCAAATGCCTCTCTTGAAACCACCTTTGTCCATCAAGGTGTTGCACACTAGGCTTCAACTTGGACACTATCACGTTGTCCTCCAGCAAACCATAAATGCCCAATCTCGTCCACACTTGGTCTTCTCTCACGCTACCCTCCAATAGTCCATGAGAGACCAAGTCCATGCTATAGCAGCTTCACCTAGTTAGGGCATCCCCATACTTGGGAGACCCTTACACATGGCTGCCCACAAACTCCACCAATCTACCCTTTGTTCTGCAATAAAGGAGCTATTGCACAAATCTGGGCACCAACAACTTGTCTTCTCTTGGGACACCATCAACTCATCAACCAAGGGAACATCTGCAACACTCCTTGTTGTTGTCCTCTTGCCTTCCAATCTGATGTGCCTGCTGTCACCTTGGCTGCCTGGTAGGCCTCCCAAAAATCCACGTGGGCTCCTCCAAACAACTCCTAAGGCCTCCTACAAGCAACCCATCAACTAATCCATACTCTGGTCCACAAATCAAGGACCCAACACAAGATTATGTTGCTCCAAGTCTATTGTGTTACTATTGTTCCAAACAATGACTAGTTAGGGCATCTAGCATGCTACAATAACCCTCAACCATGCATGAAAACAACCCTTAATGACTGCGGCCTCATCAAGGAAGGGTCCTCCCAACATTTTTTGTTGTTCTGGGCACTTTGTAGCCCCAAAAACTCCCACGTTGTCCCTCTTTTAGGTTGGTAAGGTCTGCGGCGTACCACAATTCCTTGTTGTCATCTACAACCAACCCAAAACAGACTTCCCTTACCTCTTTTTGCTTCCCAACAAACCTGCATCCAACCCTCTCTTATTCGACCTCCATGCAAGAGTAATTTTCCCTTCAAACAGTCCCTAGAAGGCTCCACGTTACCTTCTCTTCCTCACTGAAGTAGCCCTAGTCTTGCGGCCCTAACAGAATTACCCTTGCTCCCTAGAACGAATTCCTTAGGCTCCTTTAATGAGCTCTTGTGTTGCACTTTTTGGATGTGAAAATGCTTCTCCCTCACCCTCTATTTTTACACAAATGAGGGGCATCTCAAAACGTCATTCTAGGGATTTCCGTAACTAGTTAAGTCAACTTAACACCAAGCCAACCTTAACACATGTGTGAAAACTCCATCATATAACTTCAAAAATTCATAACTCCTTAACGACAACTCGAAATTGGATGATTCTTGTTGCGTTAGAATCGTCTCACCGAGAGATATCATCCTCATCCATCACACGTCAAAGACTCGTGATGGTTTTGACCCAAACATCTATGGGTACAAAACCCCAAGCTTGGGTTCTAAGCCCACAAACCTACTTGTGGCGCTTTGACCTCCAACCCTCGAACACTAGGGCTTGGAGTACCTCCAAAGCTACACAAAAATAAACACTCCCTCTTATTGAGGGAGGTAATTCCAAGACTAGGAAGTAACCATCATCATCTGGTGATGACACTAGCCCATCTAGCGTCCATGACTGCAACATACCCTGTAGAATGAATATGGAAATCTTGGTAGTGCCTCTGCCTCATCACATCCAAACCTGAAGATCCCAAACCTTCATAGGGTTGCTCCCTCTGAGCCTACATGATCTCCACTAGCTCAATCCTGCAAGCACTCATCCTCCTGGATCAAATACCACTCGTGAAAATCCCACCAATCTCTGATGTGAAACATCACAATCCGATGAAGACTCTAGCCTGCCAACCTGTAGTCCATCACATGAAGCCATCTCAATCAACCTGATCTCATCCAAGCCAAGGAAACCTTCAAGTTGTCCCAACCATCCATGACAAATCATTGGACGTCTATGATCACCCATCTGCCCTACAACAAATTGTTGTTCACCAGGCTCACAACCAATCCACTAGAACTCCCAGCCAATCTCACTACCAAGCCAGTCAAGACCACATCTCCATGTCTTCAGCTGAACCCTCTGCTCCATGATCTAGACACCCACAACTCCCTTTGAGTTGCTTTGCTATGCACACTCTGATTCACTGTCCCTCAAAGTAGCTCAGATATCCTCTGATACCATGTTCAATTTCCATGACCTTGGGTCTAGGTTAGAGTCTTAAAATCATTGATGCTACCAAACCAAGAATCTCAACCATAAACTACTTTGCACAACAGAATAAAATAGCAGTAAATCACACATGCACAGAATATAGACAACTTTTTACTTTTTCAACCCAACTTCGTTATATTAATCCAACTGATATAATACAACAGTCTAGGGCTCTCGTACCAAGGATAATGGCCCTCATACATCCACTAGTACAAGATAAAAACTAGGGCTTGGTGTCAGTCCATCGACGACCAATCTACGCTCAAAAATATACTCTTACCATCTAGCTGATGTAGCGCACTTTCTCAACTCCTCCCAGTTGTACCTTATACCTACCTGGTCCTTCAGCTCCCGATCTACAACACCTACCTCTATCAATTCTCCAAGTCCATCTGGCCACTTAATCTCGACTTTCCAATCTGCTCTCTAGTTGTGCCTTAGTCCATCAAGGCCACAACACATCGAGACTCTTGTCAAGTTATTTGCAGCTCCACTTGTGAACAACTCTCAACTGCCCACTGCTTCTCCTTAGCTACTCGAGGACTTCAACCTACTATGATCTTCCTGTGTTGCAATGATGAACACCAACATAGGGCATAGAGGGCTACCACCTATCATTTTAATATGTCCATCTCCCACAATGAACACGGGCTAGGAGGATTGTCCATCATCTTCTGTAGAAGTCCTTCTCCACACACAAGTCTTGGGCTCCACAAACAAATCTTGGTTGATCAGACCCTTAAGCTCATCAACTACCTCTCTTGCAACCACCTTTGTCCATCAAGGTGTTGCTCACCGGTCTCCAACTTGGACACTATCACGTTGTCCTCCAGCAGACCATAAGTGCCCAATCTCATCCACACTTGGTCTTCTCTCACAATGCCCTCCAACAGTCCACGAGATACCAAGTCCACGATGTAGCAATTGCACCTAGTTAGGGAATCCCCATCCTTGGGAGACCCTTACACATGGCTGCCCACAGACTCCACCAATCTTCCCTTTGTTCTGCAATAGAGGAGTTATTGCACAAATTTGGGCACCAACAACTTGTCCTCTCCTAGGACACCATCAACTCATCAACCAAGGGAACATCTGCAACACTCCTTGTTGATGTCCTCTTGCCTTCCAATCTGATGTGCCTGTTGTCACCTTGGCTCCTTGTGAGCCTCCCAACAATCCACGTGGGATCCTCCAAACAACTCCTAAGGCCTCCTACAAGCAGCCCATCAACTGATCCACACTCTGGTCCACAAATCAAGGACCCAACACAAGGTTATGCTACTCCAAGTATGTTATGTTACTATTGTTCCAAACTGTGACTAGTTAGGGCATCCAACATGCTGCAACAGCCCTCAACCATGCACCAAAAAAACCCTTAATGATTATGGCCTCATCAAGGAAGGGTCCTCCCAATGTATGTTGTTGTTATGGGTACTTTGCAGCCCCAAAACCACCCACGCTGTCCCTGTTTTAGGTTGGTAAGGCCTGTGGCCTACCACAGTTCCTTATTGTCACCTACAGCCAACCCAAAATAGACTTCCCTTACCTCTTTTCACTGCCCAACAGACCTGCATCTAGCCCTCTCTAATTCATCCTCCATGAAAGAGTAATTTTCCCTTCAAATAGTCCCTAGATGGCTCTACACTACCTTCTCTTCCTCACTGAAGTAGCCCTAGTCCTACAGCCCTAACAAAATTACCCTTGCTCCCTAGACCAAATTCCTTAGGCTCCTTTAATGAGCTCTTGTGTTGCACTTGTTGGATGTGAAAATGCTTCTCCCTCACCCTCTATTTATACACAAATGAGGGGCTTCTCAAAATTTCATTCTAGGGATTTCCATAACTAGTTAAGTCAACTTAACACCAAGCCGACCTTAACACATGTGTGAAAACTCCATCATATAACTTCAAAAATTCATAACTCCTTAACGACAACTCAGAATCAGATGATTCTCATTGCGTTAGAATCATCTGGCCGATAGCTATCATCCTCATCCATCACATCTCAAAGACTCGTCACAGTTTTGGCCCAAACATCTATGGGTGAAAAACCCCAGGCTTGGGTTCTAAGCCCACAAGCCTACTTATGGTGCTTTGACCTCCAACCCTCGAATAGTAGGGCTTGGAGTACCTCCCAAGCTACACAAAAATCAACACACTATCCATTCCAAGTTGGGCACATCTCCATGAATTCTCATTAACAAATTGGCTAGAAAAAATATCCTTCCAAAAGGGATCCATTCTCTTAACAACACCTGCACTGAGTAGTTGGTCTATAGCTAATCCTTTTTCAATTTCAAATCACGAGATTCTAAAACAACTGGGTTCTAAAAATTTACATACGTTTTCAATTTTAGAATTCCACAACTTTCAATCCTCTTGTGGTTTTATTGCACCACTTTCCTGGAATTGACACTTGCTCCACAGGTTTAATATTTTATGCTTGGAGATATTCTCATTCTTGTTTCTTTTGCTTATACAAGAGCCCTGTAGGTAGAGCCTTTTCTAGGTAGCTGTGGAACTCACTTAATATTTCCTTAGTAGAGTCATCTATTGCGCCTTCTTTCTTGTACCTTGTGCTAAGAAATTTTTTCAAATATCATCCATGGTTGGATAGTGTGGGAGTTTAACCAACTGGCCCATGTATGTACAAATTCACAATCATCAACCAGCTATGACAAAGTCTACCCTTCAATTTTCGTATTCATGTAGAATTGAAACCTTATTTATTTCCAAATGACACACAAACACTGGAATTTTCTTGTCACACCTATGCCCAAAGTCAATTCAATAATACATGAGATATCACTATTCCCAAATGCAAATAGACATGATGTTCATTAACCAAACTTGTATATACATCTACTTTACTAAGGATCCTTAGAATTGAAGCCTAGTATGATCCTTAGGATTGAAGCCTATGTAGTTTATTAATTTCCAAACTAAAATTTAGGAATATCCGCATTTGAAATGGGAATCATATTTATAGCATATACACCTAGAGACAAAGTAAAAGAAAGGGACCACAATAGAGTCCCTGAATTTTCTAGCACCCTTGTTGCCTAGGTTCTTAGCATCCTATATGTTAGGGATTCTCATCTTCTGGTTGTTCTTTTGGCAGTGGCTAAGGGAGAACCTAGAGGTTTAGTTAAGGAATAAGGCTATATAAGGGACATATAGTTTAGTTTCATCAACTACATATATAACTATGTTCCACCTAAGCTAAAAAAACTTGGATCAACTCTCAAACTTATTGGGACCATTTCCCACCAAGGGACTCTCAAATAGAATTTAAGGATTTTTAGATCCTGAATTCATTAATCTATATGAGTGAGAAGAGTCCATCAAATAAAGATAGGTTCCTAGATAACTATTAAACCATCATGGGATTTATAATTATTATACTTGAGACTTAACCAATGCTAACAGTTGATATGGATCCACTTCTCCACCAGGGCATTACAGTTTCTTGCAACCAGGAGACAAATAATTAGAGTAGACTGTGAGGAGGAATGAGGCACTCATCACAAAATTCATGTTGTTCCATTTCTTCCAATACATTAGCCCACCTGAACACCCAATGAAACACTCCTACTTTAGACCACTTTGTGGTTTGTAATCAAGATTATGTATTCTCCAAGGAAGATTGATGAAGCCAAACCTGATGTTCATTGTACATTATAACCATTCTTCTAAAGGTGCACACAAATGTCTTGCATGAACTGATACAAACCAGAGATAATGCCAATTGTCCATTCAATTTCTATCCAAACTGATTGAGTTGATGAGCGACCCAATCTAGCCATTGGAATTGAAGCTTGTATTGTAAGCTGATGGAAAATACTACTTACAACTAAATAAAGTTCACTGGATATATTTAGATTTTAAATCATGATCAATTGTTGGGAAGTCACAACCATTAAAAAATTGGTTAATTTATTGATATTTCACTTAGACCTTAGATGCAAGTGTTGGAAATAATACTGAGAGGGGGGGTGAATCAGTATTATCAAGTTCTTTTAATAAATCTTCCTTATTTATACTTCGAATTATTTTTGCATGTCAGTACCATAAAAATAATGAGCATGAACAAGAAAAACAGATAGTCACACCAAAGAACACCAGATATAAGGTGGAAACCCAATGTGGGTGAAAACCACCTGCTGCAATATGTCTCTATCTTCTTTCAAATTAGAAACTCCTTTTACAATGGTTTTGTACTGGTGCAGTCCTTTACCAGTACGCAGGCTGCAACCTGCAGAGAGCTGCAACCTGCAGAGAGCTACAACTCTCTCTTGTTTTCCAGTCTCTCCTGGAAGGGAGCTACAACCCCCCTACTTCTTTTCTTTCAAGGACCACTTTTCATAAATTTTCAAACTAGATCCATAAACATCAAGAGATCATCAAGTACAAGTAAATCACCCAGTCAACTACAGTAACCAGATCAATAGTAACAGTAAACTAAACCCAAAACACCTTATCAACAGAGAAAAGTCAGTCAAATAAATGCCTTAATACAGATACGCAGTTTTTCTTTCTCTGGCATGCGTTGCTACGCACTTCAGCTTCTGCACCTCTGCGTATACCCGCAGAGATCCTTGAACTGCTCTGCGTATCCACGCACTGTTCCTTTAAATGCGCCGCGTACCTTTACTGTGCCCACGCACCCACTGCTTCTATCGCGCCGCGTACTGCTACTGTGGCCACGCACTCTCAGATGCTATCGCGCCACGTATCTACGCACCTGCGGCTTCTGTAGCGCCGCGTACTTTCATTGTGCCTCCGCACCTGATCCTCTATCGCGCTGCGTACCCACGCACTGCGCCTTCTTCTGCTCTGCATACTTACGCAGTGCGCCTTCTTTTGTTGTGCATACCCACGCACTTGCACTGTTAATCACCTGCGTACCTCTGGTTAGGGCCGAATTGGCAGTCCCCCAATGTGCCACAGATAGTCAGATGCCCAGATCTGATCATGCGCCCGAGAGATCACCCTTCATAGATTCACTTTCAACTTCACTTTTATATAGATCAAACTTTTAAACTAATAACCCAATATTTCAGATCTTAAGATATTCAATTTGCAAAAGATGCATTAGCCAAGTGATCTCCTTCCCTATTTATAGTTAAGCCCTTATTCACACCATGGGACAAAACCATCAATAACCAATACAAGGGATCCAAACCGGGGCTAAAATAGATCCTATACCATGGGCCAAAACCATAGAATCAAGAACAGCGGGCTAAATACCACGGGCAAAACATAAGAAACCCCACATGAGCGCGCTTCTCTGCCTTGAAGTGAGTGAACTGGGGGTACGCACCTCATGAACGGGTAACCTGCGGGTATGAACGCACTTCCTGGCTGGCGTACCTATGGGTACGCACCTTTTGAACTAGTCTCCTGCGTACCTCTTAATTTCCAACATTTTGAGAGCCTGATCAGAGCATTGCCACTTGAGGGTGTTGCCATCAAGTACAACGTCTGTATCATAGATCCATACCAGAATCATAATGCCAACAATCTCCCCCTTTGGACTTGATGGCAACCTCAAGATCCTCAATTTCATTCTCCCCCTTTGACATCAAGAGCAAAGGGTTATGCTCCCCCTAAGAACATGCTCCCTATAAACCAAATCTGCAAAGAAGAACCATAATCCACCAAACACCATAAATGACCATGAAAGAGATAGGGACATATTGCAGCAATATTCAGACCAGCATCCATGATCTCCTTCTGTACTTCCTCCATAATGCCAACAATGCATTATATGCTCCCCCTGAACCTGTGCCATTCGGTCTTCGATCAATCCGCAACCCAGCACCTGTTACGCATATACCCCAGATGAGCCTTGCGTACAACCAACCATCAGAAGAGATTCAACAACAAGATGATGCATCAACAACCCCCAGCTTTTGCCTGAGGTATTCAAAAGTCTCCCTGGGCAATGGTTTGGTGAGTATATCAGCAACTTGTTCCTTAGAAGGAACATACTCCAACTTGACCTTTTGTTCAAGTACTTGTTCCCAGATAAAATGATACTTGATCGGTATGTGCTTGGTCTTTGAATGCATGACTAGGTTCTTTGAAATGCTGATTGCACTTGTATTATCACATAAGATGGAGATGGGTGGTATACAAGTGATTTGAAAATCCTGCAAGGTCTGCATCATCCAAAGGAGTTGAGTGCAGCAACATATTCCGCTTCAGCTGTAGACAAGGCAATCGAACTCTATTTCTTGCTGAACCAAGATACTAATCTGGAACCCATAAAGAATGCACCACCACTTGTGCTCTTCCTGTCATCCACGCTTCCGGCCCAATCTGCATCTGTATAAGCATGAAGTGTGAGATCTGTATCTCTAGGATACCATAAGCCATAGTTTTGAGTTCCTTGAAGATATTTGAAGATTCTCTTTACTGCCTGAAGATGAGTTTCCTTTGGATTTGCCTGAAATCTTCCAACTATTCCTACTGCATGCATTATGTCTGGTCGGGTACCTGTCAAATAAAGTAGACTTCCAATCATAGATTTGTAGGTTGGTTGATGCACTGCTGCTGATTCATCATTTGCACTGAGGCTACATCCTGTGACCATGGGTGTACATACTGGTTTTGCATCTTCCATGCCATATTTCTTCAAAATCTGCTTGAGATACTTGGTTTGAGACAAAAAGATCCCTCCTTCTTTTTGTTGGATTTGCAAACCAAGAAAATATGTCAGTTCTCCCAACAAGGACATTTCGAATTCTTTCTGCATTACCAAGGCAAAGCTTTGACTCATAGCTTCTTCATTGCTCCCAAAGATAATGTCATCTACATACACAACAAGTATTAGCAATTTGTCGTTTTCAACTTTTATATAAAGATTGCTATCTACTGATCCTTTTGAAAAACCTTGTTGATGAAGATATTTGTCCAAGTGATAGTACCAAGCCCTTGGAGCTTGTTTGAGACCATAGAGAGCCTTTTTCAATCTGCATACAAGATTTGGATCATTTCCAAGAATGAAACCATCTGGCTGCTCAATGTATATTTCTTCTTCCAAGTCTCCATTCAGAAAGGCTGATTTCACGTCCATTTGAAATACTTTGAAGTTTTGAAAGCTTGAGAGAGCAAGGAACATTCAGATGGCCTCAAGTCTTGCAACAGGAGCAAAGGTTTCTTCAAAATCTATTCCTTCTTGCTGCGCATACCCTTTACAAACAAGTCTGGCCTTGTTTCTAATTACTTCTCCATTTTCATTCAATTTATTTTTAAAGACCCATTTTGTCCCTATAACATTCTTATCCTTTGGTCTAGGAACCAGCTCCCAAGTTTTGTTCTTTTCGATCTGCTCAAGTTCTTCATCCATTGCTTTGACCCAACATTCATCTTTGCATGCCTCTTTCACATTTTGTGGTTCAGTGGAAGAGAGTAATGCCAAATAGCTTGAAGCTTCTGCAATTGTTCTTCTTGTTTGTACACCTGCTTCTTTCTGCCCCAAAATCTGAGATTCTGGATGATTCTTCTGAACATATCTGGATGGAGTCTTCTCTTCTATCCTTATCTGCTCCTCTGGTTCTTCTTGAGGTTCTTCTTCTTCATCATTCTGTCTTTGAGGGTAGTCTTCATCTTCTTTGATATCTTCATGATTTACTTGCCTAGGAATGTATCCCTTCTCATCAACCACAACATCAATGCTATCAACAATTCTTCCAAGTCTTTTATTGTAGCACTTGTATGCTTTGTTGTGTGGAGAATAACCAAGAAGAATGCCTTCATCTGCTCTAGGTTCAAGTTTGCCAAGTTGCTCATCAGTATTCTTAATATAGCATTTTCTCCCAAAGATTTTGAAGTTCTTTACCGAAGGAGTCTCACCATACCAGAGCTCATGAGGGGTTTGAGTTCAGTTCACCCGGACATTTGTTTTGTTGAGAATAACAACCGCAGCATATGCAGCTTCACCCCAGAAAGTTGCGGGAGTTCCAGACTCATCAAGCATAGCACGAGCCATTTGTTGGACTGTTCTGTTCATTCTTTCCACCACTCCATTTTGCTGAGGAGTTCTAGCTGTAGAGAATTCTCTTCTTATCCCATGTTCTTCACAGAAATCGAAAAATTCATTTGAGGTAAACTCCCCACCTCTGTCAAATCTGAGGCACTTAATTTTGTATCCTGATTCATTTTCAACCAAGGCTTTAAAGGATTTGAATTTTTCGAATGCTTCATCTTTGTGCTTCATAAGTCCTAACCAGACAAACCTGGAGAAATCATCAATGAATAATATCAAGTATTCTTCTCCTCGAGGTGTCCTTTTCCTGAATGGACCACATACATCTGTATGTACTAGCTCAAGAGGCATGCTAGCTAATTCTTCCTTCTCCGGAAAGTTAGTTCTGGTTTGCTTTCCAAACTGACATGATTTGCATATGGTGTTGTCTGGAATTTTGATATCTCGAAGACCGCGAACTGCCTGATATTTGCATGCTTTCCTTATTTGTGAAAAGCTTAGATGCCCCAACCTCCGGTGCCATAACCAGTGTTCATCATCCTTGCTTAGATAGCATTATTGTTGTCCTTCTTCAAATATGTATAGATTATTTGGAGTTCTTTCACCTTTGATCACTGTTTTACCTGTATCAAGATCACGAACAAGGCATCCATTTGATCTAAATATCACCTCGGTTCCTTGATCACACATCTGGTTGACACTCAGAAGATTATGCTTCAATCCATCAACATACAAAACATTTCCAGCTTTGACCTTTTCTTTTAACTGAGCAGTGCCTTTTCCTTTTATAGCTGCAGGAGTATCATTTCCAAAAGAAACTTTCTTTCCCTTTTCTAAAGCGGAATATGATTCAAGTTTTTCTTTATCACCTGTCATATGCTTCGAACATCCACTGTCAATGTACCATAGATTTTCCTGTCCCTCTGCATAAAATGCTATCCCACATCTTTCTGTTTGTGGTTCCTTTATTCTCCATGTTTTGGTGCTTGAGGCTTGTTCCTTTGTCTGCTGAAACCTGCTCCTGCATTCAGAATCTTCATGACCAAAGTTATTGCAAATAGAACATTCAACTTCATTTTCAAGAACCGAAAAGTTGTTATAGGTCCTTTTTGTATTCCCGGTCATACTTCTTTGTTTTTGAGCTTCTCTAGTCATGATTGTTTTATATGCAACACATTGAGCTGCTTTGTGACCAAAGTTATGGCAAGAGAAGCATTGTCCATTGAAGAAACTTCTGCGGTTATCAAATCTTCCGGCCAAATGATTGTAATTTCTATTGTCATTCATTCTTGAAGCAAATTGAGAGGATTTTACCTGTGGCTGGTTGTATCTTTTGTTCATCCTTAAGACGGATTGCCCCTGGTTTACCTGATAGTCTTTGTTTGTTCTTGATGTAATTGGTCCCTGCTTTACCTGGTGATCTCCATTGTGCTTTTGCTCATTCCTTCTTGCTGCATCAAGATAACTCTTTGAGGTGGATGCTTGAGAAGTTTCTCCATTATACCCCAGACCTGTCTTGTTTAGTGGAGAACGTTGTACATTGATGATCTCATCCAGAGTTTCAGATCCTTTGACAAACTTAAGATTAATAGCCTTTGTTTCCTCAATCTCTTTTCTAAGACCAACAATTTCACCTTCTAACTTTTCAAGATATTTTTCTTTTTCATCAATCTGAAATTGTAGAGTATCAATGATCATATTCTTTTCTTCTATACATGTCTTGAGTCTAGAAATTTCTTCATGAAAGCTATCCACATCTATAGCATCCATGTAATCATCATCTTCAAATGCCATTAAAAGTTTATAGTCATTACCTCGTTCATCTTCATCACTATTTGATAGACCATCACTATCTTCATGAGTGTAGTAGCTTTTCTTATTTGCATTCTGTTTCTTGCTCCATCTAGCAGGTTCCTTTCCTTTGTCAATCTTATCCGTATGAGGACATTTTGCAGCATAATGACCTACTCTTCCACAAGCAAAACATTTAAAAGGTAACTTACCTCTGAACCTTCCAGTACCTCGTTGAAGATTTCTGACAAAATTTGATTCTTCTTCTTCTTCTGGCGCGTGACTTGCTTCATAGTAGTCTCCTTTGCCTGAAGCCTTGAAAGCAGCTTCTCTCCTGTCTGATGGACCTCCTTTTCTCATTTCATAAGCAGTTAGAATTCCGTGTAGCTGAGACATAGTAAGAGTTCGTATATTTTCCTTTTCTTCTATTGCAGATACTTTGGATTCAAACTTGGGGGACAGAGATCTTAAAACTTTTTCAACCACAATAGCCTCTTTTATTTCTTCACCTAAGTTTTTCATGCAATTAACAATCTCGTCTACCTGAAGGAAATAGTTAGCCACACTTTCATCATTATACATTCTGAGATTCTCATACTGAATCCTAATGGTTTGAAGTTTAGCACGCTTTACCTGTTCATCTCCTTTGTAGCTCAAGACAATCTTGTCCCATATTTCTTTTGCGGATATATATTGCATAACCTTCACGAATTCTATTTGAGATAAGCATCCCAGCAAAGTATTGACTGCTTTAGCATTTGTTTCATATTTCTTCTTTTCGGCCGTATCTGTAGGAGTAGCTGAAGGAAAAGTGTAGCCTGTATCTATGATATCCCAAACTTCTGTACCAAGAGATTGAAGATAGGCAGTAACTCTTACCTTCCAATAATTGAAATTTGTCCATCAAAGATTGTGGCCTGATTGATGCTTCCCTCGTAGTTGATGTATCTCTTACCTAAGTCGATCATGATCTCTTCTTGATACAGCTGCTCTGATACCAATTTTTGATGAAATATATGAAGAGGGGGGGGTGAATCATGTATTATCAAGTTCTTTTAATAAATCTTCCTTATTTATACTTCGAATTATTTTTGGATGTCAGTACCATAAAATAATGAGCATGAACAAGAAAAACAGATAGTCACACCAAAGAACACCAAATATAAGGTGGAAACCCAATGTGGGTGAAAACCACCTGCTGCAATATGTCTCTATCTTCTTTCAAATTAGAAACTCCTTTTACAATGGTTTTGTACTGGTGCAGTCCTTTACCAGTACGCAGGCTGCAACCTGCAGAGAGCTACAACTCTCTCTCGTTTTCCAGTCTCTCCTGGAAGGGAGCTACAACCCCCTACTTCTTTTCTTTCAAGGACCACTTTTCATAAATTTTCAAACTGGATCCATAAACATCAAGAGATCATCAAGTACAAGTAAATCACCCAGTCAACTGCAGTAACCAGATCAATAGTAACAGTAAACTAAACCCAGAACACCTTATCAACAGAGAAAAATCAGTCAAATAAATGCCTTAATACAGATACGCAGTTTTTCTTTCTCTGGCATGCGTTGCTACGCACTTCAGCTTTTGCACCTCTGCGTATACCCGCAGAGATCCTTGAACTGCTCGGCGTATCCACGCACTATTCCTTTAAATGCGTCGCGTACCTTTACTGTGCCCACGCACCCACTGCTTCTATCGCGCCGCGTACTGCTACTGTGGCCACGCACTCTCAGATGCTATCGCACCGCGTACCTACGCACCTGCGGCTTCTGTAGCGCCATGTACTTTCACTGTGCCTCCACACCTAATCCTCTGTCGCACTGCGTACCCATGCACTGCGCCTTCTTCTGCTCTGCGTACCTACGCAGTGCGCCTTCTTCTGTTGTGCGTACCCACGCACTTGCACTGTTAATCACCTGTGTACCTCTGGTTAGGGCTGAATTGGCAGTCCCCCAGTGTGCCACAGATAGTCAGATGCCCAGATTTGATCATGCACCCGAGAGATCACCCTTCATAGATTCACTTTCAACTTCACTTTTATATAGATCAAGCTTTTAAACCGATAACCCAATATTTCAGATCTTAAGATATTCAGTTTGCAAAAGATGCATTAGCCAAGTGATCTCATTCCCTATTTATAGTTAAGCCCTTATTCACACCATGGGACAAAACCATCAATAACCAATACAAGGGAT